>JADANN010000221.1:600000-1047187 GCA_018806985.1 Angiostrongylus vasorum
GTGGTGCACTTAGTAACATGTGAGACCCTGCAAAGGACCATTCCAGGTTCAAATCTGAACTGAGGTCTAAGTTTTGCAAATATCTCATCACCATAGACATAAGAAGATCCAAAAGTCCTTGTTTTGAGGTAGAAATTTTCAAATTGTTAGGTTTGAAGTGTTCAAAACATGACGGATAGCTTTCTCAACCTCAGTTACTACTTTTCTAATATAAACTAGGAAAGAAACTATATAGATCTGGCGAACAGGTTACACTGATGAGACCTAGTGTCGTTTTGAGTAAGAATGAATCTTACTCCGTCAAGATGTCGCAAGAAGCATAAAAAAATTAAAATTGTTCAAACTATGCAAAGAGCTGGTTACACATGTAACTGTACTATATGTCGATAAAGACGAAGACAATAACAGGAAGTGTGTGTTAACGCAGCTACAAAGCTCATGAGCGATTTATTCAATCAATGAACACAAAACTTCCCCTACGACTACTATACTAGGGTCTACTTGGCTCAGAAACTGCTGCAGAGGGAAAACTCGACTTGTTGACGTACGAGAATACATATACACTGTCAAAGCAGGCTATCCATTAGAACTTGAGGAAAGGGTATTTGGATGTTGAACAGAGTAACAGTGGTATAATAGTGGTCAACGGATAGGAAAAACCGTACATTTAGTCTCCATGTCCAGGAAATATGGCAACACATCAATGTCGTGGTAGGTGCAGATTTCGACAGAACTACTTAGAATTCACGCGTACTTCGGTTTTGTTCTAATAAACAGAGTACCTTTACCTTCAGCTGTCCATTTCCTAGAGGTCACTGCATTATCACGAACAAAGGAATAGAAACGTGGTGGTCGACATAAGGAGTTAATAGAATCTCAAGACTTCAGACCTACGGTAAGCCGCATCGAACAGGTCAGAACTAAGTGGAACCAATAGAGAAAACATTATTCTTTCGAATGCATCAATAGTGGGGCGGGTAGCATAGTGGCAGTGATGTTGGTCGTCACGATCACGGCACTAGTTCGATCCTGCACCGGGTTAACCAAGCCCCTCCGAGGTGGAGCGACTGATACCAGACCTGTCTGCAAAACGTTCCCCCTCTGCAATACAAGTGGGAACGCTCTATCTCGGCCATCTCAGAACTCCACTGAGAGTCGACTCGACCATTCAAAATAAGATGGAAATCCTCAAGCAGCAGCCGCAGGGAAAATTTCGAACATCTTTGTGGATATTAGATGCGAGGAAACAAATGTGCACACTGCATTCAATAAACAATGCCAGCTTGTGAGAATAACAGCTGAGAATAAGCAGTCGTACTAAGTGTCAACAAAGGGATAAAGCATAAAGCTTCCGGCGTTGATCAATCCCTGAGGATGCCCCATGCAATCGACTTCATTAGGTATCGTTAGAGGTGATTAAATGCATATCTGGCCTATATGACAACTCGTGGTAGCCTGCTGATGTATCGAGCCAGTGCTGTTATCCTCCCAGACAAATCTGTTATCAATTTGCCGACCAATGAAGGATAGAAAGCATGGTGAGACTGGGGCGCAGGGATCAATCCCATGTGCACTGTAGGGCGCCTCTGATCATTGCGCTACACGCGCCGCTTTATCGAAAAGTGTTCATAACAACCCTTTATCGGCCAGACTCGAAAAAAGACCGACTTGAGCAATCTGGCGATTGAATATAAAAAAGTAGCAAAAGTGTAGGTGAGTCAAGCAACACAGCCGAAAAAATGAATTGAAACCAACTAATGCGCTCCATTCTTCCTGATCACCCTATATACATCGATATCAGTGAAGCAAATCGCGTATTCAATAATATCAAATACACGGCCAACATCGTATATTCCACAAATATTTCACTGCAAAGAAAGAGCTACCTTACCCCTCAGGCACTGGTACTTTTCGTTGTGCTTTCGCTGCAACTGGATTCAGCTCTCCTTCGTAAAGTTTCGCAACATCATCGGCAATTTTTTCTCGGCGTGTATGCGCTTCATCAACCACGCGCAAAACACCCATTAAGTTGCATGCCTAAAGTAGTCGATTATTTCTGATAACACTACCAACTTATATTAACCTATAAAATCTCCTGGTTAGCTAGCCATCGAGCATCGAAATGCGTCTCATCCTCTAATGAACCCAAAAAGGAGAGTTCGTAAAACAATAGCATGTTTATTGTCGTGTAATATAAGCGGATTAATGTAACAGGGGTTTCACTGAGACTGGTTTTTCCTCACATTTACGCTGATCAGTTTTGCGTCATATTTTACTAAAAACAACAGAAAAAAAACAGAAAAAAGAGATCTCCACAATAGAAACAAACAATCATAGCTGTTAGCAATGAACAAGTTATAAAACAAAATAACTGAATCAATTACCCGTTCCTGCGCCTCCAGATGCTCGGCAAGTTCAAAGTCCGCCAATTTCGACAGCATAAGGTTATCCAACGATTCAATGGCATCCCAATCATCTTCCTAAATTGGTAACGGACACTCCGAGAGTCAACAGGATAAGAAGCAGCGGAAAGGGATAAAAAAGATGTGAATACAAGATGTATGAAGGTGTATGAATTGAATGAGTCCAAGATTCAGTGCATGACTACACCTTCTCAGCCTTAGAGAGTAATGCGCTATACAATTTTCCAATGTTCTGAACGTAGACGGAAAGAATGTGCCCAGACATCACCGAAGTACGCGCACGGAGCATTGACTCCAGCACTGATGGGATATTGCGAACATGCCTGAATCGAAATCATTAACAACACTTATAAGGACCTCCGTGCTAATACGATGCGACGTATTAAAGAAATATAACAAACTTACGTTAACAAAACAACTAGTATAAATGAAAAAATTTCTCACTGGCTGTATTCTCCACATATCCATGCAGCTGTCAGCAGCACCTCGCAAATGTTGTTACGCTGTTGAGCGCTTCCAGCCAGCAAAATATGGGCATTTTCAACCTGTGGAATTCATACAAACCAACTCCGATCAGAAAGTGTGTAAAAGTTGCGAAAAAACGTGGCTTTGTGTCAATATGAAGCTCTTCTTACCAACAAGGCCATCTGCGAGACGGAAAAGTGTCGAATTGATTCCACACGCACAGTAACATCCTGAATCTGAACACCAGCAACACAGACACTCGTTGCACTTTCTTTCATATAAAAAAAGTTTCAATTTCTACCACCCTATAAAATATTACCTGCTCAGCAATCTTCGCACCATGTTTTGTGCCTTCTACCTTGGTTAATTCTACCAACACTGAGATGTACCTCGAAAAACAAGTGATAAAATTTAAAGATACAAATATGAAAGATACACAGCATGGATCTTTTAAAATAATTGATATGAATAAGCGAACCTCTATCCGGAAATACACCAACAACATGGGTAATGAGGGAACCTGCACATAAACTCTATCTTGCAAAAAATTCGGCTTACCACTCAAAGTTTGTAATGAACTGATAATTGTTGTAACTGCAAATACCAATTATCCTTGAAAGTAGCTCGTCCCTGAAAACACTCTTTTCTAAAGAGAACCGAAACAACCATGGATTTAAAAGGAAAGGGAAGTCGAACCTGTAATGTGAACCCTCAGCAGACTCCACATGCTCCATTAGCTTCTTCACAATTTCCATTATATTCTTCTTCGACACCATACCGTACAGTAGATCAAGTGATCTTAAATTAAACATTCGAGGTAGCTTGTCTCTCAGCTAGTTCTATCGAACTTTTGCCATCAGCAGCCACCCGTTAACGGGATTGATCTGGGGAATCCAAATCGGCAACGAACCCAGTTAAGCTGAGGCTGTAGTTATCTTAACCATTTTTATTTACTGCTTACCCTTTTTAACGGCAGAATATATTGCGAAAGTTATAACTGGATTCATTGCCGATTTGGGCTACCCAGATCAATCCCGCTAACGGGTGATTGCTGATGGCAAAAGATTGATAGAACTAGCTGAGAGACAGGCGAAACGAAGGAGCCACATGGTGTGGTGGTGAGAGCACTACTCTCCGGAAAGGACATTAGCGCGTTCGTTCCCCACCGCATACACCTACGGTGAGGAGTTTTGCAAATATCTCAGCATCATTGAAGTTTTTATTTCGCAATGTACCCTGCCGTTGAAAGGAGTAGGCAGTAAATAATAAGTCAAAATTCGAGATAGCGCCCAAAACCGAGCCAGAGGAGACAAAAAGAAGGAACCCCAATCCTATGTGAAATATCCATTCTGGAATTTCTGCTTAATACTCTTTCGACGAGTGACACCTATAGACGTCATAGTGGTTTTGAGTCAATAATAACTAATAATAATATAACTGATACAATAATATAACTGGTAGGATACCTATATTTAAGTCTCATTTTTTTTCCAGTGGTTTATTTTAACACACAGAACAGTTTTCCTATAAATTTTATTATCAACTGTAGAACAAAGATGTTGTGTTAGGCGATGATCGGGAAAAATTCTATTCTGCACTTAGAAATACACAAAAAAAACTATGCATTTCAATACTACAGATATATTTACTTGGATACTTGGACGGTCCGTCTTCACGAGATGCGCGGACCCCAGCACATTTGCCATCCGTTTCTTTCCTTCGCAGTCGTCGTCCGTGGTGGTGGCTTTATTCGAGCATGGTGGCGAGTGCGAGTCTCATAAAGTGATCAGTAAAATGACTGCAGCTGCGAGTACAGGTGATTAACTTTGTTTGAGAACACGTACGCCCAACGTGTAGGTGGACGTCCGGGAGGACATCTGCATTCTCGTGCATTCAGATATGCACTTGACAATTCTTTTCGTCCATCTGTCGCCTGTTCTTCTCATTATGTGACCGGCCCGTTTATGTTTCGCTATCGATGTTTGTTCTCCTGTGTCTCGAAGATGAGATAGATTCGGGAGATCAGAGCTGCGCAATCCGGAATGATAATGTTGGCAACGGTCATATTTCTGAAGACAACGTTCACGCGCACTCTGAGTAGTGGGCAGTATTCTTGACGTGGTTGAATATTGGCCCACATCTATGCTGCATGACAGACCGCTAGGAAGACCGTCGAATCGAAAAGGTGAGCACGAATTTTCAGGTCCTTCAGTTGGTCGATGGCTTCATTGAGAGGCCCGAATGAGGCCCAAGATGCTCTATTTCTTCCGTGTAATTCCTTCCTCATGTTTTCCTTATTCATTAATCGCCTAAGGTATACGTAAGAGGTGGTCTCTGCAATCAGACAGCAACCCTGTTCGATTTGTTCGCCTTCGCACCATCGGTTTTTCACGAACCGAGCCTTTTTTTCGATTTGTGCCTAGTCCGATATTTTTTTCCCGCTTCGCTGAGCTCATTGATCATCGTCTTTGCTTCGCTGGTAATTTTTGATAATATGACGACGTCGTTGGCTAAACGACAATTTGACTGGAATTTTCCATCAAATACGTATGTCTGTCAAAAAAAAGAGGCATACACATATTTATACAATACATATACAAAACTACTTCAATTTCGATTGCTACTGCTACCTCTACTTCAGTTCTACTTCTAACTGCATTAGTGACTAGTAGTTATCGTACTGTGTGCGTGTCAAAAACTAAAAGAAAGAGTCATAAGTTGCAAAGCACTTCCAAATGCTACTAATACGTTTGCATGATAGACCACAGTAACATACAATAAAGAGGACCATAAATATCATTTAGGGCAACAGAACGATAGAGCAAAGTGTTCTCTACAATCCGTTCATTTTCACAACCCACGAAGTCCTCTAGTTATCGAAAAACTTGTTCACTTTCAAAAAAAAAAAAAACCAATAAGTCCAAAAGGGGTGAAAATTGGGAACCGCCCAGTTCGCAACAAACTCGAGATTATGCATCGTCGCGAGCGTTAGATGAAAATAAGTATAAGTAGGAAAAGTAAGAACGCGTACCGTAGTCGTATACTCTCGTCTCTATCATCCAGGCATCGCAAAACAATGTCCTTGTGAGCTTGGACAGCCTTCGGATGAGTTTGTAGTATTTTTCCCATAGCTAGCAATCCAAGATATTTCAAGTTTTGATCCGAATCCTCGATCAACACACCAAGTTTCTGGACGCAGAGCTGGAAAGGTACACCGCGATAAAACCTATTAGGCGAAAAAAAAACAACAGAAGAGCATCCAAATAGGTAAAAAAGCACCTGTATACTAGCTGCATGTTCCCCTCCAGCCGACATACTGATTAGAACTAAAAAAAAAGATATTATATGCAAATATATTTGGAGACAAATGGATGTACATATCACGGAAGTACCAGGAAAATCTTCCACTAACCGGCGATCACAGTATTAATACATTCATACAGCAGAGACATGGCTGATGTGCTGAAAAGAACGAATAATAATGAAGCCTATCATGTAAATGATTTTGGGATGGTGGCTCAAAACACAACTTCTTGACATTCTTTTAAGGTCTACTTAACAAATAGTGGGCATGTACATTCTATAAAATCATACGTGGCAAGCCGGGTGGACGACGTGCTTGTATATGGTGGCTTTCCATTTCACAGGTTTACTTTGCATATAGAAGTTTTTTTAACTACACTTTCAGTGTCAGTGGAAAGCTTATCGAAAGCAGAACAATGTACACGGGTTGTATCAAGAAGTTATCAACAATAAACTTCGTATCAACTTCGTGTTACCTTAATAATCCAAGAAAATATTGACTATTCTTCATAGTCAATAATTTGAAAAAAAATTCCGTCGGACGATTTTCCTTCACAGGCGCACCGTTTTAAGCTCCTTTGGACTTGCACTATGCGTATAAGAAGTATATTTGGCCGAATTAAGTAAACACAGCATCACAATATTACAACTCGGACATTAGGTAATTCAATAGTTTCTAAAACAAATATTGCTTAGTGTTAATATAAAAAGAAAAGGTTGCGAAGCACTTCAGATATATGTTGCTGAACCGAAAAAGGATTGAAACATGTTTAATATTTCTTCCAAACCATTCCCAGCTATTATAAACAAATTACCTATTTATAAGATTAGTAAGTGGTTCAAGAAGTTTCTTGCCGAGTCGTGGTTCAAGTGGAACGAGTGCTCCAAACTGAAACGACAATAGTAGGTTCGTCCTCTTAAGGTATTAAATATATCACATAGCTTTGACACCATTAAAAATGCTGAGTCTATTTTTGAAATTACAAAAGAAATTATTAGAGAAGAAAGAAAGAAAAAAAACTACAAATCTCCTTTTCAAATTGAAATTACAGCTTTGCACTACAAGTGACACCGATACGATATGTGTAAAATACTTGGGCACTTGGATGGGCCCGTCTTCACTGTAAGTGCGGACCCCAGCATAACCGGAGATTATAATATACCCGGGCTATAACCGGGGCTGGCTTAGCCATAGTGGTTCTTTGGAGTCCCGAGGACAGCATGGCCAGAGTCTGCCCCAAGTCTTCACCACCACGGGCAGTCGCAGCCCTTGTGGACCAGAGGGAGATTTGCCACTATGAGATTAGTCTGATACCACGACGGTGGTAGATCCTTGCATTCCTTTACTCTTAGCTGGGCTTGATGGAAACGCCTGACTCGTCCTCAGCTTGGGAGATTTTGCCGTGCGGATGAATCTCCTCGTTGTACATCGCAGCCCGACACCTAGGAACACCTCCCAGCCACGATGAGTAGGTAAACCGTTGAAAAGATATGCGTAAAATAGTCCTAATAATTTATATTTATTTGTATTTTATTCTATTTGACCCGTCTTCACGTCTACTGTGCGGATCCCAGCACTTCTCACATCCAGTTCGTTCCCTCGCATACATCGTCCACGAAGACCTTCCAAGTTTTTACGTCTTGCTTCGGCTGCTACTTCAGGGTTTTCATTTAATCTGGAATGTCGTGGAATGCCGGTGGAGCAATTTTCCTTGGTGTCCTAAGATAACCGGTCTGGAGCGTTCCCAACTGGACTGCAAAAAGTGATTTTTTCCTAGAGATCCGACCCTGGAGGATGACAAGCTTGGTTGGCCTGGAGCGGAATCGAACTAGCACCACGCTCGTGATGACGGACACCACTTCTTCGAGGACATTGAATAACTTACAGAAGATAGCAAATAATTCTCATTCAAAATATTTCCTTCCAGTCTTCAACTTTACCCAGCTTTCACAAACACGATGGTCACATGGTCCACATACTGGTCATTTCACTCCGTGTTAAAGAATAGAGATATTTTTGGGACATTCATAAAATAAGCGTGTGACTGAACAATCATTTTTTCCCTTCGAAAAGTTAAAATGACCCCCAGAACAAACCAATTTGATTATTTTTATCAGCATCCAATTGTTACTTGAAGTCGTCATTAATTTGAAAAACATCGGCGCAAGGGTGAGATAATTCTTCGGGTTTTTTCGAGCTAACTCGCAAATGACGTTTACAGCAGCACTCTGCACACCTGTAATCAAGCAAAGTTATGGAAATATAACAACAAATAGAGAAGAAACAGGGCGATGTGATTCCTGCATGGATATTCATTGATCACATTGCTATAACTTCAAAGAGAGTAAAACGGGTGGGAAAAAAACGCTTATTTGCAGACAGATTTAATTTAAGTGCCCAAATTAGATATACTATATAGTGTTAACCTTTCATTTTCCGCCTATTACAATTTTTCACGGCAAGGTACTATGTGGTATACAATCGTAATTATGCTGAGGTATCTGCAAAACTCCGGACCCGTTAGCCCCGGAAAGGGTAATAGCTCGTGCGCTCTCCACCAGACACCTGCGGTCCGGAGTTTACCAAATATCTCAGCATCATTATGACTGCAGAGTGTTTTTGGAGTGGGAGAGCAATACGTGACAACGAGTGTAAAGACTTTGATGTGACCTACACCGAACACAACTCACGACGGTACTACCTCAATACTCACCTGGATCAGGATCTTCGAGTTTGTCCTTTAACCGCTGAAAAGTAGGCCTAAGTGCTTCCGGATATTTCAGGAAGATCTTGTAGAGTAAAAGAACGGCTCGTTTTCTGGTGTACGGACGCGAAGATGATAATAGGTTAACAATATCGCTGGCAAGGTCTCTTGCTAGATCCGGGGTGACGAAACAGGATAGGCCCCCCAAAGCTATGCCACAGTCGTACATATTGGGGCTAAAGAATAATACATATACATGGTCTAAGAAAATTATATTGCCATGACTTAGTACGTCTCACCCACCTATTAAGGTCTTTTCGAATTAAATTTGTCGTTAACATTAATACTTCCGTAGTATCATGGAAACATTGGGAAGCAGCTAGATAACTAAAATTTCAGTAAACATGTCGATAAAATAATTGTAAAAAAGATAACACAAAACCCAAAATATGAATAGTAAAGTAATACTTAGATAACGATGAAAACGAACCCGATACGTTTTTCCGTATATTTCGTTGACGCCATAACTTCAATGATGTTAAAAGCGGCCCACGAAATGTCATAACCTAACATTTGCAGCTGAAAAAAATGATTAAGTGGAAAAGTGAATTAGGGCCTAATGAAAACTCCTAAGTATAATTTTTTATCTAATGATCGATATTTTTTCCACGGAAGGGTATTAAGTGAAATATAGCCACAATGCTGCTAAGATATTTGCAAAACTGGGCCCCAGGCTAGATCGAACCGCGATTACCCTTTCCAGGGGGCTCATGTTTTACCCACTGAACCACTGAGCCACTTCATTTGCCTCTATCAGTCAGCCTTTTTACCCTAACGATGTCATCAGCAATCACTCGTCAGCGGGAGTGATCTGGTGAGCACAAATTAGCATGGAATCCAGTTTAGCTGGTGCTGCAGTCGAAATCACATTGTATAACTTCTATCTATTGCTCATTATGATAACTTTCATGCATTTTTTGAAATAGACTGTCAAGTTTAAAATAATGCACTTAATTTTTTCAACTGCCTTTACTGCCTTCGAGATACTGCAGAACGTCTAGCTTTCAAAACGAGTCGACCCCACTGAACATCATGTTCACTAGCAACTATTTATGTGTGAAGAGGTTGAACAGAAGCGAAACTTACGTATGCGAGTTTCTCAATGGCATTCGCTTTGATGTATGCTGAATCCTGACGCAGTTCCATTTTAATTTCATCGATGCATGAAGCGATATATCGAGCCTAAACAAATGGCTACCATGCTTTCAGGTCATGAAAACTATAAACTTTAGTGTCACAAAGTGAAGAGAGTTCTGACATCCATTTAACACGTAATGAATGGGCGCTGGTCTCAATTCATGCGTGGGAAGTGATATAGATTACATAAGGTAACCTGAATGAGCTATTATCAGCTCAATACCTTCCAGTCGTTTCCTTTATCACACACTTTTCGTACCCAATGTAGCAAGTCAGAGTTTCTCACGCTCGCGAATACGTTAGGTATCAATAGCAATCTACCCACTAATCGGGACGGAAGGCTAGGTTAGCCAAGGGCACGTGACTGAAACCACGACCTTTTGCGTACTGTACGGCATCTCTAACCACTGCACTACAAGTATCCTAGTCATCAATTCATATACATATTCATACATGCTGAACTACCAAAGCCTGACAGCATAGTGATTGGAAAGCCGAAAATTCTCTTCTTCGCCACCCGCAAATGTTGTAAAGGGTGCAAACGCTTAGAAGGACACAAGGAACCATACAGAGGATAGGTAAAAAAAACAAAAAGGAAAACGTAAAACTTGCTAGTGAAACAAGGAAGGAAGGATTATAGAGGCAGAAGTAAGAAAAAAGGTCTAATTCATATTCTGGAGGACGGAATGACAGTTATGACTTGATTTCAATTCACTTGCACAATTGGCAAACAGATTAAGGGTCATTCAAGTAGCCGCCTATAAAAAATTAGATGAGGTGAAAATGTATTGAAGAAAAAACAAATCATACGGTTACTTAAAGAATTAATCCACACCATGAAACATAATTCACTGATGTATCTCAGTCCTAGAATTCCTTCAGCAACACAAAAGCCTTAGAACGATGTTCTTCAACATTGTGGTGATATTTTGCAATATCTATTTATTCTCAAATAAAGCTTTCGAAACTTTTGTTATTTGCTGTTGAGAAGGTGTGTCATATGTCATCCATCTTCTTTTCGGTCATTTATTGCTTCACATAGGTTTTCTAGCACTTTTTGCAATCATTCGTTAACTGACCAAGGCATATGTTTTGACTGACGACTGTCGGGAAAAACTCCGTTTTGCACTTAGAAATATACAAAAACTCTGCCACACTGGCTCGGCTGTTGATACGTTAACCGTCAGAATGCAAGCTCCTTACTCAGTGGAAGACCAGCAAGACCGTGCCATTGTCCAAGAAGAGTGGCTCCACGATATCGGTAACTATCGCCTAATCTGCTTAGTATCTGTTGTCTACAAAGTTTCCACTCGAGATATGCTAAACAGAATTGGGAGAACACTGGACGATGTAAAGCCACATAAACAAGTAGGGTGTCGAGAAGGATTCAGTACGACAGATCACATCTACACGATAATAAGACTTACTGAATTATCGTGAGAATGCAAGAGATTGCTCTGCCTCACTTTCATCGATTTAAAGACAGCTTTTGACACAGATGAGACAGAAGCAGTCATTGAAGCCTTGGAAAGCAGGGTGCCCCTACTCAATATAAGAATTTTCGAGAGCTATATAAAAGTTTCCAACCAGAATATCTCCGTTCTATAACGACAATAACATTTACGTCACGTCAAAAGAGTGGTTAGTCAAGGCTACACCATGCGTTGCCATCTTTTCGACTCCACCATTCTTCCAGCCTTAACGTATGCGTCAGAAATTTGGTTGATGCGTTAGCAGGATGAAAAAATCACTCAGCCTTATTGAACATGTAGCTGGAAGAACGATGCTAGGAGTACTCCCTGTCACATAAGTGAGAGAAGGTATCTGAAGTTTCGATCTGCGTCAACGAACAAAAACCAAATACGCCGTTCAATACACCAAAGATAAGGTGGGCAGGACACGTAATGCGTGCAAACGACAACCGATGGAAAATAGCCGTTAGTAACTGGATTCTTCAGCATGTCAAATGTACTGCAGGAACATCATCGAACCGATGCTCAGAGTTCTTCATGAAAACCCTAGAAGAAAGAGGCGATGTTCAGCGGATCCCTGGAACGAACAGAACATACTGGTCTACTCTTGGACGCGAAAGGGAGAAATGGAAAAGTTACTGGCGCCCACCTGAGACACTTGAAGATCAACGGGATGACATGTGATAAGTACATATGTACATGGATATATATATATATATATATATATGCACATGTACATATATATGCACATGTACACACACACGTGCATATACACGTGTATATATGGATGTATATGTTGGCATGTTTTAATCCTTCAAGTAATCTAATAACCGAAAATACGTCTTTTGTAGAAAAAACCGGCAAATCTTTAACGACGTCCAATGGGTTAAGGTACTATAAAACAAAATGAGAAGTGTAGCGCAGCAAGAAAAAAGTTCTGAGAAGCAAATAGTCGATGGTTTCACCCCTGCTTTCCAGATGAAGTTTTATACTTCGAAGAAATGTTTGCTGAACATTCTTCAAAAAGACGAAACACGACGTGCTTGGACACTGAGTGATTGAGTTTTCAGTAGAATTCTTCAAGACCAGTTGGAAACGCCTGACACTGTAAAAATCCAGTGCAGAAGTGAGATTGCATGACGAAATTACCATCTGTCTCATTTATATAAAAATACAATAACGAATAGGACTAGTGGTTTGAGTGACTCGACTTTTACACTGACTTCTGTGAACGAAGTAATGAAAAGACTTCATTTTCTGCCGTATTTTTAGCTCTAGGGGGGGATACGTAGCGCAGTAGTCGAAGGCGTCCTGCAATACACAAGGATCGATCGCCGCGCCCTAAGCCCACCACGCCCTCCATCCCTCCGGGGTCGGGATATTGGTACCAGAACTGTCTGAAAGGAGAGCAGCACTGCCTCAATACATCGGTAGGCGCCACTGCGAGTCACTGAAAAGACCAGATATGCATTCAATCACCTCCAAGGTGCTTAATGTATTCGAATGCATGGCGCATCCTCCCAGGGGTTGATCAACGCCGACAGTTTTATTCTTTATCCTCTATTTTAACTCTTATAGAATCAGTACCAGGAGGCTTAACAAGGGACTTCAATTAGCAATAGTGAACGTTGGGAACGTACTGCCTATGCATTGTGTTAAACAACAACACACGACAAAAATAATTTGAAAAAAAAGAACTAAGAAGTTGTTCTAAACATCAACACCGGGTCTCTAACGCAGAACAGTGACAAGCGACAAACCTCATTTTCCTTGTTGTTCCGGATGCCACGGATGAGATCCGTGAGGCTTTTGTCGAACAGCCGGTCGAGGTTACTGCGCACTTTGCGCAGTGCCATCTGTTCGAACCTAAACACCAAAGGGTTACATCGTTTCAAAAAAACCCGAAATAAGGAATCTGGTGAAGGGTGACATAAGCATGAAATCATAAGTTCCACCTTTCTTAATAGAAATAAAAAGAAATGAACGAGTTCCGAAAGAGAAAGAGGAACTCGTGCCTCCTCCCCAAAGGAAATCAAGCAAAAGTAGCGCAATAAAAAGGAAGTGGACGCTCTGAAGGGAATCCTTAAACTACTTATAACCTTGACGATGGGCAAGAGAGAGTTCTTCTACATGATAGAGGGTAAAATGTAGACAATTTTGCTCCTGAAGAACAAAACTAATGGAAAGCTTTCAAGTTCCTAAAAAGTATGAACATACAAGAACTAGAGAAATACTTAATAACCTCATAATCCCAACAAGATTGAAAATAAACGGAAGCCGGAGATTCCTATGCCTTCTATGTGACAAAATATCTTCTTTTAGAAACCGAACGTCCCTTCCACCTCGGCTTAATCAATCAATATCGATGGTTGAACTAACACGAACTCTCCGGAATGGCCTCGTGTTAACTTGGTTATCCAAGAAAATATTGAAATATTTCAATGTTTTATCTTTTATTTTCTGCCTACTACAATTTTCATGGCAGGGTATTCAGCGAAATACAACCACAACGTTACTGAGATATTCGCAAAACTCTGGACCGCAGGTGTCTATGATGGGGAACAAACGCGCTATTGTCCTTTCCGGGGAGTAACGCGTTCACCACCACACCATGCGGGTCCTTCGTTTCGCCTGTCTCTCAGCTAGTTCTATCGATCAGCGCCATCAGCAATCACCCGTCAACGGGATTGATCTGAGGAGCCCACATCGGCATTGAACCCAGTTAAGCTGAGGCTGTAGTTGAAATCACAATGTTTTATCTTTTATTTTTTGCCTACTACAATTTTCATGGCAGGGTATTCAGCAAAAATACAACCACAACATTGCTGAGATATTTGCAAAACTCTGGACCGCAAATGCCCATGGAAAAAAAAGTGCCGATATTGGCTCCCCACATAGACACCTGCGGTCCAGAGTTTTGCAAATATCTCAGCAACGTTGTGGTTGAAATATTTCAGTTTAACCACAATGACGCTGAGATATTTGCAAACTTTCGGACTCTGGTGCCTGTGGTGGGGATCGAACACGGTATTACCCTTTCCGTGGTCTAACGCGTTCACCACCACACCATGTGGGTCTTTTCGTTTCGCCTTTCTCTCAGCTGTGTTATATCTCGGTCTAGTCCTCTTTCCATGAATAGCATGTTTCTTTGAAAATATAACAACCTTCAACAGAAAAAAATCGAATATTTCTTGAGCTGTAGGGCTAGCCACTATAAATACGAGATAGGGGGTGGAGGGGGGCATATAATAACTAAGGAAAGCAAAGAAAGATTAATATTAAATCAGAAAACAACGGGTCTGTTGATGACTCGCAAAACAATGAAGACTGAACCAGAGACTTCTCCCTGGATATCGGTCTTAAGGAAGTCAGCACTTCCAGAATATGTCTTACACGGGGAAGCAAATAAGCGTCTTGACATGAGCTTACTGGAAATTGTTGTCTCTTCTCTGAAAAACGACTTGTAAACAGGACCTAGTGGGGTAGAAATGAAATAGAGGAACAAATATTGTAAAGACAACGCTTTAAGAATCGCAGCGATCCAAGTCTGTACAGGAACGAGAGCTACGTTGTTCGAAATCCAGGGATAAGATTCCTTCGCAGGAAGAACCGAGAATTCCGATTAAGAAAGTGTTTTTGCATAAAACGTTGAACATTAGCTATCTTGGTTCAACCATGAACACTGAAAAACAATGCAAGTATCACTTTGAAAACCTGACAAACACGACTACCAAAGTGACCGGGGCTATGAAAATCCGTCGATCCCAGCGGTCCTCGTCCACATCGATCTGGTCTCGCGGCGACGGCGTCCGTGCGCGCTGCACTGACGCATCCTATGAGGGCCGGGGGCGGGGTGGGGTCATTGGCGTGGGTGAACATGAGGGTGTTTCCATTCGCTCTGAGCTTACGTCTCTTTTGTGATGGTACCGACTTTGTTGGGATTTCGGGTCCCACATCGCATTGTCCCTCAGCTCGAATTCACCGCTCCGTCTTGATGAAGGTGTCGCATAGTGTCAAACTGCGACATGCTGCAGACGAATTCATTAAGATTCATCTCGCAGCACGAGTTGATTAAGCTTGGAACGAGTTCTGAAACGAGTATAAGGTGTTAGACCTATGCCATGAATCAACGTGGTTGCAGACGAAACCAATTCGTGGCGGTCACAACGCCATTCTTGGAACTTACGGAACAAAAGCTGAAGCGCTTCGTAACCAGCAAGATATCAACCAAGTGTCATGGCTGCAGGCTCGCACCGCATGCGAACACAGCTCATGCAAGTGAGGATAGAAGGATAAAGCTCTCGGCGTCGATCAATCCCTGAGGGATGCGCCATGCATTCGAATTCATTAAGCACCTTGAAGGTGATTTAATGCATATGTGGCCTTTACAATGACTCGCGGTGGGCTATCGATGAATCGAGACAGCGCTTCTCTCCTCCCAGACAAGTCTTGTACCAATTTGCCGACCTCGGAGGGATGAAAGGCTTCGTGAGCCTGGGGTACGGGGATAGATCCCTATGTGTATTGCAGGGCGACCTCTGACCTCTGCGCCACACGCGCCTTGTACAAGTGTCTAAGTAAAATATGCGTAGAAAAAAGTGGTGAAGAGAACTGAAACGGTTCTGAAATAAAATAGGTTAGCGGAGCGTGTCGTTCTACCACCATCGAGGAGCAACTGATGGAGAACAGAACCGAAGCTAATTCCTGTTACTGCAACACATCACACATGTGTAGTAACAAAACTACCATAGGTCTTTGAAGATAAACTTGCAAAGCTTCGAAGGTCTACCTAGTAGGATTCATCTAGGACGAAAATGGTCTGCATTATATTGACGACGTCGTCATTGAGCACCGAGAGTACTAGTGAAGCGGAGACGTTGATAGTCGTGCTCACCTTAGTGCGAAGACGACAAGATAGCATGTAAATCGGTAGACCCCATTTACGAAGAAATCTCAGTTCGGCGAAAGCAAGTTGACTCTGACAATTGTTCAAGTGCAGAAATCACATCCTACGTACAACTGACGGTACAGCAAGCCTAGGAAATCATGTCAAAAAAAGATTTTAGGAAATGAAAGTGGTATGAGTTGCGTTAGAGCCTCTTAAAGAACCTACCGAAGCCCAACGGGTCTGCATACATCGTTCTCCACAACGAATGTTGTCTATCAGTTCTCAGATAGGTTTACAGGTACTTTTTTGTGCAAGCTAGTACATTGCTTTCATATGAATTTGCTGTATGAGCTACCGTATCAATTTCGCTTGTATTCTCTGTTTAAGCTATTACATCACTTTCACGTGAACTTTTCGTGCGAGGTACTTTGTCACTTTCACATGTTCCTTGTATACAAGCTATTGTACACTCTTCAGGCGAACTATCTATACAAGCACCTAAACAGACTACTCTAACTTTCTAGAGTCTTTCTAGAATCTTCCTTTGAGAATTAACTCTAATTTTCTCTACCATCACTCCAGCTGTTATGAAAGGTGTATAAACGCCGGTTTAACTAGTCATGGCTCGCTTAGGTGGCTTATTTTTGTGGTTTTGCAGTCTCCATCTTCGTCTTAGCGCTTGTGTTCTTTGCCTTTCTGGATATCGTCAAGTCGATAATATTCTATTGGTATTGCTATCACAAACGTTTACAACGCAGAATCTCAAGTATTCGAAGATCTCCTTCGTGGAAATACCAAGAAGTCCCGCGTGGCAAACTAGTACAAAGTCGAGCATTCTACCACTATTCTGATCTAACAACCGACTCAGACTACTTCAGAAAATTGCATTAGGCTAACCAATGCAAGGCCCAAAACTCCCTTTCAGTTGTTTTTACACAGCCGGTCGCAACCGATCTGCAATGCGTTCACTAAAAATCAAAATCGAAAAACAAGCACATCGAGGATATCCGCTTATGTCGGGTTGACTCTACAAACCGAGCGGACAGGTTTGTTGAGTCGTGGTAACCAGATGTAATCGTAGCCTGATACGACTTTATGCTAGAGAATGAGACTGAAGTAACCACAGATTAACAGACAGCTTCCATGGACATCAGTGAAGAGAGAATGAAAACGGAACTACTCTAGGGGGTTCAAACGACTGGTAAACAGAATCCTTCTATGTGCCCAAATTGGTATTTAAGTCGCTGCCTGGGCAGCTGACTGCACCACTATCCTACATCTGTCACTTCATCGTTCATCTGAGCGGAATATTGTCGTTCTTAGTTCTTCATACTTCCCAATGGTTTACCGCCTCATCGTGGCTGGGAGGTGTTCCTGGGTGTCGGACTGCGATGTACAGCGGAGGGATTCGTCCCCCGGCAGGATCTCCCAAGCTGAGAAGGGAGTCCGGCGTTTCCATCAGGAAGCCTAGCTAAGAGTAAACCAATATCAGGATGCAGCACCGTCCTGGTGTCAAACTAGACGCATAGTGGCAAATCTTCTGGTCCAAAAGGGTGGCGACTACTTGTGGTGTTGACGACGTGGGACAGACTTTGGCCGGGCCGACCTCGGGACCCCAGAAAAATGCAATGGATAAACCAGCAATACCCAAAAAAAATGGAGAACATGTTGGCGCCGTAGAACCGGTGAGGATGGGCTGTCCAAGTATCTGAGTGGGTAAGTACAAATGTGAACATGAAAGAGAAGCAGAAAATGACTGAGTGGATGTACATTCTTCTTTTCCTGCTGTAATCACCTATGAAGGCTTATTGCAAGGTACTACATGTTTTTCTCTTGTTGATTCGACTTAAGAACAATCATGCCGTTCTAGCACTACTCTGTCACAGTGAAAAATTTTTTTTCTGGAAAACGCAAGTTTTTTCACTTGCAAACAGCGCGATAAGAATTTTCCTGCTGTACCTTTCGCACACCTTAAATATACTGTGAAGTTAATGAGAATTGGAAGTTAAGGTGGTACTTTTCAGGATGTAGAATCGAATAGGGGGCGCGTGCGGCGCAGTGGTCGGAGGCGCCCTGCAACACACACGTGGAATCAATGCCAGCGCTCATGGCCCACCAAGCCTTCCATCCCTGCGGGGTCGGCAAATTGGAATCATACTCGTCTGGGAGAAGAGCAGCACTGGCTCGATATATCGGTGGGCAACCGCGAGTCATTGTAAAGGCCAGATATGCATTCAATCACCTCCAAACGATAGTTAATGAAGTTAAATGCATGGCGCATCCCTCAGGGATTGATCAACACCGAGAGCATTATTCTTCTTTATTGAATCAAATGTTCATCGGATAACAGATCAGACCATAATGGAACATCATGCAGCCCTCATGAAGTAATCGGCAAATGTTATTTGATGGCAGTACAGAATTAGAAGTAATTTGATATGGTTGTTTATCAAACCATGAGGTGGCAATAAACAGGCCGTCCAGGTTGTTGGTGTAAGTGAAAAAAGTGCTTTAACAAGGACACAAATCTATTTAGATTCGAAGCTACTGTATTCTGCTATAAGCTAGAGCTTCTCTGAAAATCGCTCAAGAAAGAAGAGCTGCCCTAACGTTTTTTATTCAAAATTATTGGAAGCATTCTGCAGAATGTTTTTGTTCCATTATAACATGTTTGCGACGACGCCTAATTTTTGTTTAGCTGTGGCATAGGACGACGCCGAGTTCAATGCTGCTATGGAGTTGCTAGTTTTTTTTAACAATAGAAGGATAAAGCTCTCGGCGTTGCTCAATCCCTGAGGGATGCACCATGCATTCGACTTCATTAAGCGTCGTTTGGAGGTGGTTGAATGCATGCATATCTGGTCCTTACAATGACTCGCGGTGGCCTACCGATGTATTTAGCCAGTGCTGGTATCTTCCCAGACAGGTCTGGTACCAATTTGCTGACCTCGGAGGGATGGAAAGCTTGGTAGGGTCATGGGCTCGGGATCGATCCCACGTGTGTGTTGCAGGGCGCCTCCGACCACTGCTCCACAAGCGCCCTTTTTGACAATAGACGATAATATTTCGACAACTAGAAAACTTTAGGAGTTGAGAATAAGATAGGACTATAGAAACGATTTCGCAGTATCGCCGCTGCATGGGTGTGATGGTATGCACGCTTTTATTTACTATATATTATCAGAAATATTATCAGTATGAAAAAAGGACTGGTGCTCCATCGGGAATAATATGACCTTTATAGAGGTCGTACCGGCCAAAGTTTCTCCTTATGAATGTTTCGTATAGAAAAAAACGCAACTGCGAATGTGTTGAAGAAAAGGTTTTTGTTCAGATGGCTTTCATTCACGTGGAAAACTTGAACATGCAGTGGGTAGATGCTACGTTCGCCTCAAAATTTTACTTACTACTCATTGATGAAGCGTGTACGTTAGTGAAGCAGTTCAAGCACAAAATTTCACATTATTATTCGTAATTTGAGTAGTCATTGAATGCCTCGAGAAAGCACTTAGAATGTCCTAATTCTTCACTGTAGTTCGCTACAGCTGCCAAGAGGGCTTTACTAGTTCGAACGACGTGAGATGCTTTAGAATGGTGGCAAGGAGTCCTTCATCTTCTTGGTTCTTGGGAGGAAGTGACCAAAGTTGCTTAGCGAGTTCTTCCAAATCATGAGGCTTACATTTAACCTGGACCTCCACATATAAATGTCGAGCTTTCAGCCATCGGACATCCTAATGGAAGTTACTGTACATTTTCAAGAGGCCTCAAACTATTATGCTCAATAAGTGTACTAGCATCGTGGGAAATTCAGTAGCTCTTTAGCTCTTTTTCTATCTATTTATCTCCTTTGTTCTCTTACTCACACTCGAATTCAAATGTCAGCGTGATTTTGACAAATTGGGTCACTGACAGCACTTACAGTGTGAAACTGGCCTCGTAGAAGTCGAGAAATGACGTCAGTCGGGAGGATGTTGAACGTACAGACATCTTATGGCTGAGTGGAAGGAAGAAGTACGTTTCTCATAAAACGCTTTCAGGACCAAGTGTTGTTCATCTACTGAAGTTAAGCAATAGAATAATGGATATTTAAGACACGATTATAGCTGTCGAAGAAAGAGAAAAGTGGTCAAGAAAGAGATAGCCATATCTGAATAAATAGTGAAGAAACTTGTCACTGTAATGAAAGTGGGCTTATTCGTGAAAAAAAGACGAATTCGGAACTTGGGATAAGTCCGAATATTAGGACACACCAAGGATTTTGAGCAGAAATACCGACGAACGAAGCACACTGTACAATTCTAGAGGCAAACGATCGCTATCAAGCGAACAATGAACTACTACTAAAGCTCGATAAGAGTGACTCGACCTGACTACGGAACTGCTATCCTCATCCGTTCCTCATTTCAGTAGCACCCTTAACCCAAATCTCTAATAAGCCTACAGATAATAATCAAACTGTTGACGGGAATTGCGGATCATGGGAAAATGTCAGTCAGAACAGCGTTTGATACAGTCACGTCGCAATGTTTCTTATCAGTCGACCTTGCTAGCAGCAGTCTTTGAGGACACTATATTTTTGCCTTCTGTTAAGCAAGCGCTGTCGTGTAAGTTACAAGAAACGGGAACGCTTGCCAACATTTTTTGTTCCCTTCGTCACTCCAGATAGGCGTCTTTTATAAGTACTATTGTGCAAATCGATGTGGCCCTGTCGTTCCGCTGTTCAACAATTTTCACTTTTATTCAGATATTCATCAACAGTTCAATGGAGCGGAACCCATTTTACAGTGTCAACTTTTTGTTTACTACTTGTTGCGATTTTTCCCGGCAGGGTATTATGTGTGATATAACCACAATGATGCTGAGTTATTTGCAAAACTCCGGAGCGCAGGCGTCTGCGGTGGGGAACAAACGAGCTGTTACCCTTTCTGGGGACTAACGCGTTCACCACCGCACTATGCGGATCTTTCGTTTCGCCTATCTCTCAGCTAGCTCGATCGATCAGTGCCGTCAGCAATCACCAGTTGACGGGATTGACCAGCTCAGCTTCAACTGCTATCTGAGAGACAGGCGAAACGAGGGGCCCGCATGGTGTGGTGGTTAACGAGTTGGCCCCCGGAAAGCGTAACATCGTATTCGTTCCCCACCGCAGATACCTGCGACCATTTTTATAATATTCACTTAAAGCCAACTTCGTAGACATTGGGGCAGTTTAGAATATGGTCCAAAATATCGCTTAAATGGCGATGTTCTCTGCTAATTCGTGTACATTTAATGGATTAGGTGTTCGACGTCAATCGATTCCTGAAGCATACGTCGTGAATTCGACTCAATTCGTAGCATCGTAAAGGTGATTGGATTCATATTTGGTCTATATGATGACTTAGGATTGCTATTGTTGATATCACCAAGTCAACGCTTTAATCCGTCCGACCAATGTGATAACTCATAAGGGATGGCGAACCCGGTTTATTCGGAGCGCGTTATCGAGTCAATGACCATATGTGCGCCGCACCCTTAATCACAGCGATACACGCGCTTCCTTGCATATTTACCAGCTGCAAATTGCACTTTTGGTTCAATCAGTAAAAGACATAAATTAATGGGTTTCATCCACTAAATATGAAGAAGACCGTTTTGGAAATCTGCGAACGCAAGATTTTCGATTCTAGGACGATTTCTTAGACGTAGAGTGACCATCTCTACTCTAGATGGTAGCTTTGCTGTTATGAAGCTGACGTTGCGTATTAATCAGCCACTAGGCTGTGCACTACATAGATTCATTTTTGCCAGTAATTGTTGGGTCTGAAAGGTGATCATTTTCAGGACAGCACAGATGGTCGAGAAACCACTAATGACGCCGTGTTGTACTTAATTGAGTGGGATATGTTCTTGTGCAGATTTTGCTCGTGCTCCAACGCGACGCTAACAGGTAGGATTTAAGAGGAATCCGAAATTCTGACTTATGTATACGACCTAAGAACACAGACGCAATTGTACATGTTAAATATTGAAAAATAGCTGGGCAATGCACGTGATGGGCTCAAACGACAACCGATGAGCAAAAGCCGTAGCGAGTGGGTTTCTTGTAATGTCAAATGCATAGCAGAGGCCACTGACCAGATAGCCAGAGCTCTTCACCAAAACGCTAAAAGCGATATATGATGCTTTATAAGTCTCTAGACCTAGCAAAACCCACTGAGACAAATGGACACTCTACTGGCACGTACTCAACTCGCTCGACGATCAATGGAAGGATAGGTAACAAGTGATAGGTGACATGGTTCTAGATAGTACTTAGGTTGAGACTCAACAAAATTTTCAGTAGCTTGTTTAATCCGGTAATGAGAAAGACGGAGCTTTGTGGCAGTTTTTTTTTTTTTTTTTTTTTTTATTTTTATCTTATTTTATTTGATCCGTCTTCACGTCTTCTGTGCGGATTCCAGCACTTCTCGCATTCAATTCGTTTCCTCGCATCCACTGTCCACGTAGATCTTCCAACTTTACGTGTAGCTTCGGTTGCTGCTCGAGGATTTTCCTTTCATATTCAATGTCGTAGAATGCTGGTCGAGCAATTCTCCCTGGAGTGCTGAGATAGCTGGGCTGGAGCGTTCCCACCTGGATTGCAAGAGTGATTTTTTCTTATACAAATCCGGTACCAGTTTCTCGACCCTGGGGATATGAGAGGCTCGGTTGGCTTGGAGCGGAATCGAACTAGCACCATGCTCGTGATGACGGACATCACTACCACTGTGCTCTCCGCCCCCTTGTGACGATTACATACACATTTTTCCCAAATGACATGGCATCTTTCATCTCAGTGGACTGGTCGATAAAGCTGTTTTAAGAAGAACATAGAAATGAACATTTTGAACAATGTAATTGGAGAAGTGCAGAAGCAAGATGGAACAAGATGGAGCTTGAATCGAGCACGCAATAGTCGAGTGTTTGAAAACGACTGTTCAAGTGAGTAGACTTTGAAAACAACCTCTAGAAGGTTATTATGAAAGAATATCATTTCAGCCCTAAAGAAGACGCGGTATTTGTTAAGTAAAGATGTCACCACTTGGAAGTGTTTTCTAGCTTATACTGTGTCCCCTTCGGTATTTTTTTCCCCGCACGTTCTGTGCGATAAATATTATTCATCATAGCGATTGGAGTGAAATGGCAGCCAGCTGCCAATCAAATTTCCGGCCAATGAATCCATCCGAAAAAGGCTTTTTGTAGATTTCTAAGTGCAGGTGAATGTTTTTTCATAGACCACGCTTGAAATGACATCTGTGTTGGAGAACCTGTCGAGTGAATACGAAAAGTGAGGCAAAAAGAGCAAAATGAACCGAATGCGTAGGATGCAATGCACTTTGTCCACTTTGTCTACTCAGGAGTGCAACTCGTCCGTTATCTCGTAAGAAGGAATCAGAAAGGAAAACACGCAGTATGAAACTATCGCTGGCAGGCTACGGAAGAGTTCATCGAGGAAAACCAACACCCGTCAATTAACTCCATAAATGCATTTCTATGCAAATCAAATATTGAACATCCTTTGGAACTAGTAAGGGGCAACTAGCAACTAGTAACAACTAGCAAGTAAGGGAAGGGATCCGGAGCTCCGACCTGCGTCAACGATCAAAAGTCAAAGATGCCGTTCTCTACGCCAAACAGTCGAAGATAAGGTGGGCCGGACACGTAATGCGTATGAATGACATTCCTCGGGATGTTAGATTCACTGCAGGAAGACCACCAACTCGATGGTCAGAGTTCTTCACGAAAAAGCTAGAAGAAAGATACGATGCTCGACGACTCCCTAGAGCGAGCAGAACCCATTGGGGTAGTCTTGCATGCGACAGGGAAAAAAATGAAAGATTTACTGGCGCCCGCTCGAGTCACTCGACGATCAACGGCACTACAGGTGATACAGGTGATGCGCATCCGCTGTATAGTTGCAAGTACCTTCCCACGGTTTTGGAAAGTCGCCAACTTTTCCTTAACTAAACGAAAAAGAGAAACAAAAACTTGTCTATTGTCTAACCACGTTGTTGTCAATCTTTGCTAAAGTTTTGCAAGATAAGTAAAGTGGTAACGTTTTTACATCCGTCAATCAGTGTTCCATGGATTTTCCTCGTTAGCTGTTACTCCTCATATACTGGAAATGTAAGAATGGTCGGCTGTTTTCCAAAAATCGAATTTCATAGGTCCAAGGCATGTTTGTGATAAACGAATTCGTCTTTCAGTGAGCACTTATTGACAGCAAATAAGAAAGTAATGATGAGACTCAGAACAACGATGAACTCCTTCGTTGACAGGCTAACACTAGGTTGATAAGGAACAATGAATCTCTGGTGATCTTACTTACTTGGCACTTAAATGGCCCGTCCCTACTGGCTGTACGGGCCCCAGCATAATCTCCATTTTACAGAGATTTGCTGGCGAAGCCATTGTGGTTCCCTGCAATCCCGCTGTCAGGCTGAACAAAGTTTGCCCCAGATCTTTACCACCACAAGCAGTCGCAGCCCTTATGGATCAGAGGGGGATTTGCCACCATACGACTTTCATACCAGGACGGTGGTGGATCCTGGTATCTCTGTCGGAGTATAAACCCGATGGTTATGTCTATGAAATAGTCGATGATGATGGTACAAACTGTAGCTAGTCAGCAGGGTGATTCACGACCGCTAAATATTGATGATGTTGAATTCGACGTGAATCAACTGCTGCTTGGATGCACAAGACAGAAGCATTTTAATGGGTTCGTTATGGGTGATATGCGGGACAAAGCTGTAAGAGAGACCAAAGAAGTGGAAGCAAAGAGGTTCTTACACATAAAACATGCATGTTGCAAGTATGGAAACAAGAGTAGGAAGTGTGAGTTAGCTGGTGGCGATGAGGTTCCTTAACGATTTGTGGGGACGTGCGACTGTTCTCTTGGTTGAGCGACTGCCATAGAGGAATACCCATATAGTTGACATATACAAGAAGAACAAGGACTCCGAAGGCAAGCTATCCAGTGGAAGCCGAATAATGGCAAGTGAAGAGCCATCGTAATGAAAGCGGCACAATAGTACTTAAGCAGGACGATAAACGGTGCATTTTCTTTATATCGAGAGAACATTATGCTACCATCTCGGCTTTACCGTCAAAGTCATAGGATACGCATTGCATAGGTCAAATTTGGCTTATATCACTTTTATGACGCTTGACATAGTCGGATACGGGTAGATGTTTTCTATATATTATATTTTGCAAAAAACTTTTCCGGGCGAATTCCTTTTAGCGGCGAGGATGGCGCTGAAAATGAGGGTACCAGAATGTTCCCGAAGCTGCCTCGCTGAATAATGCGCTCACCGATGATCTTTCATATAGTTCATCTTAGAGAACAGCACACGTTTCAAACACCATCATACTCAAATATCGGTGGGTAAAGAATGTATGTGCAAGTACACAAGAATACTCAACATTCGATCCTACTCCGGCCTCGTGAATCCTCTTACCCTCCGAGGTCGGAAAATAGGTACCAGGCATGCCTGGCGTGAGCCTCCATTCCAAAAAGGCTGGCAAATACATGTGTTGAAAGATTTGGGAACGACCTAACCCGGCTGTCCTATAATTCCAGCCGGAATCGACTCAACCAGAATTTAAGGCGATTTATGAAGAAGAACATAAATCTTAAAACAGCAGCCAAAACCACAAATCAAGGTGTTGGTAGGGATGACAAATCAGAGGAGACAAATTGTGTGCAAAAAGTGCTGGCTCTGAACCACATCTGATGACGAGTCGAGTAAAATAAATAGAAATAAGGAGACCTGTGATATAAAATCGACTACTGAAAGGTGCTAGTCTCGTGAATGGGTAGAGAGGAGACTTCTTCATCACCGAACCAAGTTGAAAATGCGCCACTGAAGCATACGGAAGATTATGGCAAACACAGAAATTATTATTACCAAAAATAAATCCAGTTTGTATTGTTGGGCGACTCTAGCCCACATGCTCCCCGGACCATAGTAAGGTATAGTAAACTGTAGCATAATGTTTTACCTTCTACTTACTGCTAATTCTTTTTTCATGGCGGGATAGCAACACTCGGAACACCAGATACGCTTCGAACCTGCTGTTACCGTTAGCCAGATCGTTCCCGTTGACGGATGATTGCTGATTGCACCATTGAGGTTAAAAAAAAAACTCGCTGACAGAAAGGGACAACAAGGCTCTCGATTGATGCTGTGGGTAATACGTGAGCCATGGAAAAGGGTAATCACGGATTCGAGAGGCTCTTGAGGTTCCGTGTTTTCCTCATATCTCAGCATTCTTGTAATTGTAGCATGCACTCATACCAACGCAACCATAGAGCAAATTCTGTTCTATGAAATTGTATGTCCCAATCCTCCCCGTGTTTTAGTCATCTAAAAAATACCGTGTATGGTCGAAAAACCAGCATGTCCGTAATGGCCTTAGGCGTAGTCTGGTGAACTGGTCAAACGAAACCCACAAGGTGGTTAAACACATACAACTTAAGATTGATGCGGTGCCGGTACGTAACGGTACTCAATCAAATTCTTATGTTAAAAAGTACGCAGCCATAGTAACTGCAGATTACTCTGATGACTTCTGAATTAACCTTCAGTCGACATTTATCTGCTACGGTGGTCACTGACACAATAAATTCTGAAGTTTCAGTCGAGAAATAATGACAATGCCATTCCATAGAGAACACAAATTCGCCTATTCTTTATTATTTGATACACATATTTCGAAAACTAAGAAGTGATCATACATGATTGTGCTCACATCGTTTATCGTGCAGCTGCGATCCAACGTGAACTGCTTCTCAACGACATTCAAGATATTCGACTCAGCTCCTCGTTTACTTCCTTTTCCAGCGCGAATAAGTTGTTTTTCGTTCGTCCAACAAAATCCTGGAATATTTGTGAGGCTTTCATTTTCAATCGGATTGTGTCCAACTTTTGGGCCACAATAACACTACCTGCTGTTGAAGTGTTTGACCTAGTAAGTTGCGTATTAGTGTACCCTTCCAGGCTCTGAAGACGGCGATTCTGCCGAAACGACAGCTACGATTGTGTTGTATGTGCGGTATTGTATGGAAGTAAACGTATGCTGTTTAACAACCTCGCATTTGTTGAGAGAGAAAAAGGACGAATTCATAATCCAATGCCGAAGATAATAGAAAGTCGATCCTGGGTACTACCTCATAGGTTATATTTCAGCTCCGAACATGCAAAACATTGCAAAAAAGGCGATAAGAGAAGATCCTAAAGAGAGCAGATCAACATGGAAAATAGGAAGAATTGTCCACGATTATTGCTCGAATCTCTTCAGTAGCTACGTCGTCCCTCACTCATATGAAATAAAGGGAGATTGATGTATCGTCCCACCAGTTTTCTTTCCGAAATTCTATATGCTATTTCGTCGGCGAAAAAATCGAACAATGCTGCTCTAAACGGCATACATTCTGAATATTAGAAGAACCTTTAGCCGGTCCAGATCAACACACTGGCTCGGGTCCTCACACTTTACCTGTCAGAATGCACAGTTCATTTTCAATGGAAGACTAGCAAAACCGTGTTATTGTTCAAGAACGGTGGCCTCGACGATATTGCCAACTATCGTCTAATCTGATTGCTTTCGGTCGTCTGCAAACTATTCACTCGAGTCACCCTAAGCATGAATGATAGAACCCTGGCCTGGACAAAGGACATGTGAGCAAGTAGATCTTATTCAGTATGATGGAACTACACAAGACAACGAAATTCAGCGAATCTTCGGCTCAGTTAAGATAGATATAGTCATGGAAGCCCTGGCCAGCCAGAAGTACATAAAGATTCTGCATGAGCTGTTTAACAATTTCACGACCAGAACATCACAATGGTACAAGTACATAAACGACGTAGAAAGAGGGGTTGGCCAAATCGGTATGATCTCACCAAATTTATCTACTGCAACTCTCCAAAACGTCATGTGAACGTTGGAATCGAACAGTGTGAGAGTAAATACCGATGGTGGACAATTACACCGTCTTCCCTTTGCTGATGACATAATTCTTATAACACAAAAAATTAGCCAGCAGAAAAGAAAACTTGCCGAGTTTGATAATGCCTGTTTGTCTTCGAGTAAATCTCACAAAAGCAATCGTGAGGAACGGATTGGTCCCGTATACCCTATTCACACTAAATGGAATGAATATTTTCGAATGCTCCAGCTACATCTATCTAGGTCGGAAAGTGAATATTATGGATGATTTCGCTCCTGAGTTGAGCAGGAGAAAGCGACGGACTTAGGAAGCTTTCGGGGCACCGAGGATTTGACGAGAAGAACAAAAAACACCTTACTTCGTGCCCTTTGAAGCAATTACTCCTGCCCAAAAGCATGCAATAGAAGCCTCGACACTAAATAAGCAGGATGAAAGATCATTCAGCATTATTGAAAGCGCAAGCGATAGGACGATGCAAGGGGTTTCCCGTATCGCGTAAGCGAGGGAAGGAAATCCGAACTCCGACCTACATCAACCATCAAAAATCAAGGACGATGTTCCATACGCCAACCCGTGGAAGACAAATAAAGTGGTTTGGGCGCGTAAGGCGCATGAACGACAACCGATGGACAAGAGCCTTTAGTGACTGGGTTCCTTGAGATGGGAAGAAACGTATGCTGGAAAGCCGCCAACCCGAAGCTCAGAGTTCTTCACGAAACCCTGAACGAAAGGTATGATGTTCAATGAGTCTTTGGGGAGAGCGGAACTCACTGGGCTGCTCTTGCACGCTATATGGAGAAATGGAAGAGTTACTCGCACCGCTTCAATAACTGTGCGACCAGCGGGACGACAACGTGATACAGGTGGTCTTTCGAATCACACATCTTAGTAACTATGGGAGAGTGAGTCTGATAAGCATTTGCAAATTTGAAGACAAATGACAACTCTCTCAGAAAGGTGTGTTAACGCGTTAACAACTAGTAAACAAGAGAACAGGGAGATAGAAGAATTACAGGTTCTGTGTTGATCAACCTCGAGAGATGCTTCATGGACTTGACTTCATAAATCATCGTAAGGGTGATTGGATACATATTTGAATGAAGTACCAGCATCGCTTCATCGCTGCTGTTAGACGACCCCGGATAGACGAAATGGTTGATGAGCTTAGGTCGTGGGATAGAGCTATCTACCCAGAACAAGGGGATCTAGTTAATTATAGTTTGGGATATGAATGTTTTCCACGATTATTCAGCAGATTTCTTATGATGAGTGGCATTGATTAATATTCAGACGTGTTATGGAAGCAACCCATGTGAATGAGGTAGCATAATTATTAGCACAGAGGTTTAGAGCTAGTACATAATTTCTGCTCACCTGAAAGCGCTGCTCTGTTTTGTCGAGTTGAATTTCAAGCTTGCGAAGAACTTTGGCTGCTGCTTCGAGTTGTTCATCAAGAGGTAAGTTCTCGTCCAGTTCATACTCATCGGTCGTTTCTTCTAGTAAGTTATCCTTGGCTAAAATGCTTTTGCCTTTTTCCATCAGCGAATTTTTCGCTTCCGGATATTCTCGAAGCGCTTCCCACAAGTCATCTTTGCTAAGAACATAGAGATCCGAATAGCCAACCGATCGTACATTGGCCGTTCGTCGGTTTCCGTTTTTGTTGCCCGGAATATTCAGAATTGACAGCTCGCCAAACACAGTTCCTGCCCCAAGGCGTACAAATACCTAAAGATGCTTGGGTTTTAAAAACTATATTAGAGCAATTTTACCACTGCTTGAGTTTCTATCATTAGTAGCTACATATCCACAATGATGCTGAGGTATTCGCACAATCTGGACCCCGGGCCGGGTGGAACCACGATTACTCTTTCCGGTGGCTCGCGTACTACACACTGCAACACTGGGGTCCTTGCTTTGAGTTTCTCTCAGTTTTCTTCCTAACGATGCTATCAGCAACCAGCCGTCAGAGGGATTGATAGGGAAACTGATAAAACGCAAGGACAGAAACAGGACTGAGAGAAACGCAAAGCGAGCGCCTCAGTGGTGCAGTGTGTAATACACGAACCCCCAGAAAGGGTGGTCGTGGTTCGATCTAGCCCAGGGTGCAAGTTTTGCGGATATCTCAGCATCATTGTCGTTGTATTTCACATCATACCCCGCCGTGAAAAATTATAGTAGGCAGCAAATAAAAGTCTAATAACTACATACTTTGTTACTCTCATGGCAGGGAGACCATTGTTCATATTTGAGAAAAAAAGTAACTGGTTTGGGGAAAGTAGACGAAAATTCTCGGGAAATGTTGTTCAGTGAGCTATGTGTGTAACTGATAAAAAAATTGTTGGACAGGAAGAAGGAAAGTTCGCGTTAAATCTAGACGGGAAACCATTGTATCGGCACCGTACAATGACTACGTAACAATTGCGATTGCAGTATCTATACGATTCGGTGGAAGAAGAACCGTACATACCGAACCTTTTTGTATGAGCAGCTGTCCCGCTTATCATCGAGTAGCTCGAGTAGGTAGCCGTAAAATCTTGTAGCTTATCATGCTTCTCGCGTGGTAGGCGAGTAGCTTTTTTGCTGGTGTAAACCCCGTTGTATGTTGTTCCACAACATTTGATTACAGGGCTTTTGGAGAAGCAAGGTGTTGGATATAATCCGAACGAATGCATTCATATCTCCACTCGTGTGCGAAAAATACAAATCAGTAGAGAGTTAGAGAAATAGGAAGTTCATCTATTAAGTCGTCTTTCCTTTCTTATTCACCTTTGTTACTCGTTTGATCTCCTGTTTTTCTCCTTTTGATGTGTCGAACAACCAGTCAACCGGTATGATATCCCTCACATGAAGGAGATTCGAAGGTAAAACGAGTGCTCTATGAGAATACGGTTGAGTGGAAAATGATTGCTTTAACACTATGCTTCTTGAATTCACACATTTCTCTTTATAGGACTCGTTCTCACATGTATTGTAGAGATCCTGCACTTTTTCCATTCGAATCCCTTTTTCCATTCGAAACTTAACTTTGACAGGTACCACATGTAATCTTGACTTTACGAATTTCACGGCGCAGGTAGTGGCTGTAACTTTCCGAGTTTCCTTTGATGAGTACACTGACGAGTTCGTACCAATGAGGTTTGTTACAAGTTTGCGACTGCTTGCATTAGTGGAACAGCCGATCCAAATCGGTAATTTTTGTCCTGTATTTTCCACTCAAAGAATAGCCAGGCGGGAACTATTAGAGCTATCATTTGTCCAGGAACGCGTATCGGAAAAGTGGGCTCCAGGTGTGTTATCGCCGTTCTCTCTATAAAAGTTGGCATCCATTACTGGTGAAAAGTAGGGCTTATTTCTTACACTTTCTTATTGTTATTCCTCTGCTTTATTTTTTTCCTGTTCTTATTCGAGGATTCGTATTTTCTCAAGGTGTAATGCTTTCGTGAGAATTTCACCTACTAGAGCTGGTAATTGATTTTCACACTTCTATTGATGAAAAGCGGTGGGCCATAGACACTGGTTAGGTATGTAGTTAATAGGACAGAAGAGGATAAGAGATAAGATGGAAGGAAAACAATAGCAGATATGAGAGCAAAATATCAAACTCACATGGAAAACGAAAAAGCAGGAAAAAGGACAATAACAAACTACGAAGAGGGATTGGATCACTAAGGTTATCGAATGAACGTCAAAGACGACTCTCACGTGTGATGAGGATGATGCCGGACTCGACAAAATACTTGTGTAAAAACAAATAGTGAAAATGGAAGACTTCCGTCGAAGGCGGAAATGATCTACGGAGAGGGCTGATTTCTACTGAACAGTCAGAAATAGAGAAATCCAGTGGCGAAATGGAGAGCATCGATTGGAATTCTTGTTAGCCATTTTATGATTAATTAATATTCACCACTAAATTCCAGACCAAAACTGGCAGCACATCCCTTAATTTATCGAGCTTGCTGGGATTAGCTGTTTTCCTTATTTGTATATACACAATCGAGGGTAATGTTTCATCGACTGTTAGTCAACCAGAAAATGAGCACACCTTCGTGCCATCATCGTTAACAACTTCCACAGCTCCTTCCTTCACAATGTACATTTCCGTCCCAACGTCACCTTTTCTACAAATATCGTCCATTGGCGAGTACACGCGCAACTCGAGTTTCAGAATCAGTTCGTAGAGAAGGTTCAACTCACAGTCCTGGAAAAGTGAAGTGTAGCAGCACGAAGTGTTCACATCTTCTTGGTAGCTGTGATGACTTTGTGATAACTGAGGCCTCAAAGACATTATTGATTTGCAAAGCTCATTTTCAGAAAGAAGTATAAACGTACAACGCGTCCTCAGTGTTCTGCAAATTTGACTTTATAGTAACGTAACATGGAAAGTTTGAGATATTTTTTCGATATACTGGTGTCATAGGTGTAGGCTACGACTCAGAGGAAAAACCAGTTGTTACGCAGGAGCCGTCATCAACACTTGGCACTAAGTGGATATTTGCATCAAATAATATGCTAGTAATGCGTTTGCTTACTTCAAATAATTTAACTCGTCTCAACGTCTCCATGTGAATGTGGACGGCAAGCTGTCCATAAAGTCGAGGCGGCAAGAATTCAGCTATTTCCTTGAAAGGAAGTTCGTTTAGGAGAGCAACAAACAAGGTAAAACTGCCAATGTAAAACTTGGCAAATAGTGATAACGTAACACTTCACATCATATTAATCCTTCAGATGAACTGATTTCTTGCGGTATCCATATGTGAAGATAACTCTTATCACTTGCTCTTTTGAGTGGTAACTGTACTTCCATCTCTCTATTTAAGTGTAATTCATGTTTAGTAATAGGATCTTTGTTACCGTAATTTAAATTTGGTCTCCAAGTGGAGAGTTCCATAGAAACGTTCATGTTAAGTGGTAGGATCTTCCCTGTTTTTATTTAAATTGTTCCTCCAAGTGGGAAGATCTTTAGTAATAAGATCTTCGTTGTTGTTATTTTAATTGGGACTCTAACTGAGGAATTTCGTATAAATACGTTGTACAAAAGAGCCTGAGTCCCCATAAACTCTCAGTAAAATCATAATACTACCTAGTACCTTCGGATCAGCTAACAGTAAGGAGAATTTACTGCGTTTCTTTGCTGTCGTGTGACTCTGTTTCGTTCCGTTCAGCGTTTCTTGTTTGCATTAAAAATATTCCTAACTTACTTCCTCATGTAGCTGCCCGCCACCATGCGTCCATGAATAGACAAAATAATCCACGGTTTTCTTCTGGAGATAGCGATGCACTTTTCTGGAAGAATCGACTAAAATAAGTACTTATTGTTAACAGGATGTGTAATGAAAGTAAGATATAAAGTAATAGGAGAAAGAGGAAAGATTTCGGCGTTGATCAATCCTCGAGGGTGCACCATGCATTTTACTTCATTAAGCAACTTTTTCATTTTGTTCTATTCTATATGACCTATCTTCACGTCTACCGTGCGGATCCCAGCACTTCTCACACTCGATTCGTTTCCTCGCATCCATTGTCCACGATGGTCTTCCAAGTTTCTACATGTGGTTTCGGTTGCTGCTTGAGGATTTTCATTTCATCTCGAATGTCTTGGAATGTTGGTCAACCAATCCTCCCTGGAGTCCTGAGATAGCCGGGCTGGAGCGTTTTTAATTGGATTGGAGAGAGTGCTTTTTTCCCAGACAAGTTCGATACCAATTTCCCGATCCTGGAGGGATGAGAGGCTTGGTTGGCCCGGAGCAGAATCTTCCTAGCACCATGCTCGTGAAGGTGGACATCACTACCACTGTGCTATCCGCCCCTTGTGATTAAGCAACATTAGAGTTGATTAATGCAAATCTGGCCCATGCAGTGATTTAGGGTGTCCTGCCGATGCATCATGTTAGTGCAGCTATCTTCGCTTTCAAGTCTGGTACCAACACCGGAGCGAAAGAATAGGGAGGCATGGGATGGAACCAAGGACCACATGTGCATTGCAGCGCACCTTTAAACACTGTGCTACACGCTTCTCTAGATATAAACTGAAACGCAGTAATAAATAGCGCTACTCAATGTCGTATAGAGAGCCATTCGCCTCCAAACAGCTTCCAACTACTGTTCTACTACTCTTGCATCCATGACCAACTCCTAGAAGATTTTGTGATTATCGGTTACCAGCGGAATTTGTTCTTATAAATAACTTTGATGTATAAACGGCCATTCTTCTCGAAAAACCGTTAAAGTACCCGCATAATCGGCGTGTTACCGACTGCCCAATTTTTTATGGTCTTTGTTAAGCTGCATCTGAGAAAGTCGTGCTATGCCATTCTTAAACCATCACTGAAAGCATCCCTTGCATACTGGAGGACCTTGTTCACTGGGTTCTTTAGAGGAATATGCTAACTCTTGGTTTTAACTCTCAGCTAAGCCCCCAATGTTTAGACCATTCTCGGCTTGGATAAACCTAAAAACCTATCGCTGAGGTCCAAGTTGTGTATTGTAACTCGATACCCATCAGTAACTTTTTGAAATGATGCCGGCTAACTTAAAAGTGTTGCTATAATGCTTTGAAGGAGAAAGCGATAAAGCGCTAGGCATTGATCAATATCTGAGGGATGCGCCATGCACTCCGCTTCATCGAGCGTCGTTAGAATGACTGAAGGCATATTGGGGCCATACAATGACTGGCGGTTTCCCAACCCTGCACTAAGTCGGACTTCCTATCCTCTCAGACAAGCTGGTGTTGGTACCAATGTGTCGACCGCAAAGGGATAGAAGCTTGGTGAGCCCGGTGCGCCAGATCGAAACGGCGATGATTCTGCGTGTATTGCAGGGGATCTCTGGCCATTGCTCTACACGCGTCCCTGTTGTAACAGCTAGCAGCCATGTCAGTTAAAAATGTGAAGGCGACCTGCTACCGTATTTATAAACAGTGCAAACATTAGGCGTCGGATATTATAATTAAAACATTCGAATAAAGTCAATATAATGCCTATCATGGGACTTTTATAACCATCCATTTAGTTCCCACCTGTAGATCATATAGCTCTTGCAGCCGTCTAGAATCTCTTCAAAATTGGATCGCTTCATGTTCATCGTCGTTACCATGTTACCGACGTCACCGACAATCACCTATGAATAGAGACGACGTTCTCAACGAATAGGAAAAGTTAAGGAGAGGTTCATATTATCAGAATAGTACAGTTCGTTGAAAAGCTTACCGCAAACAAGACCAGACCAAGTAGTGTGTCGCAGATTTCAAACGAGTTTTGAAATGAATCATTTGGCGATGGCTTAATGCAAAAACGTTACACAAAGGCCTTCGTTTGGCATGTGATCAAAATATTAAGGCCAAGAAAGACATGTAGACATCAGTTTATTATACATAAAAATTTCACCTGTTCACCAAGAGTGACAAGGGTTAGCGCAGACCAGTAGAAACTCAGCGCGTATTGTTTGACAAATTTACTGAACACCATTGTGTGTGACCTGAATCGAAACGATATATTGCGATGTTATTTGTTTTGACGTTATTCAACGTTGCACTTAAGGATCTCTAATCGATTTGAGATAATACGGAATCCTCTCGGACGTTGACAAAACGGATGTTGTTGGAATTCCCATCTTCCTGTAATTTCTAAAAGCGTCGCAATTATGAAAAAAATCAAATTTGAACTGGTAATGTGGACGGGCTCCATAGTTCATAGATTGAAACTCGATGACTTAACATAATCGCGACGACGTGACCCCTGTAAGGGTCAAATGTTGAAGAGATGACGGCGGCCTTCAGCTTTAAATCAACATATCTCATCTTCTATTGAAATTTATCAAATGTAATCAAAACTTCTGGAGTCTAAATTTTCCACTTGCTGGGCAGGTCAGGTGCTTCGCTGTTTCTGCACGATAAAATTCTGATTTTCTGGAATCCACGACACATGTTTTTCCCACTTCATTGCTTTAAAACGCGAACGCAAATGAACCAGCAAAATCTCGTGGTGTCCTTAATGTGTCGCTTATTAGCAACTGGTGCTCTTCCATTGGAGGTTTCAAGAACTCGGACTTCGTTCTCAATTTTTTTGAATATCCAATTCTGAACATCTTTGAATTTCACAGGAGCCTGTATAGAAATCATATATGTAGTAGAGCAAAGTCTCTGGATTCCTGAAATACTCTAGCTATTGGGGACTTATCGTGTGGTGTCCAAAAACCAGCTTTATTCTAGCATGTGTTGAGAAATGGGTTTTAAAAGAGATTTCTTAACAAACCTGTTCTCCCAGTAGAACATTGTCCTGTCCACTTCTGCGGTTACGTTGTCACAGTGATCGAAAAAACACAGCGATGGGAGGACATCAGTGATGCACTCGTTCTCCATTGTGCTGGTGTTTTCATTGATTTCACAGCCGACGAAGATCGGATCAGAAATTTTTCCATAGGAAAATATCCAATCATCGCGTGATGCTGCTGAACTACTGATCGTTTTCATTTCAAACGATAAATGATCACGTACTGTATTCTCATAGCTGATACAGAAGAATGTTTGCCCACCATCAGTTTCTTCTGTTTACACCAACTTTCTCCTAACACCATCTTCCTTCAGTTTTTGGTCTATTTGATTTTGAGTACCACCTTCGTTTCTTTGGCATTCCTTTTTTTGCGTTTCCCAAATTTTTCCTCTTAGTCTCAGTCCAATTTAACGGATTTATCGGAGATTTTTCTTGCTAATTCCTACCGTTCGCTTGTATTCTCCTCCAGTCAATTCCAATTCTAACTCAACTGCTCTCATTCTCACTTAGTTCGCTTCCAGTCTTCACCTCTAGCTTTTTCATTAAACGTTTCTTTTCTCTTGCGTATGAGATTCAAACATCACCTGCTATGGTCACCATGAATTGAAACGTACCTGAAAAGCCGTACAGTACACTGATGAAGAAATAGATGCATCCATTCCAATGAAATATAACAAAACATGTGAATATCAGCTTAGTGACGCGATAAAGGTTTGGAAACTTGGTACGAATTTCTGTTAACGTGTTGAACTCGGCCAGTCGATAACACTAAATCGTAAATTAAATAAATAAATTAGATCTGCCGCTGATTTTTGTCAACAGTCTTTTCTTTTCAACGAAGCTGAGATATTTGCAACACTCTGGACCGCAGGTGCCTATGGTGGGGAACGAACGCGCTATTGAACGAACGCGCTATTGTCCTTTCCGGGGAGAAACGCGTTCACCACCACACCATGCGGGTCCTTCGTTTCGCCTGTCTCTCAGCTAGTTCTATCGATCTTTTCTTTTGTCCTCTACCTTTAGCAACCGGTTCATCCTTGAGAGTGACAAATCAGGCTTCAGGTAAAGCAGCAAGTCAGTCGGCAAAATACATATGATGTCAATAAAGCAATACTTGCTAAAATAATTGGGCTTTTAAGATTAACGCGAATCTAACTAGGAGGTCAACAAGACTGAAAAGACGTTATGTATAGAGAAAACATTGAAAATTTGAATGAGTGAATGTAGTGAATGTTATAAGCCTTTCTTACGATCTAATTCTGTTGATGAACATTTGCTTGACACTTGTCACATGAATGCCATCTTCAATAAACTCTGAAAATATTCTTCACTTCAGCAATGTTGCAGTAACGGAGCTGATTATAACCCGTCTACACAAGACAGCAACTCTTCGTAAGGATTCTGGGCATGCGCGATGTTGAACAGCTCTGGTAGCATAGGAATTTATGAGTTTCGAGCAACATATATGTTTTCCACAAGCAGGCTTTGGAAAAAAAGAAAAAAAACTGTGATTTTTCTAAGATTTGATTCCATCAGTGGACCACAAATCGAAAACGATGATTTCCATTGTCTTACTGAAGACCTTGTACTGGCAGATGGTTTGGCTCTTGTTGAATTTTGAAAATGTGACATTGGCTGGATACAGAACAAGTAACACGATTTTGGTGATGCTCACGTCTTCTGGTGAGAACGAATAAATCGAGAAGAAAAACGATATCGAATACGATATTGAAGCTGATCCATAGGTGATAAAAGTTTCGGTGGATTTCTTCGAATACCATGATCACAATCATGATTAGATTATACAGACAACCAAGACAAACCAATGATGTCCATAAGTAGAATGTCAAGCTCGTCTCGTCGATTGACCAGCAGAGGAGCCTTCTGAAACGATTAGCACAGATTGACACGACTGCTTGTCTGCATTTGTATCAAGGAAAATAAGTATTCTGAACACAGAAATAAATACAGGGTCGATTTGTGCACCTCAGATCATTTCCGTGACGGGTGGTTGCTGATATCACCGTTTAGGTTAAAAAAAAACTGGCTGAGAGAAAGGCAAAGCGATGGCTTCAGTGTGCAGTGGGTAATACATGAGCACCCGGAAAGGGTAATTGCAGGTTCGAATTTGGCCTAAAGTTTGGATTTTGCAGACATTTCAGTTACTTAATGATTGTATTTCACCCAATACCCTACCATAAAAAATGATAGACAGTAAAACAAAAAGTCGCATTTCATAAACAAATAAATGAAGGATGGATTTTTTTAGAACACTTCCAAGACTAGCAGAGAAAAACCTTGAAGGTGAACAAAAAGACGGCTATTTATTCTTTACCAAACATGCCATCTACCGATTTATTAAGCTCGCGTCCATCTTGAAGTCTGGTCGTTGCGTTGCAATGATTAAATGATTGCAGAACCTGTCTTCTGGAGTAAAGCGAGCGTTACCTATTTGGTTGGACCGATACCTCGTGTTTAGGTGACTTTTCTAGGTCCATGAACGCATTTGTGGATTTGGCGTTGTCACTAACTCCAACATCGCAACCATTTTGTGCATAGGGTCGGTGCAAAAAGAATAGCTTTTTTGAAGACCAACTTTGAAGTGCTGTGAGTCATTTCAAGCACTGATTTATTAATCGGTTAAAAAAACAAGGAGAATCCAGAAATTTTTTTGCAAAAAAGCTAAAGTTCGTGTGTTCAAACAGTAAAGAACTCCGCTGTTTTGAGAACAACGAATTCTTCGAAAGCTTTTTCGACTACAGCCTTATTGCTGAAGGGTTTCTCGGTCTGCGGTCAATGAGCCCAAAGACTAGGAATTCAGGTGAAGAGATTCCAGTCCTTATCCTGACTAGAGAAGAGTTTCATAGACCGATTCATTCAACACCTGCAACGATGCTTTTTTAACTTCTTGTCAGTTGTTGTCGTGCGAGAGTATTGAGTTCCTGTGTTTACTAAATCTGGATGTATGCATGCGTTTCTGAAGTGCTTCATCAACTTTCTGTTCGCACACCTCTGCTGTGATAATTTTGCCAGGAATCAAGGAATTATAATGGATCATTCGATCTGCTGTGGGACTTAGGAAGTTGCCATGACTGGAATATACTACTTAGCTGCATTTCGATCTAGCTTTTTCTAATTACGAACTGAAAGCCGTCGGCTCTGCATAGGATCGAGATATCATCTCATGTCACAGTTGTTTCAAGAAATTGATCATTTCGGAGAGAAAGAGCAGAATTCATCAAGATCTATCTTTTCTTCGACCATTTCGTGTAGAATGCATTTAACTACGTTTCCCAGACTGCTGTTGCTTTCCAAATGAGAAACCATTGCTGTCAATGTCGAATTATCCAGGAGCATCTTGAGTAATTGTTTGATGGCTAGCCTGAATTACCAGATAGTTGCTGTTAACCCATGGTGGACACTCACCACCGTTTTCGTTATCACGGCTCGTATCTTCGGTACGAAACTTTCTAGGTGACCTGCACGCTTCACATTCGGAAGAGATTCATTGCTTCAAGCACGGAAAGCATTTCGAGTTGTTATCTCTGCACTGCGTCGAAAACTTGCACTATTTCAACTTGCACCGTTAATTACGTTCCATGAATTATGTTGCATAGTAAATGGTTAAGCAAGAGATAAAGTTCAAGTTAGCAAAAAAAAGGTCTTCTACGAGATTTACTTGTAGATTTCATAACAGTAAAAGTGGCTAACACTTTTGTAGCAACGACTTAAAAACATGGAGATAATGAATCCGGCCGTAAGAAGGGTTACATCACAATTCTAAAGCATCTTTAAAAACAAAATAAACAAAAACTTCAAAGTTGCCTTATGGCCGTCAAGCTATCTTCACTCTCATGCACAATGGTTGTATGAAGTATTGTGTAGTCCGGAATTTCGAAATATTTAAGAGAATCAGCGTCCGATTAGATTGTTCTGGTCTTTGAGTGCGAAACATGACGCTATAGCTACGGTTTGTCGTTGACTTATGCTTTCATTATAAGAAGGTCACATCAAGCTTGTATGCTTCTCACTTCCTACTGTATTGCCTGAACTAGTGGTCGCAAAATGCGGTGTGCGAATGTTGCGAGATATCTGAGGAGCTGGCAAGGTCTATGGTTGGAAACGTTGGACACTTTCACAACACCAGAAAAAAAAGTTGGCTATTGTGTATTTTAGGTGTGTCATTATTGATCGGATAAACATTTCTAAAAGATGATGACAATAAATTGCTATGAATGCTAAACAAAAATTGTCCCACCTAAACAGCGGCTCCTTGTGAGTGACTTCAACCATTTGTATTGGTGGCTCGAAAACTCGCTTCACGTTTTCATCGTCAACATTTTTCGCTTGGGTTTTTCTTCTTTTCTATATTGTATTTCACCCAGCATTTTATGATCTGTAAAAATCATAGCAATGAATCTTTCGCGCTGAACCGCATTTGATTGTGCTTTTTTAATTGTAAGCTTGCATGGCAAGTGCCTTGGTGTAGAATAGGGGCTTAAACGCAAACCAAAAAGGGGTGCCCTGAAGTGGGAGTGAAAAGAGTGGACAAAGTAATTGTTTCTGCTTAGGGATAATATATTTTTGTTTTTTTATTATTTTATTTTATATGACCCGTCTTCACGACTGCTTTGCGGATCCCAGCACTTCCCACATTCAATTCGTTTCCGCGCATCTATTGTTTACAAAGACCATCCAACTTTTACGTGTGGCTTTGGTTGCTGCTTGAGGATTTTCGTTTCATCTTGAATGTTGTAGAATGCAGGTCGAGCAATTCTCCCTGGAGTCCTGAGATTGCCGGGCTGGAGGTTCCGAATTGGATTGCAGAGAGTGGTCTTTCCCGGACAAGTCCGGTATCAATTTTCCAACACCGGAGGGATGAGAGACTTGTTTGGCTTGGGGTCGAATCGAACTATCATCATGCTCGTGATGATGGACATAACTATCACTGTGAAATCCACTCTGTTAGAGATAACATATATGTTATGTAAGGACGTGGAAATATGCGCGTCTACGTGGGTATTCTGCCGTGTTTAGATTGTATCGTGCATGCCTATTCGGCCAAAAGTTTGCCACCAACACATTGAAAAGTACATACGGGAAACTTCTTAGGGTCACCTACAAGATAGCCCCATAAAGACCCTGAGCTAACCCGATAGACCACATACTCGTATTCCATTGCCAAAAAATACAAAAATTTTTTGAAAAAATGTGCATTTATTGGACCTTTACAGGGTTAACGTTACGGAAATGTTTGGGTGGACCAGCATGAAGAAACTGGAAAGTTCTAAGCGCCATACCATGTTAGGGAAAACTTTTAAGAATCAAGGTGATGTAGTTAGGACGTTTGAGCTATTGCATGGGAATCCGATTATGCTAGATGAGGGATGCACAAAGAAAACGTAGCTTGCTAATCGACAAAAGGAAACATCTTGCACTAAACGAAGTATGTGGTACTGAAGGTGAGGTCGCTGTCGATACGTGCGATACGGGAGCTGGCAGAATTGCTGAATTCATCAACAGATGAAAATCCATGGTCATCAATTCATTCAAAGGATTAATGAATGAGGAGAAATTTGGAAAGACATAGGTTGAGGGTCAACTCTAACAATTCTCGTCATTTATACCCCCATTATGGGTCTGAGGAAGTTCTACAGGAAAGATCGCGACATCAGCTCGATTATAGATCTTAAGAGGTTATCCAAAGAATCCCACTACGAGATCACGAACTGGAATAGAACGAAACTCTACGCAGCAAAAGGAAGACTTCTGATTGAGAAACTATGATGGGACTATGCAGAAAGCATCGAAACGTTACTCGAATAAATAGTAACTCTTGTTAGCTTTTCAGTGAAAGAAGGTGCATGTGATGAATTCGATTGCATCATCGTAAATTGGAAGCATTGTTTCTTCATATTACTGTCTGCATTAAAATTCCTCGCCACGCAGGACCGTCAACTGCTGCTTCTTTGTGGAAAAAATGAAAGGATCATGTAATGTTTGGGAAGAGAAATCCCGAAGAAGTTTATAAATTGTAATTGTTTTCACTATGTTGACCGACTTTTAAAATTATACGCTGAGAAGGAATATGTCAGCAATGCTATCAGAAGAGTTTGAAGGCCATTGTGAAAAATTTATCCCTTAAAGCACTACAGCTAATTTGCAAGCATTGACTTGTAATAGCCGCATTCAACCAGCTTAAGGCCGAAGCTCTGTAGAAAAGTGGAGAAAGCAGATAGCAAGAAGAGAAGAACAGCGCAATTTCATGAAGACACAGAGTTTGGAGAAAGCAATGCTAACGCTAATCGGACGTTCTCTAATTCTAAGACGAAAGATATCGCTCTCCAGCGTCCAGTTGAAATAATCACTTCATCTAAGGCTGAACAGCTAAATCACGATTTCCCTACATATCAGCTGTTCTACACAGATCGTTCACGCCAGTCATTCACAACTCATGCACAGATCTGTGTAGCAGATGCGTTCTTCTCCCTTTGTACAATTACAGTAAAAAACGTCTATGTGATAAGAGTCGCTATCTTTTAACCTATACGCTGACTCGATAGGATAACATCGGATTATCTAAAAACCTACCGTAAGCCTTTACCAAAACACTGGCTTAGCCTTCCACATGTTAGCTACCACAACGCAACGTTAAAGTCATTGTTATACAAGCAATATTATTTTTGTGCACAAAAAATTGTGACACATACGCCACACGACTAATTCGCAGTTTGTCTGCTTTGTCATCTGGAAGCTCTTTGCTCTTACTCATACATACATTCACAACTCTTTGAGACTTAATAAAGGCTTTCGGTTCAGCTAAGACAGAATCGCTCATGGAACTTTTTAACATCCGACGAGTCACAGCACAGTAATCGATCGCTCGTGCTTTGTGGTAACTTTCACAATAATAATTTCACCATTCTGCGACGTGACCATCATCACTTTAAATAGTTAAATCGGACAACCCCCAACGACTCTAATGAAGTCAAATGCATGGCATATCCCTCAGTGATTGATCAACGCTGAGAGCTTCATCCTTTTTAGCTTTTTACACATACATATTAACATATCTGGGTCAAGAAGGAAAATAGCGAAAAGTGTCGCCACAGAGCAGGGTAAGAGAAAACCTTGGTATCTAAGTGCTTAAAAAATCATAATGTAAATCGACGTTGACACGGTGACGACAATAATTTGGAGCAGCAAAGTACTTTACATACGTGAGCAAGTAGTGAAAAAGAAAAAACGACACATGGTTCTGTATAATGCGAGGGGGGATCATGCCGCATACACCAACAGTTCGAAAACCAGTTAGATCTAATGCATGACACATCTTCACATCTTAATAATAACTGCTGGACAGACATTGTTAGTGGGTGTGATTCGCAGGATAGAGTGTCCAGGAAGTTGGGAAAAATGGTAATTTTAACTTATTATTTACTACCAACTCTTTTTAACGGCAGGGTATATATTGCGTATAAAAATGGTAATGTTCGCATTCATCGACAGATCAGTGCCATTGAAGTGTTCGGGTGTGTGTCGAGAAGGCAAGTGGAAACATGATTGTGCCCGGTGGAATTACACCTTAATCTGGGTAGAAACGGGTTTTTCAATTGTTATACTGATAAGCAAGGCAGCTCTGATTTCATGGTCTTAAATGGTCACAGATTAGTTGAAGGGATTTGTGTAACTCAGATCTCATGTTTGTAAGTACAACGAACACTGACTTAACACCTTCCCGCTTACGACTTTCATTCCTACGTTAGGAAGTATTACGATAAAGAAAAAAACTTACAAGTAGCATGTGCACAACTCTTTGAAAGTTGGAGCGTTGGATAACAGCGACCTCGGAACTTTCCATATTTATCGAAGTTGACATGCTGCCGTCAGTACAGTTCGAATAAGAAGAGCACTTCACATAAGTGATAATGTCGTGTCGGATATCTAGGGCGAGATAAATTTAGTGCTTTTTAGTTCTACATTTGATTTACATCGACTAGCGTGAGAGTTATAAGCCCGAGCGTACTACACATTAAGCACAGAGGGAATTCTCGTTCGTGTTTAGTTGACTTCAAATATAATCCAAATCTAGCGACGGATATGGTAGGGGGATGAGAGCCGCATAATACAATGAATTGTTAACCACCAAATCCAACCCCATTTTGAAAGTGGTTCCAGAGCAGCAGAAAAAGAGAAACCCTAACCTTTTTCCTCTCAATAGGGTGTCGTGCGCAGTTGACGGAATGATATGCGTTAAAAATTATAGCAGACATTGATAAAAGAATGACCGAGTCAATCCTTAATATAATAACACTCCAGCGATGTTCTGGAAGTGTGTCAGAGTTCTGTCCGTGATAGAGACATGGGCCGCATACGTGCACAAAGCCTCCTTACTACAACGACAAATATTCTGCAAAGGCAAGATTTGACAAGAACTTTTAACTTGTGTCAGAATAAATGGCTTTCGTCGCATGAAATGTAAGTTAAGATAGAGACCGAAGTTGATACACACTTACATAGCACGGCATCGGCCTCGATCGAGCACGCTAACTCATAACGGATGCGACGGCGAAGGCACACGCAATCCAACCATTATAACATCTTCATAGAGGGTAGCAGTAAATGTGATGACTAGCTGGTGCAACGATTCCTGTTAGTTTTTTCGATAGGACAGTGTTTATCGTATAACGTCTTGCATTGTGTACAATGCGATGATGGCAAAATAATAGGCACGTTGAACTCTAAGCTAACACCTCTCAACTTACATTGGATTTTAGTGGGAATAAGAACTACTAGAGCTTGCAGATTTTACAAACGTTAGTTTGCGCTGTAACAATGAAATACTGGTTTTCTGTATCCTACGACAAAAGTTTCCTCCGTTCTAATGCTCAAGGCGCGTATTTCGAAAGCGAAAGCAACTGCTTAGTGGGAATTTCATCCTGCAGGACACGATGTTGTTCCCTAATTCATTGCTTCCCTTTGCATCTGCTGCTCTTCATTTGGAGACTCCGAAGGCTTAAATTTCATTAACGATTCGTTCACATTTTTAGGCCAAATATATTTAAATTTGAAAGTACACTGTACAAAAAATCATATATGCGTTTGATAAAACAAGTCTCCTGCATGCATCTACAAAGTTCTAATCTTCTAAAATCCTCTAGCGATCCTGAAATCATTGTCGGCCGTCGAAAAATCAGCTTGAGGAGTTGCATGGCCGTACACTCGTGAGCGGTCGCAGTCTCCGCTCTATCGCTTAGTTTTCATCAGTTTAAAAGTTACCAACTGGAAAATCTGGATTCAGCACTTTCTTCACTTCAGTAAATTCACAAATGTTCAGTCAATAGATTAGTTTTAGCCCTAAAAACCAGCCGAGGTGTCGGCACTCATCGGAAAACGTTGGTGTCTGTCTGAAATTTGTTTCACTCGATGACTAGTTTATTTAAGGATTACTCGATGAAATCTACTTTTATGTATCGAAGTGCGGTCAAAAATGTCTTCTATAATGCTCAACCTTTTTAGAATCCCATGAGCAATACAACATAATAGATCAAGTGCTCCGTAAGAAAGCTTTTTGCAAAATGGACGATTTGCATCATATGAGATGCACACGTTAAATGAGTATGTGGCTTTCATAGGAACACCTTTCAGCGATTTTTTTAAACAACGTTCTTCAAAGCTTCACATAACGTATGAAAGACATATTTTACAATACAAACTGACGCACCTTGCCATAGAGCGAACGAAAATTTGTGAAATGATAGCATAAATTACGAGTAATACAGAATGTTACACTCCTACTTACTTAATACTTGGATGGCCCGTCCTCACTAGTTGTGAGAGGGGAGGGCCTCAGCATAATCTCCTTTTTTCGGAGAATTGGTGGCTAAGCCGTTGTGCCTCGCTGGAACCCCGAGGTCAGCTTGGCCAAAGTCTGCCCCAGGTCGTCACCACGACTGCCAGTCGCAGCCTTGTGGATCGAGGGAGATCTGTCACCATGCGACTTTAATACCAGGACGGTGGTGGATCTTGGTAACGTTACACTCTGTATTGTACTAAATTGCTGATGTCAGTTCACACTTTTATAGTGGTTTGCCCGATTTGGTGAATCTCGTACATCTCTATGTTCGCTTTTTCTCATCACTCGTAAAGATGATTGCGATTTGAAAAGCTATCAAAAGAAAAAATGTTAAAGCCGTTTCGTTGATAGCTAGTTTTTAACTTAAGTTTTCGTTAGTCACAACGAAAGAAAAGTCCAGAAAAATCAGCCGATACACATGCACCGAGCCAAATTTCCCATCATTTCCTAAATTATGTTTTAATAATCGCATGTGGGCGATGCATTCATGGCTAATGCTAGATGCCTGCGGCTTGGGAAAATCCCCGATTTGTACCCGATGGTACTGTGAGTCATATATGGCTCATGTCGCACTGCTCATTCTTTCGTGAGCACGTCGCTTTTTTCTTGACAGACGTAAGTGATTTTATTTAGACACTATTGGTCACAAAACCATCTCGTTATCTCATCGAATATCATTATCGAATATTTTTACTCAGGGGAAAATAAAATGCAGGGCATACTCTGGCTGCGACGACATAACACAACCGATTCTCTGACCACCACCGGCTTCGAGTACATACGGTGTGACAACGACTAATCACTATCGGCGATAAGTAAGCCAGTAAACATCTGTAGAGAGAAGAATCTTCATCCGGTATCAAGTGATTTTAGTCAGTGAAGGGTGAAGTCAAAAACTGTGCTTGCATAATTTGATCCGCAGCATCAAATCTGGTTCTATTTAGCAGCGATGGTGAAATAGCTTGTAGGTGGAAAAAATTATGCGATCATTGGCAACTTCATCACCCTAGTAGATATAGCGTTGTTAAACATTAGGAAAATGGTGAAATTTATGAGCTTTTTCTCGGCATCGATCTCTCGAAACTTCGTCATTCAACCACGATGGATTATCAACCCGTTTATCATTTTTTATTGTCTGCATTCTAGTGATCGCCTGAATATAAAGGCTCACTCAGAGGTGACAATGATCAGTCAAAAGTTAAATGTTGAGCGGGAAATTTATTCACTTTCTGGCATACGCATACGTTTTCTGATAGGTGGTGGACTTTTTGTACTGGTACTTCCCGACAGTCGGTTTCGGAGGTTCTTGAGCCGGCGGCGGCGGTGGTGGTGTTGCCTTTTTTAACTGACGTTTCTGATTTTTTGCTTTGCAGGTGACTTTGGATCGCCCTTAAATTGTAATTGACTGTGAAACATACATTCACAAAAGAGTAAGCAAATTTGCAATATTGGGGCGTTTTCGCTTCGCAAACACGTGGACATCAGCAGTTGTCGTCGGCAAGAACAAGGGCGACAACCCGTTGCGTTAGCTCAATGGAGAATCCCCTACTCACAGTGAGACTCTCCTACTGTACACCACTGTGTAGGTGATACGATGGTACAGATAGACTTGAAAAAAGTGTATCCCGTCCATTTTCCGAAGAAGAAAGGCTTAAGAAACCCTCAGCATTAGATTCAGAAATGAAACAGGATTCGTAGTTTTGTTTTTCTTGTATGTGTCCCAGCAATAGTTTTTTTCGAATGCCCACAGTATTTAACATTAACGAAACGTTTTCTTTATGCAACTTTGCCCGGGTTTAAGTGAGCCATAACAAAAATCTATTTTTGACAGGATGCAAAGGTTAGAATTTCAGATGTCAAAACAACAAATTCGGCAAAACTACCTCTACGAATTAAACTCGGGATCAAACGTTACGAAACATTGATTAGCTATGGAGCCAAGGAAGTGTTAATGAATGCACAGTGTAACGTTGGTGTTGAAAAATTTCTTCGTGACGAATTTAACGTTGAGGATTAGATAGGTCGCAGACGTGCTTCTGCAACTGAAGGCGACGAACTGAAGGCTTTGTTGGGAGCAAATAAAAGCACAACTGTTCACAAAGTTGAAAAAGAACTCGGTTTCGTAATATTGAAGGAAACCTCGAAAAGCGAAGAAGCTCGACAAATAGATGTCGTACGAATTGGTAGAGGATCCGTCACGACAATGCGCAGCCACGTGTCGCACTTTTCGCGCTGCAAGGGTTGAACGAGCTGGTCAGAAAACTCTACGTCACAAACCATTCTGGCCAGTCCTCTCGGCTACTAACTACCACTTCTTTGAGCAGTTCTACAACTTTCTATATGAGAAACGCTTCATCTCCAGGACTCCAGAGTTTTATGGAGACGGAACCCACAAACGTGTTCTTAGTTGCGAAAATGTGCAAATTCTAATGGTTTTCACTCCCGATTAAGAAGCTTCATCCTGAGCTATGATGTACCACATCAAGGATACCCGTTGAAAATCGTGAATCGATTTCCTAACAGTGCAATACATAGCTCCTACAAGTTCCAGTCGAAGTGTATTCAAATGCAGTCGATCTGATAGCTTTCAATTTAAAGAATACGAGAAATTAAGTCAATGTCTTGCCGATGTGGAATGTCAAGCATAGTAGGTAGAATAAAGCGCACTAAGTCATTATCCAGTTGTACTGACGATAAGCATTTCCATTACGTACGCGAAGCAGATAAAAATCCATAGTAAAATACAAATTAATGACCACAGCTGCTCCATTCGAATTTTTAATGTGCGAAGGCAGACTTCCTTTCTAGCAAATAAACAAAATGAGCATGAAGCTTAAAAGCTTTATAAGACATTCGGCGTTTATCAATCCCTAAGGAATGCGCCATGAATTCGGCATCATCAAACATCGTTTGGAGTTGATTGAATGCATATCTGACCCTGTGCAATGACTTGCTATGGATGGATCGAGCTGGTGTTTTTATCTCTACAAGCTAGTCTTGAATCAGCTTTCCCACCACAGGCCTATGGAAGGCCAGTTGGTTCGTCATTATTTATAAAAATTGGGTTATAAAATATAGAGTGTTGCAACCGGAACGCGGTCAATTACAAGTCGAAAGCATTCATCTTTAGTGAAGAACTCGAGATTCCTGCACCTTCATACGACTAGCTTTGTAACAAGTTAGATAACCATCTATGAGCGATGGCTGAACTTGCAAACTTTGGATATCACACGCTTGAAAGAGATAGGCTCTTATTTGGAGTGGTTCAGGATTCTCACCACACACTACACAAAACAATCTAGAGCACTGTCACTTCTTCGACCTTCACTACAATTTGGACGTGAATTTTTTTCATATTTTATGGAGAAAAAATCAGAATCATAAAAGACAATAAGAAAATACGAAGCCTTCACAAGGCGGGATTTCTATCCATCCATGAAGCCTAAGCAACAGGTTGCTCTGAGCAAATGTCGGACCCATGTTCTTGGTATGATTTCCACGTGTTGTAATTGAAGGTAAAAAATCGATGGCAAAGCCTTATGAATCTTGCATTTATGGAAAAACTGCTATCACCTTTTTTCCGAATAACTCAGCGTCAATGTCAGCTTCAATTTCAGCGGAACTTTTCCTATCCGTGACGGCTTCAATGGGCACGAATGCGGACTTGTCCGCCATCCTCGAGTCGGAATTCGATAGGAATTAATGCCACCGCTCTGTCGATTGCCTACGTATATAAACGTTGTAGTTAATGATAGCATTTCAATTAGTATGGTTCTATCTCAACTGTAGAGCCCCAATGAGCGGCAGATTAGCAGTTTTTTCGAGTAATCAGTGTTCCGAGAGTCTCCTAATGAAGCAGTTTTGGTATTTAAAGATATCTTTCAAATTGTGCAAAGAGGACTACTATCTTTAAAGTAGGATTTCAGCAACTTCGATACCATGGATTGCAGTAGTTTGACGAACCGTAGCGTCTTCTATGAGCACGTGCACTGACTTGCTGGTCATTTACAAATGAGTTTCACTATCGAGAGAGGAGAACAACTCACGTATTTCGAAACACACAGAAGCGATATAATGATATGTAGAACAATTTCTAACTCACGAAGTGGTCCCAAGACAAGATCAGTCACCTACACGATTTTTTTCACTCGGTTATTCTGTCATATTTCTGATTCATCTAACAGATCTAAGAAAAATCTTCATGAAAAAGCGTTGCGGCACGGCGCAGTACTTAACCCTCAGCGGCGCGCAGAATGCGTTCAACTCAATGCGTGCAATCCAGCAGAGATTTAATACCTTACTTTTCTCACCACCAGCGATATTCGTGGTCCTCTATCTGCAAGCTTGGGTATCGTCATGACATTCACTGGACGAGGAAAGTCGTCCCAACAACTGATTTATTTTTTTCAGTTGCGACGTAGAGAAACAATCTTTATCAGACCTCACTGGGAACAGAAGAAATCTGCACAGAAAAAGAACACTTATGAAAAAGACGCATTATAATTAATGTATAAAATAAAAAAGCTAAAGCTCTCTCGGCGTTGATCAATCACTGAACGATGCGCCATGCATTCGACTTCATTAAGTATCGTTGGAGGTGATTGAATGCATATCTGGCCTTTACAATGACTCGTGGTGGCCTACCGATGCATCGAGCCAGTGCTGCTATCTTCTCAGACAAGTCTGGTACCAATTTGCCGACCTCGGAGGGATGGAAGGCTTGGTGAGCCATGGGCGCTGGGATCGATTCCACGTGTGTGTCGCAGTGGCGCCTCCAACCACTGCGCCACACGCGCCCTTAATTAATGTATATTAACCAAAATTTCTACGAATGCATGCACTCAAACTAAAGCACATCGTTATGGATCTGTGAAAAAAACAATTGACTTCATTGTAATGCTATTCTAGAACAGAAACTTTATGAAGATTAGGGAAGAAGAGAAGGCCAATGTCCTAGCATTTTAATTTCAAAACGTCGTCAGCTCTCAAATATTTTATGGAACCTTTTACAGCACCTGGACCTAGGTTTTAAGGCCTTAACATAAATTTGAACTCGGCGACACTTGTACTCTGTGTTATACACACGTTGCGAAAGTAAAACCATTTCCATTGCAAAGTTGTAACAAGGAAACTCTTTGAATTTGCTTGTAGTCTCACAACACCGTTCGTTCCGGTAAGTTAAGGATCACCTGCAGAATGAGGTTATCGATGAGCTTGTTCAAATCGACAGTGGTATCAAATACTGCTCTTAGCAACAGCTAAGGTTCTCGACGAAGAGTGTCGAGCACCGATCTACGGGGAAACTTGACTAGTTGCAGACTGCTGCTCTCGGTAGTCCTAGCGTTGTAAGTCGAAAGTATGTGGTAGAGATTGGTCAGAGATCATGTGCATCGTTGACTGCATAATCCTCTTAAGTAGAAAGCTTCACTGATATCAAAATACTCCGCCCAATGGATACTCTGTTCGAGTGGTGCTTCACTCCACGCAATTCGACTAGATGCGACAACGACTACTCATGTCGCCGTAAGGACTACATGTAGACTTTGGACTTGGACCAGCTCGGCCTTGACGAACAGGAAGACGTTTAAAAGTTAGCCGAATAAACATTTTTTACAGTAACCTTCCATCAGTTGAATAATCTGAGAAAGTGCTGATTACTCCTTACAGTGGTTTGCCGTTCCAATTTTGTTGGAGGAGATTTCACTAGCGTAGAAATGTGATCACCCATGCTGGGCTTACGACATTTCCATTCGGAAGACCATGTTGAGCTAGATCTTCATGCTGCCGTTTTTTTCAATTCGGGTGTGATCGCTATTTCAAAGTTTTATCTCATCATGAAACCACTCCTCTATGCCAACCAATCGTTAACACATTCGTGACTACTAAGTTTTGGGGGCAGCCGAGTAGGATGATGCTTGACTTTTCGTTCCATTCACATCGCAGAATGCGTTGAAATCACTGCGCATCCTCAAATGTGCTTAGGGTGACAGTCGATACTGTTCAGATACACCTTTGTTCATTTCGGCTGTTATACACCGCACAGACTGTGGGCAAACAAAAAGTTGGCCTCGTATCCTGCCGCGGCTTACCAAGCACGACTCCCACGACGTCTGCACATGTTCGCAAGCATCAAATTCATAAAAACCCTCTGATTCATATTGAAATGTAGTTGCACCTTGATCTTTTGTTCTGCATTTGTTGCTTGCTCTTTTCAGTTCGTGCAACAGACTTTTCATAGGCAGTTTCGATTTTCACACTGTTCTACGACTGTACCCAATCCACATCGTTTCACGGAAAAGGTCACCCTATCATGAAGCTTGTTCATATTATTAGGGTACCTAGCAATTTTTGTCACATACTTGACTCCTTTCTGTATAGTTTTAGTGAAAATAAGTCCTTCATTTATCACTTTAATGATGCTGAGATATTTGCAAAAGCCCGGACCGCAGGTGTCTGCGGTGGGGAACGAACGCGCTATTGTCCTTTCCGGGGAGTAGCGCGCTCACCACCACACCATGCGGGTCCCTTCGTTTTCGCCTGTCTCTCAGCTAGTTCTATTGATCTTTTGCCATCAGCAATCATCCGTCAGCAGGGATTGATCCTTCATTTATGTTATCGTCTGACTATTTCTTAGTAATTTTTAGTTCTTAATGTAGTTAATAAACCAGCGCTTCTACTATTTCCAACTATGCAAAGCCCTAGCCTTCATGTGAGCTATAACATTGTGATTTTTTTTGTAGTTTTTTTAGCTGTATGATCCTACTTCGCATACTTTGTGGATTCTAACATTTCTTTTCTTCGGTTCGTTGTCTTGAATTCGTCATCCACGAAAGGAATTGAAGTCATCCTCAGTTTTCTCAGAGCAAAATCGTTCTAGATGCTTATGGCGCAACTCCACCGACTTCAGTGGAATGGGGAGCTTTGTTGGCTCGGTCAGCGATTGAGCTAGCAATTGTGCATCTGTGGCACGGCATCTCTAAGCACCACTGCTCCCGATACAAAATATGGTTGCATACGAATAATTTACAAATTATACACGCCTAGGAACTAGCGCTTCCACCTGCATCCATTACAACATCGTCTCTACGTGGTGGCCCTTCCACTCCAATGAGATCTTCCTAATGTAATAACTTAAAAGAACATTTTAGACAGTTATAAGAGAAATACTGGACAGCTATATCAAGCTTTCTACATTCGACGACATTTTTCAAAATTTCCAATTGGGCTCAAAGATTTTTGTGGACAGCGTCAAGGGCGTCCTAGTAAATCTTGAGCAATACACGTCGATGTGGATAGTCTTTCAACAAGCCAGGCCGCCATATCACCAAAATCAGCTTTGCCTTCTTATTTCGCGTACTTTCACCAACATTTCACGAGTATTACGTAGCCATTCCTACTACCTTTTTCTCGTAGTAAACTGATCAAGAAGAAGTATAGCACCTAGCTCAGTGGCTCACCACCTGTGTTATCTGTAGTCCCACTGATGGTCGAGTGACTCGAGAGGACGCCAGTAAACCTTTCATTTTTTCGCTGTCGCATGCAAGAGTAGCCCAGTTGGTTCTGCTCGCTCTAGCGACTCGTCGAGCATCATACCCTTCTTCAAGGCTCTTTGTGAAGAACTCTGACCATCGGGTCGGTGGTCTTCCTGCAATACGTTTGACATCCCGTGGAATTCAGTCACTAACGGCTCTTGTCCCTCGGTTGTCATTCATACGCATTACATACCCGGCTCACCTTATCTTCGATTGTTTGGCGTACAGAACGGCATCTTTGTTTTTTTGATCGTTGACGCGGGTCGGAGCTTCGGATCCAATCCCTTACTTACGTGACATGGGATACTCCTAGCATCGTCCTTTCGACTGCGCGTTCGATAACGCTGAGTGATCTTACATCCTGCTTACGCAGCGACCAGGTTTCTGACGTATACGTTAAGCCAGAAAGTACCGTTGAGTCGAAAAGATGGGCACTGTGTCGGGTGTTCTTTGTTCTCCCCACTACATCCTCAATGCTCTTGAAAGCTCCCCAAGCCGTTTGTTTCCTGCTGCTCAACTCTGGAGCTAAGTCGTTCATCATGTTGATTTCCCGATCTAGATAGACGTAACTGGAGCATTCGGAGATATTCGTTCCGTTGAGCCTGAATGGGGGCATACGAAACCAGTCCGTTCTTCATGAACATCGTTTCGTGAGATTTAGTCGAAGACCAATCTTTCCACATATCTATCAAAGTCCGCCAGCATTCGTTCCGCTTGGCTAATGTTTGATGTTACAAGGACGATGTCATCAGCAAAGCGAAGATGTTGTAACTGCCCACTATCGATTTTCACTCCCATATTATCCCATTCCAATGTTCGCATGACGTTCTCGTGGGTGGCAGGAAATAATTTTGGTGAGATGGTATCGCCTTGCCTAACCCCTCTTCTGACGTCGATGTTAATATCATTGTAAAATAATGATATCACAGTTGTGAAATTTTTGTGCAGCTCACGAAGAATCAAATGTCTTCTGTAAATCGGTGAAAGTGAGACAGAGCTGTCTTTTGTACTCTCGCGATGCTTCATTGAGTCTTGTTACCGTGTGGATGTGGTCCATCGTACTAATTCCTTTTCGAAACCCTCCTTGCTCACATGGCTGTCCTTCGTCCATTGTTCTGTCAATCCTGTTTAGGATGACTCGAGTGAAAAGGTTTGTAGACGAGCGAAAGTAAGCAGATTGGACGATAGTTGCCAATATCCTGTAGGTCACCCTTCTTGAACAATAACACGGTCTTGCTGGTCTTCCAGTGGGTAAGGACCTTGCATTCGGACAGGTAACGTGTGAAGAGCCGAGCTAGTGTGTTTATGAGGACTGGCGAAAGGTTCTTCAGGTGTTCAGATCTTATCCTGTCCGGATCTGGTGCCGTTCGATTTTTCACCGTCGAAATAGCATGTCGGATTTCGGAAAGGGAGAACCGGTGGTACAACACATCCATCCTCCCTTTATTTCATATGACGGAAGGTGGAAGAGATCTGAGTGGTATTCGTGAATGATTTTCTTCATTGCCTTTCTGGACGCTGTAACTGTTCCGTCTGGGCGTCGGAGTGCAACCATCTTGGTCCTGTAATTGGCGAAGCTTCGTTGGGGTTTGCGAATGCTTTTCCCAGCCTGTGCAGCTTCGACCACTACTGCTGCTCGTTTCTCTTTAAGATCTTCTTTTATCTCCTGTCTGCATTGTTTTGCAAGTCCGGACGTTAGTTCGCTGTGGCCTGCAGCTCGTGGGATTCCACGCTGGCGTATCAGTTCGAGTGTATCTGGAGACAGACGTCTCTTGGTGATTTTCGGACTCTCAGTTTTTATAGTGCTAACGTGAAGATGTTGAATGAGCCGATCGTATTCTTCGCCGATCCTATCGCGAACAGCATCTTGCTAACAGCCGACTAGTGATTTTAATAAGTCCCAGTTTATAGTGGTCTGGGGACCTCGTTTTTGAATTTAGAGGCTTTTTTCTCCTTTTGTGCGAGAAATGAAATCTTGCACGAAGGAAGCGGTGGTCCGATCCGGTGTAGAATTTTTGGGACAACAGCGACATCGTTTAGGCAAAACCTTCGGCTTACTATGGTGTGGTATATTTCGTCATGGTACTTTCCACTGGGAAACTTCCACGTCCACCGTTGAGGGTGGGGTTTCTGGAATTGCGAGTTACCATGAGTGGTCTTGGTCGTCATGTTAAACACAAAAAGCCGCTCACCCTATTCGTTCCATTCTAATCAGTGGGTCCCAATGTGACGTTCTTCAGACGTTCTTTTTGGTCCAATTTTGGCGTTGAAATCTCCAATGATAGCCTTGAAGAATGTATGGTCTTCTCTGTAGAACTTCTCCAAGTCCATACAGAATGCTTCGACTTCTTCTTTGTCATAGTTTGATGTCAGGGCGTAAACGATGAAGATTGTCAAAGCCGGTGTTGATCCATATCTTTTCAATCGTAAACGTCCGATTTTAATGGACCAGATTTATAGAAGTTGCCAATGGAAAGTAGGTCTTCGAGTCAGTTCTCGGCGCCGAATTACCACTAGCTTGAACTAGAATCCTCGACTTCGCACGAATTTGCCACGTCATGCTTGTCAACACTGCTAGAGAGCACAACCTCAAACCTATGTAATTAAACCTTTATATGGAATAATTAAATAAGTGAAAAGGAAAAAGGATAAAGCTCTCGGTGTTGATCATTTTCTGAGAGATGCGCCATGGATTCGACTTCATCAAGCATCTATGGAGGTGATTGAATGCATATCCGTTCTTTACAATGCTTTGCGGTGGTCTAGTGATGTATCTAGTCAGTATTCTATCCTCTCAGACAAGTCTGGTACCAATTTGCCGATCCCGGAGGGACGGAAGGCTTGATGAACCTTGGGCACGGGGATCGATTCCATGTGTGTACTGCAGGGCGCCTCTGACCACTGCGCTATACGCACCGCTTAACTAAATTAATGTAATTGACTTCTGTAGAACATCAGTAGAGAGCACAACTATTGACTAATCGGAGAAGGCAGAGCTTAAAACTGAGGTTATGGTCAGCTCATGTACATGGAAAGCTCATCATTTGAATTCTACCACGTGAAATGAGAAAAAGGTGTTGACTTTTCTCAGGTGGAACAATCTGATTAGGCGTGATTCAAAGCATAACGCGGTAGCCGCAAGAGCTTACATGAGAAATGAAGAAGAAACAAAGATAATCTTGCGGTGTCGACGATGCAAGAGTGTGAGAGTTGGTTAGCGTTATTCTAGTCTGTGCAAATACAAGGAAAGGGTGAACGGGATAACAAAGCAGAGTGGTGTAGGAGGATGATGGCGACTTCTGTGAGTATCCTGAAGGCAAATGGCACTGCTTTGGTCGTGACTAATTCACAGCCATCATGCAGGTGTCAACCTGTGAAGAGCTGGAGAACATTCGATGTTTATGGAGAACGTCATCTATATTTTTTGTCTTTATGACCCGATTTCATAAATTGCGCGAATCTCAGCCATCTCTTTCCATCCGCCATCCACGGAGCTCTTCGTATTTGAGTCTGGGTTCGGTTCCTGATTGGGAATGTTGGTCTTTTTTTATAATTGCTGTCAAGTGCTGGTCGAATGGATTCTGCCCTGAATCTTGTAGGAGCTGTGCTGGGGTGGCCCATGTAGCCATGAGGACAGTAGGAAATGAGTTTATTCGAAACAAGTCGGATACTAGATTTTCGATTCTGGAAGGATGGAAAGCGTGGTGGACCAAGAGTGGGTTCAACCACAGTCCGGCCCAGGACATAAATGGTAGTCGTATAATAAAAGCTGGCAACGGATGGACGTGAAAACTGTGGAGTAAAGAGGTCTTGTGACTTTTCCGTTCCTGAGGTCAATCACCCTAACATATGTGAGAGACATCGGCTCTGTGCTTCCAGCGCTCGTCAACCAGCTGCATCTGGAAACGACGGACTATGAAATGCGCTTTGCTGACGTTAACTATACTCGAAGCACATCATTGTTATGTATGCTGAGTGTTGCACTACTCACGAAAGCAGTCTCCCAATTAGACAAGCAGAAGGCAACCTTGTACAGCAAATAAGTGAGGGCTTTCAACAGAGTGTATTCCCCGGAAAAAACAGGGTTGCTTTGGTCTCACGTTTAACCATCCATGCCAAATTGGAAGGATTCATATAAACTTGGGGTTAACCCATTCGAGATCCTTTACACGAAGAGAGTTCGCGGAATTTCTCAAAAAAACGAAACCCTCCTTCCGGTATGAAAGGGTCAGCGACGGCATGTGCTAAAGAGTAGGAACTCCTACCAAACCATTCCAGAATTCCATTGAAAACCACATTTAGTTAATACACAAAATGTCGATTGAGAAGACAAATAAGAAGTCGTCAATCTGCAGCCGAACCGACACCCGAGCACTAGAGCGGGCACGAGGGGGTGTAGACGAGTATCCAAGCTACGCTCTCTAGGCTCACTTCCGAAATAAATAGTGCATTCAACTCTTCGTACAGTTCTGTTCAGATGCTTCAGAAGAGACTAAGCACTTTCAATGTAATTCAAACGGATTGTAGCCATGGGCGTAGATTCTATTCTGAACCAGTTATTACCGTTCATGGTATTCCGCATAGGTGTGGGTTCCGTTCGTCACTGTTTAATATTCAAGCCGTTCCTTTCTACACTACCACATCAAAACAATCCTATCTTACTAGTGATGGTCGTCATATGGTGCACGTTTCTGAAGTGGAAAGCGATTTCCCGTTCCAATGATGCTAAAATATGAATAAATCCGTGCTTCCAGTTTCAGTGAGAGCAAATTGCTGTTGAGAAATGCTGGAAGAAGACAATCAAAAGCCACTTGAACTCCTGAAACGACGTCTTCGATCAGTTTACAGACGAAAAACCCAAAGTTCGACGGCAGCTAAGCTGCCCCACGGAGACGAGAGCAGTTATCGATCGAGGCGATCAACGTCAACAGAGCGCCAAATTTCACATCGATTGTGCTCTTCTAAGAAACGGATCTCCAAGAGACGCTTTCAGTACGAATTCCATAGCATTCGTGTTTTTCGTAGTACATATTGCTTAGGCTTTAACTCATTATTGTTACACATCGTCGATCACGGGTCCAGATGGTGTCACCCTAACCTCACAGTCCAGTTCTATGCGGAACTCTGTTCATATTTCCATGAGCACTTACCAGTTATCGTTGAAAAATCTTCTGTTAACATCTTCGCGCTACGTTTTTGCTCAGATGTCTTTGTACTTGTAAGACAACAAGCTTTCTTTGACTTTAGATGGTTGAGACACTTTGTGTCCTAAGTTGCTGTTCTTGTTTTTTAACATAAATTTTCTATTTACTACAGAAATTTCATAGTTTGGGTACAGTGAGATTTACAAACGTTACCTAGTGAGATCTTAGAACTTGTACTTCTTCACATTAATATTTTTTGGTAGAAGCCCTTAACACCTGCTTATTAATGTATCTGTTAGGGGCCATAATGGAAAACTGTTTTAGTCTTTTAATCGATCGATCCATCTCCATGTCATCGTTTTGATATCTGGTATCGATCAGCGATGAGTCAGGGACTGATATGTTATCCCCCTGTCATTCCCATGGAGTCTTGTCAGTAATGTTTGGTCTGAGGAAGACCTTCCTAACCAAACGACGGTGCCTTTGGATAAATCCATCGTGAATCTTTCACTTATTACAGTGAGATAAGTCGTAGTTATTGACGTAATGGTAGAAATGGTTAATCGATCGATATCGATAGCTCCCTTTTCATTATCGATCGTTCCATTTCCGGATCTGTCTAGGCTTTTTAGAATACAAGGTTGTCCCTTTTAGGTAAACATTGTTGTAATGGTCTTTATACCTAATCCATGGTGGCAGAACCCTTATCAGTCCTTCTTTCTCTAGGTTATTCCCTATCTAAAAGATTCCGTGCGAATGTTTTTTTGTAACTTCTCCCTCGCAACCACTGTTTTGTTCTCGTTCATCATTTCCTGACACGTAGGCTTCATAACACACACCCATGTTGTTCCCTTATTTTCTCCTTTTCTAGCCTCGATTTTCTCATTCCTTTTTGCATAGGACTTATACTTGTGGCTTTAAGTATAGATTTCAGGCACTAACCTGTGGTTTCGTTGGACCTTCGTCTATGTGTTGTTCGTTTGGATGTTGCGTAGGCGACACGTCAGAGAACAACTATGAAAATTTGCTACATGTTAGTTTCATTTATTGCTATACTTAACATATTAGGTAGACAACAGCTGTTATCGGTCATTTGAGAGAAGTTTGATGTAAACCTCACAGAGGTTCTGAACACCTTTGATATTCTGATGTATACATGAGACATGGAATTGTCTGCACTCATCAACGCAGTCCTCATTTCCATCAACTTTATCATTCGTTTCTCATTAAAGGCAGAGGGATAACTTATTGTAGACTTTACTTACTTGGATACTTGGGTGGCCCGTCCTCACTGGCGGGCCCCAGTATAATTTCCATTATTTCGAAATCACCACCACAGACAGTCGCCGCCCGTGTGAATCAAGGGGAGATTTGCCTTCATGCGACTAGTTTGATACCAGAACGGTGGTGGGTTCTGGTATTGATTTGCTCTTAGCTGGGCTTCCTGATGAAACGGCAAGCTCTTTCTCAACTTGGGAGACCCTGCCGGGGCGATGAATCCCCTGTTGTGCATCGCAGCCTCATACCCAGGAACACCCACTAGCCACGATGAGGCGGTAATCCGTTGGAAGGTATTGTATATTGTATATTGTGTATTGTAAACTTTAGACAAACTAAGTAGTCTTATATTTTATGGTGCTTTGTTTTTCTGAATGCAGTATTGTAGCAAACACATTTAGAAAGGTCGACGATCATGCACTGACTTTTCATTCCTCGTGCTGTTTATAATTTTTTGTGGAGGCCTGGTGGGTACGACATTTTGTGCTTTTTGAATTATGCGTCAGTAGCATTAATATTATTAAGTGTTACAGAAATATTGTCGATCTTAACATTTTTATTTACTGCCTAGTATAATTTTTAACGGCAGAGTATCATGTGAAATACAACCAAGATGATGCTGAGACATTTGCAAAACTCCGCACCGCAGGTGTTTGGGGGTGGGGAACGAACGCCCTGTTGACCCTGACGGGGAGTAACGCGTTCACCACCACACCATGCTAGTCCTTCGTTTCGCCTGTCTCTCAGCTAGTTCTATCGATCGGCGCCATCGGCAATCACCCGTCAACGGGACTGATCTAGGGAGCCCAAATCGGCAGGGAACCTAGTTAAGCTGAGGCTGAAGTTGAAAACACAATCTTAACATTCTTAACATTTTTATTTACTGCCACTGAGTTTTGCAAATATATCAGTATCATCTTAATATTGTGAATGTTTTGCGAACCACGTGACCAGAACGTCGTTTGTGTTATGGTTCGAAGTGTTCTCAAAATCGGATATGAATTACCAAAATATTCCTAAAGAAGAAGCATATGGGAATCTTTCAGGGACGTTTTTGTAGTCTGTTTTTGAAGTGACTTCAGGGATGCATCGCTTGGTATGCGATAGAGACCGGCGATCCGTACCGCGTAATCTTCGGATCGGATAGCTTCGGCAATACATGTGGTCGTAATAATGGTCCAATATGGATCCGTTCCAACAAAACTGGGTCGAAGAAGAGATTTAAGTTCTCCGGGCAGAATATGACCGAAAGGAAGTTCATGTTTCCTCTTAATGTCTCTCGGGTATTTGACACAATCTGGGTTTGTGTTCGTCAGTGTCCTGAGAAGTCCATCCTTAATTATGAAGGTAGTTAGCGACTGTGTATCCATGTCGTTATGAAAGTTGTTAGATCTGTTTCATTATGATGTTTTTTAGATGTGCGAATCCTTGCTGAAGAAGGTCATAACAGTTTATGCGTTGACTACGATTCAGCAATCAACGTGACGAAGCAGACAGTTCGTTTCGGAGTCTGTCCTCATCTCCCCATCTTAAAGAGGTGAGTTTGAAAGCTAAGATTAGCTAGAACCGTCTTTAAACCTTCTACATCGTTTGCGAGTTGTTCTTAGTTGTTTTTTCCCTTTTTTAAAAAACAATACTCTGTTTCAAGTTGATTTATTCGATCTCTTCACTCAGTTTCAGTGTCGATATTATGAATCGTTGCATACCAGAAAACCTACTAGATTTTGGAAAAGAACTGTTTAAAAAGGTGGTTCGTTTGTGGAACTGGAATTCAGTTTGTTATATCCTACGAGGCTCTTTGTAACAAATCTAAAGGAACGGTTATCTTATTAAAGCTGTGAAGTTTCAGGTAATTCATATGGATTTAATTCGTGGATACCTTCATGATATTATCGACACATCGCCGCACCTCCTTCAGATGTGTTTAGTGGCGCTAGGTAAGGAACATCGAATATTGCTCTTGTTTTTAATTTGTTCGGGAATCGACCTATTTAGGTTGAGTGTGAACTACAGGATGTTACCTATGTGGTACCATCGTAATTATTAAGGAAATTTGTAGTGACATCTAAGTGAAGAAATTATTGCGAATTGGGAAAGGAACCCTAGAAGGAGATTTCAGGAACATGGATGGTAGTATTGCATTCTTACCTCTTTATTTGCAGTCGCTTGGAAGTAACATTGCATCAAGAGTGGGGATTTAGACGAACGGCGGAAATGTTTATTGTGGATGATACGCGTATAGAATGCGAGATGACGAGAAGGACGAATTCATACAATGATCTTTACTCTGTTTTCCTCATGTTTACTTGCAATCTCTAACTGAAAACGTTTTTCGGTGGCGAAGCGAAGTCTGCCAAGACCAATATTCGCTGTGTAGCACAACGCCAACTAGTGTGTTGATGCTGCCACTTCTTGATTTCCACTCATGCGTGCTTGTAGGGTTTCTAAGCTAGTGCGAACTTCGGAGTTGATAACTAAAAGAGAAACAGAAACCATTCTTGTTAAAGGCGATGGATTAGTAGTCAGTGTACTACTGACGATGTGCTAAAAGACTATCAACGTCTTTTATCACTGCAGTACACTATGTAATAGCGTTACTTAAGGCGGTGAATTTAGCGTTTCTTTTAAACTCGTTCCAGTTAATGCACTGCTGTCAATGGGACGACCCCTAGGCGTTCTACTTGAGGTGATGCTCGTAATAGTTTAGAAAATGAAAGTCAATCATTAGAGTCTGCCTATTTACATTTGGACTGACGATTTGATTTGTACTGTTGGTTGCTTCAAACGCGCGAATGTTCTTGTCCGTTTTCGTGTTAGAAATTCAGCCCCACTAATACTGCAGATTTTGGGCATTCCGTGTCATGCTTACTGTTCTCTTTGATCTTGTAAGATCGTGGATTATGCCAGTTTTCGCAAAAGTCTTAGATTCATGCATCCAATGCTTTGAAAAAGATGCACGTTTTTCTTGCTAAAAGCGAGCTGTTCTATGAACAACGTACAAATATGGTTACAACGAACCATGTAATCAAGGGGTTCAAGATCAAACGGATCCAAATTCTTTGCTCGAGTTCGGTGTCAATTTGTGATTAAAAGTGGATTAAGCCCAATAAAATGAATCTTTTGATTCATTTTATTCATCTTTGTTAGAAGGAGTACTTCCCTGTCACATCGAAAATCACCAGCAGATGATGAGACTCATCACATTAAAGTGTCCATATGTAATTATCTTTTATTGGTCACATCCCTGCATGTCTCAGTATTCTGATTGTTACCAAAAAAACCATAGTTAAAGAGAGTACCGAACTTTATTTCATTGGCACTAATTTGCAGTTCTTTCGTTGGTCTTGATGTTTCTGCTGCGTTTTTTCGCTGCTATAATTATTTCCTTCATATATTTGGCAGTAGCCATGTTAGCTATAGGTGAGCTTGCATTGAAAAATTGAATTTCACAAGATTGAATTCTATGCTTCCTTTTCTAATTAAAGTTATCCGTTTAAATAGGATTTTCTGCCTGTGTGTGGTACGCTTTCTGGAGAGTCTGTTTGAAGACGGAAACAGATGGGCATAACATCACGTCATCCGAAATGGTACGAACAGAAAAAATCCCTTCATCGAGAAATCCTGTGACGGCAGCCGTCTTAATCAAAGACTTCGATCTTGACGAGTTACTCGGCTACAATAACATTACTACAATAACACTGCTAGCGATAAGTATTGCAGCTACAGCTGTCTCGGTTAGTGGGGTTTTTTGAAAGATTGTTTTTTTTATTCACTGTGGCTTATTGACATACCACATCAATGGTTTTCCATCGACAGAGGAGTGATAGGGGGCTTGGTTAGCCTAGGGACGCGGTCACACTAAGCACCGAATGTTCGTTATAGGCGCCTCCAACTATTGTGCTATACACTTCCATATATATATATATATATATATATATATATATATATATATATATATATGCATATATATGCAGTTCAGAAATCTTACATTTAATATAAGAAGTGTTGTCAATCCATGAACTATTAGGTTGTTCAGAAATAAATGAGCGTTTTCATTTACGCTTACTAAGTACCCTAAGTAAGTATGGTTAAAAACGCTCATTTATCACTGAACAAACTAATAGTATATGTATAGTATATAGTATATATATATATATATATATATATATATATATATATATATATATGTAAATATGTATATATATGCGCACGTAATGTGCGCAATGTACCTATCTGCTCTCCAAAGGCCGATGCAAGACGGTTAACATGTTTTTGTAGTGGTTCTCGATGGCCATTTCAGCGACTTATTCTCCGTCAGAGCATGTTCGCTTATCCTGTGAGGATTTCGGAAATCAATGCCTTACTTAGATGAAATCAAAGTAGCAAGGATTGTTAATTTAGAGCCATTAAGTATCTCATGACTTAAGACCGATTTGCTAACATGTTTAAGTTCTTTGCTTACTTCGATGAAATACACAATTTCCTTGCCACTAATAATATCCTTTAAAACAACTTGTAATCATTTAAGGTTGCTAGAATAATTTGGTAATTAAGTCTCATTGTCTTGAGTTGATACCAATCTATCTATCAAATACAGATGTGCCCCTACGTTATCTATATAAACACGTCCAAATAACGTTTCTATAACAGTCTGTCGTTTTTATTCCACTCTACATTTATGTATTAAGTAACTTTGCAACAATCCATTTTCGAGATGCAAGAGATCGTGACTCTCAGAGCTGAGTGTCATCGCTGTTCAATATTTAAGTAACATCACAATAACCTCGTATCTGCTCATCAAGAAAGCACACAACTTATTGAACAATGCCGAGGTTAGCAGAAATTCAGTGCTGGGAATTGTTTAACTGAACTGATAATTGCATACCCTTGAATCATCTTGAGCACCGAGAACAAGTTGACAACCTGGTGGCGGATTATCAAGAACCATTCATGTGGACAGTAACTTATCAATTAACTGAAAGCTGGTCTTTGGAGTTCATCATATATATATACATATATATATATATATATATATATATATACATATATATATACATATATATATGGGTAGTATTTATTCATGTTCTATTCATTCTCCTTTAGATTTTTGTTATCTCTTTCGTTTGGTGCGTTTTTCCGCGTAGCAAGAAAATGGTTCGCTTATTCAAAGGAGCATCATTGGTTGGTCACCATTGTACTTTTTATAAAGGATGATGAACACTATGAGCTCATTGATTTCACTGTAACTTTTAAGGCTTTATCTGCAATGCCTTCATTGCTTCTGCAGCCATTATTGAGTGCTTTTCTTATACTGATTCTTGCCATTTATACAATAAGTGTTGTGCTCGTACTGTTCACTGCCGGTTTGTTTCCATTTTAAAGCTTTTCACTTCAATATTTTTTTACCCACTTCGAGAAGTATAACTTATTTGAGATGGTAAAATCATCAAAGCACACTTCCATTTTTCTTTCCATGCTATTTTATTTTCTCCATCTTTGATCCACAGTTTATCTGACTATTTCCAATGGTTTGGAGCGTATATTGCAGTGATTTTGAAAGTGTGTGGCACTGGCGGTAGATTTTGTGGTTTCGCAACTAAGTAACTTACCTGTTAATGATGTGGTTTAGTGGTGATGGAACGCTTTCCAGGTGACATGGCAAGCCGAAGAGTGTCAAATGGAGGAAACAAAGAAGAGAGTATACTAGTTATAGAGACGAACATGACGCGAACAACAAAGTTGGTAGCTGTGATTATTTCTTTGTATTTACTCAACTATTTTTAGAGAAGCACTTGGTTGAGGTATGCAACATTCGGAAGTTTTTGCATAAACTGCATTTATTTGTGGTTTTCAGGCTCATGGTGTTCTACCAGTTTCTCGGGTTCGTTTGGGTGTCAGAATTTTTGATGGCATGTCAACGATTATTCATCGCGGGAGCCGTTAGTATGTACTATTTTGATGTGTGAGTTGCACAGAAATTGCGAAATCACACGGTTACACTTTATGATATCCAGTTTTTACGATCTGAAATAATCAGTTGCAGCTGTTGGAGTATTTTGGAAGGTTGGACAGCATTTTTTTTGTATGGTTGTTAGGTTTAAAGGCTGCTTTCCGCAGTTAACTTCCGGTATTTTAATATCATCTCAACGATTGTAATTTAAACAGGGCATCATATAACGTAAAATAAGCTATTAAAGGACGAAGATCTCGACGTTGATTAATCCCTGAGGGATGCGCCATGCACTCGACTTCACTAAGTATCGTTAAGGGCGATTGAATGCACAGCTGACCTATACAACGACTCATGGTTCCATACCGATATGTCAAACAGTGCTGCTATTTTCCTAGACAAGTATGGTACCAATTTGCCGACCCCGGAGGGATGCAAGGCTTAATGAGCCTGGTAAAGTGAAAAATATTCACCAATACTGACTCACCTCCCACGGTTTACCGCCTCATCGTAGTTGGGAGGTGTTTTTGGGTGTCGGGCTGCGATGTACTGCGTGTTGTGGCGTTGAGCTCACAACTTTATATGAATACCAAGTCGTTGGGAATATTAGTCCTTGTAGTGCCACACGGGTCTTTTGTGTTTAAGTCGCTGAGTCGAACGCCTTGAGACATTGGTCACAACTTTTATGATGGTAATAACAATAACAACAATAACTGTAGAGCGAAGTATGTGGGCGAGTTGAGCCAGATGAACGAACTGGATGGACACTGGACGAACAATACGGACACTCGAAGACGAATGCAGATGGGTTGCTTATATTACTTCTGTAGTGGGTGGAGCTTCGCGAGAGGGAACTAGAGACAGTGCCTAGAGAGGTTCTAAAGATTTTTCTACTAGCCCAATCTGATAGAGCTACATTTGAAAGGGCGCAGTTGCTTGTACGGAAACTTCAATGGAACCCCATTCAGGGCCTGAACTGTAGGACAAAGAAGAACAATTTATTAAAGGAAGTTACAGAATCCTTTTCCAGCCACCTGCGAGGCAGCTGCACGAGATAGTGGTTAAGAGACAATTTAGAGAAGGATCGAAGGTTGATTTAAGATAGTTACAGGTGAACAGAAAACATACGCTAACATAGAAAGTAGGAACTATTCGGGGAATAGTTCCTATACTATACTGCGTAAGGATTCGTTCTCCAAGCAGGGTCTCCCACGCTGAGGAGTCCGACTTCTCCATTAGTGAACTAAGCTAAGAGCTAACCAATACCAGGATCCGTCACCGTCCTAGTATCAAACCAGTGGCACGGTGGCAAATCTCCCTCTTTTCCACAATGGCGGCGACTACTGATGGTGGTGATGACCTGGGACAGACATTGGCCTGGCTGACCTAGGGACTCCAGAAAACGACAATGGCTAAACCCGCAAAACTCCGAAACAATGGAGATTATGCTGGAGTTCACACAACCAGTGAAGACGGCCATCCAAGTATCCGAGTGAATGCTGAGTCTTATAAGTTTCAGTTGTTCTACTGCGTGAAGTATGTGCACTTTCCTATATGGATTAGTTAGTTGCGTAGTAGTTGCTTCTCTTCTTTCATCTTATCCTCAAACTTTGGTAATTAAACCTATAACAACAGCAGTGATGTGTTGCAGTGTCCTAAAAATAAGGGCGTACAATACATGAATATTAATGAGAACTCGCAGAAAAACTGATCTGTTGAACGAGAAACCTAGTGAGAGGAGTGGGCTCATCGTTCGTCGAGACATTGTAGGTCGATTTCAATTCACAGAACACGGGGCTCAAAATACGGCCTTCTTAATGCGGACGTCACCTAGTATTAGTCGCCCTCACAAATGTGTTAACTCATGGGCACTTTTTAAATGCCCGTTCTTGATAATGGAAATCATTAAGACGTGATCTGTATCAGAAGAATTTTAAAACTGCGTTTTTTGCATCTTTTTTCTTCAAATTTGAGCAAAGACAGTGACCCGTTTTCCACATGGGTACAACGCGTTGGCTACACGTATGCGAAAGCGGAAAGTAATACAGCCAGTGTTACGTGGAACTGTTTGTCGTTGATAGAAGCTGAAGTTTAGGACTTTACAGTGAGGCCAAGGCTTGAAAGGAATAAGTCGTTCAAAATTCTTCAGTTATTTGATGCACCATCTGTTCGACTTCAATGAACATCGTAAAGATGCTTGAATGCATATTTCTGCAATGTTGCCCACCAATGTGTTCTTCAGATATGTCTGGTGCCAATTTCCCCACTTGGCTACAGAAGTACAGAGTCCTTTGTTGCGCACTACAGTGAGGTTATGGAAACATATTTAATAGGGGAAGCTGCATGTCAGCATGAGGGCTTCAGTTTTGAAAAAGACGAAGCCAGAAAAGTGGGAGAGAAATAAACTCCTAGGTATCATCGAGTAGCTCGAACAGCAGCTAGTAAACTTCATTTGTTCCTCTCCTGAACCGCGGCCACAGTGGGCTGTGTTACCGTAGTGAACGCGGAGGTTTTCTGATGTGTATTTCGAAAGTCTTTGTGTTGGGAACCTGCTAACAAGCTGTTTTACGTTTCTTCAATACTGAGAAACACGCCCAATCACCATGAGACTGTAAAACTACACTACGGATGAGGAAAGATAATTGCACATATGGGAGCGATTACGATCTTCCTTATTTCGCTATTTCTCTTTATTCTGATAGAAATACCAAGACCAGAAAACACGCGAGTTAACTTGCTTATTAAGCAAGGCAATGATTGTTCTGGACTTTGTTCTTTTATCTGCAAATAAGTACATTTGGTGATGTTGAAATTCTGCGTTTCTTTAAAAGGATACTGGGAGTTGAAGTGATTGTGTTGCAGGCTTTCTTTGTCTCGACGTTTTGCGTCTACTGAACCACGATCTCCTGTGAGGTCTTCATTGTTCAATTTATTACGTTATCACTTAGGATCGGCAGCGCTTGGTGCTTTTATCATAGTACTCGTACGGGTGCCACGCTACGTTATCATTTGGTCATTGTCGAGGTTTGGATGTTCTCTGAGAAGTAACACATAAAGTGACAAATTATAGGAAAAGCGTAGCATTCTTTAATTTAGAATGCGGTCGGTGGAAAACGTGATTATTAAGAAGATACTCAGCGTTTTCATCTGCATATTAAGCTGTATCGAAAACTGTTTGCAATATATTAACTATAATGTTTTCACTGTAATCTCTTATTCCGGGTTCAGCTTCTGTCCAGCGGCAAAGATGGCTGTCAATCATTTGCTTGATAATGCTGTCGATGTTGCAGCACTGAATAGCGTTGGTGATATGGTGTTGTTCTTAACGAAGTGTCTCGTCGCATTTGCAACAACATTTTGTGCATATCTGAAAATGGAAGAGCTTTGGCCGTCGCTGTCACATCCGTGGTTCCCGTTATTGATCATGTTCTTGTGCTCATATCAGATTGCAAACTGTTTATTGTCTGTTTATGAAATGGCCATCGATACGATTATGCTTTGTTGTGCTGAAGAACTTGTATTACTACGAGACAATCCGGAGATGGCACAACAGTTCAGAGTGAGTTTTTCTAAAGGTTTGCTGTACGAGGTTGTATTGTCTTTTAATTAACGTCTAAATAAAATTCTAGGATTTATTGAATTCTTTGGATCTTTTGTGTGTATTAGTTTGTGCTTTGTTTGTATTAGTAGCTGTAGGTTATCCGGAAATTCTAAAGTCGAAATTCTGTTCTCATCATTGACAGTCGATTGTAGCCTATCTCTAGTGTAATCGAGAAATCAGAGCTGTACTCATTTAGACGAAGGGACTCGTTCCATTTACTCGCTGCAGAATGTGATTTTCAAAAAAGTTTTTTTTTGACGGATGCCTAGTACATAATGTTTTTTAGTTGTACTGTCGATTTGATAGAAAAAAAAATCAAAAAATGCTACACTCCACTGTGTTAAAATCTTTTCCTTTCACAATTCCTGTTCGCATATTGATTAAGTGCAATTTTCTCATGCTACCGTGTAAAGCTCATAGAAAATGCGGTGAAAATTTTTCAGGATTATATAGATGGTACCTCGGAAATGACTCAACGTAATGTGCGTTTCCTTGGCTCTAGCGCCATTGAAGAAACGTATCCTCTGGGAACAATTACCAATGAGGAACAGAAATAGAACCTGTGAAGTTGTAAAGCTCAACCCTAGTTTTCGGCACTTTTTGTCTTTGTGTTAAAAAGTTGCTCAAAATTTGTTTTATGCGAGCGATTGTAGTACTCTGGGAGCATCCAAGATCCACACTGTAGTGGCTGCATTCATAAAGTGGCCACATGTTTTTTTAGAAGAATTTTTCTTTCGGCAGAAACGGTCACGAATCAGTGATATAGATTTTTGACCATGCTTGATGCGATAGGTTGATAGTATGAAATTGTGGAGTTCTTGGTGTCGATCAATGCTTCTTTATTGCTGTGTATTGCTTCTGTAACATGGCTGTTTGCTTTAACCGGACCTCTCTACGGCCCACGTAGTTTCTTGTTTTGAAAAAAACGAAAGCGTTCCAAGTGTGTGTTGCTATTTTTATTTCTTGGTTGCCTTTCTAGTTCGAATAAGCGATAATGTTGTTTGTAAAAAATTGATTAGCGATACGTTTTCGTAGAAGGTCTAGTTGCGAGTTCGTTCTTGGTCCTCGTTTTTATATTGTTGTATTTTTCAGCTTTAATTGTTTTATCTTTGTATATTTCTTAACCGAACTGCTGTTATGTGTTGTGTTTTGGGGAATTTCAACTGCTGGTTTGGTAATAAGCTGTGAGAAGCGTATGTAAAATATGACTGTGATGACGATCTAGTTTTAAGTATTGAGTTCCACATAACTGATCTGCTCTACCGTCCTATTTCCTGAACCACTTTGTAAGAAAGATTTTGTTCAAAGATATCCGAAATTTGGAGTCAAATTCTGTTCATCCATGCTCAAGAATCTGAATATCGTCAGAATTTAGATGAGTAGATTCAAATCAACAAGGCTAAACCAGAAACATAATAAGTACTTTAAGCTATGAAACATTCAAGCTGAAGGAAGTTCAACCACTGCTTCTCAGAGGAGTCTCGCGGCTGAAATCTGAACTAGTAGACTCTATATCATGAATACTGATTGAGCATCAGATGTGGGCCACTTTTACAACGTCATGAGAGAATGAGACCAGTGTGCACAGCCTAACAATCAGAATAATTCGATTCGTAATCGTGAATCACTCCGTATCTAAGTACGTAGACTCGTGAATCTGTGGTACTGTGCCTTAGTGGGCGATATGTGTTGCGCCTAAATTTAGGGAATATCACATGGAAGTTTTGACGAGATAGCACAGAAGGACTTTTCATTGTTTCCGGTAATCTCTCGATAGTTGGGTACTGAGTGATTGACCAGTAGAAGTCGAGTGATTCTTATTCCTACACAGTGTGCACTACCTTCGTTCTTTCGTGGCGTTCCATGTCTTATTCTGTGAAATCAGTGAAGTTCAACACATCCTTTTTTTCCATGAGAATTGGTGCAAGCGAAGCGAAAATTGGCTATAGCACAACGTGATTAACATTTTTCACATGATATTTGAAAAAAAATTGGTAAAGAGAAGTGTGATTAAGAAGGATCCTCAAGATTACTGAGGAGACCTTTTTTAGCAGCGAACCCAATTACCAGTATTCCTGACCTTAACAGATGTTGCATTGATCACACTGGAGCGAGGTATGAGTCCCACCGAAAGAGTTGGTGTAGATAGGGAAACCACTTGCCAGAAGATGGGCGTATTAAGTATGTATAGGCGTATGGGGGTATTTTCGAATGATATGATTAAATCTTCAGGATCGTTATTGTCAGATACTTCATAAGCTAGTTTAATGTTCAGTATCCACTATTCAAGAAAGATCGTTTCATCCGTGATCATAGCCTCAGCGGAACGGCCTGGCCGGCTAATAGAAGGTTTATCTCTCCAAAATTTATCAATGAAGAGACCTCATACGGAAGATGTGCAATTTTTCGTATTCCCCAGATGAGTGGAGCCCATCCCACTTACGAGTTTTTTGCATGCCACAAGGACGATTAGAGTCTTCGACAGTCTCCGCTGGAATAATTTTATGACTGATTAATTCGATAGTTAATTCATTTAGTTTCGTTCTGTTTCCATTGCCTTACGTCTTAGAAGAATCCTATGTGCAAGGCAATCAGTCTGCTTCTTACATGGAGAAGCAAGCGATTACTTGTGCTAAGTACCTGGGAATGCACTAGAGGGGTTATCTCGGATTTGCAGGGAGACCTACACATCGCTAGCATTCAAAATCTCGATTAGACAACAATATGACTGAACCGAAAGTTGTCTAGTGAGTCACGAATGTGCCCACCTCGGTTGATCACAGTTCCACAAAAAAATGATTGGAAGAACTGCTTTACCTAAACAACACAGAGTACTGGTCGACCATTTCTCGATATCTCTTAATAGATTCACAGTTGGTGCAGGTGATAACTATTCTAACGACCTTCATTAACTATTCCCATGACATCATGAGCTACACACAGTTTTTATTTCACAAAGATGAATGGATAATTGCCACCTGATAAAAAAAAGGTTTTGGGTGGTTGTGGTAAAGCATCATTTGACGTTTAAATACCATCGTCACAGTGTTAAAGAAGGCAGTGGGTCTACTGTATTCTTTATATTCCTTATCTACTGTTATTTTTTTAACAAGTAATATTTGGTAAGTTTGCCCGTAATGTCTTTCGTGGTTGTCAGGTTCAATAGTAACTAGGAACAAAGGTAACAAGCGAAGTAGTATCACGAGTTGAAAGCCGAAAACTCACACATTCACAGTCGTTCAAGCTACGGCTTATATCATTTTTCCACAAATCTGTCGCTCATCTTTCCCCTACCGTAGCTTGTCGCTTAGATAAAGTACCGTAATATAGCTGATGTTGCTACTCTTACAATCAGCAGCATTTATTTTATGGTATAGGCCACATAGCAGTATTTGACTTTGTTTTCGCTCTCTTTTATTCCAGCTGTCCTTCCCACATTGCACTGATTCCTAAGTGGAGACGTCGGTGGTAAGTGCTAAATGGCTGCACATCGAAGATTCTTTTCACTGTCGTTACTCTCCAATAACTGGTAAAAAGTCAATTTTTTTTATGTGATTGAGATGATCCGGAGTTAGTGTGGAAAAAAAAATTTTGTTTGGCCAACCTGTGAAGAGAGCACCGTTCATTTGGGGAACTTCACTCGGCGGTGCCTTTCACTTAGGACGGATATCGGCCGATCCAGTAGCCGATGCCTGCCGTCCAGTCTGGTCTCCTTCCACTTTTTGGTGGGCAGTGCATCCTGCAGCAGTCGGTGCATCATTTGCTGGCACGTAACATGGCAATATCTTTAAAAAAAAATTTAATTCTATATTTCGCAATATACCCTGCCATCAAAATGAGTAGGCAGTAGGCAAAAAAGGTTAAAATTGTGATTATAACTATAGCCTCAGCTTAACTGGGTTCAATGTCGATTTGGGCTCCCCAGATCAATCCCGTTGACGGGTGATTGCTGATGGAAAAAAAACGATAGAACTAGCTGAGAGACAGGCGAAACGAAGGACCAGAATGGTGTGGTGGTGAACGCGTTACTCCCCCGGAAAGGACAATAGCGCGTTCGTTCCCCCACCATAGGCACCTGCGGTCCAGAGTTTTGCAAATATCTCAGCTTCGTTGAAGTTAATTCTAAGATTTTTTAAAAAAAATGTTCACTTTTGCATGCCCAGGTTAAGTAGATCTCGGTCTACAAAAGTATTCTCTTCTCTGTTTTATCTCCCCAGATGATTCGTTTCCGGGAAGTCTTTTATCCTGATGCCCTATACCACGTTGTCATTCCTAAGAATTTATGCCAAGACTGAACTAACGAATTTTTACATTGGAATGTAGACTTTGGTCGTTTAGTGAAACTGCTTGGATGTTTTCCAGATAACCTTCTTACCAGAAAAGTCATAAAACGAAATGTTTCATTTCAATTTAAAAGCAGAATTTCCAGTTCATAGTTTCTAGACTGCAAGAACTCTATTAATGTGTAGTGGCGATAAGATAATGATAGCGGTATCATTCTCAATGATGTTTAATATTCTTAATGGATTTGGAACGGGAGTTTCTTCATAAATGCAATTTTCAAGTGGTCAAAGATATTTTCTTTTGCTGGTTTACAGGATTTCTCGGCTTACCATAATCTTCTAAAATACTTTTTAGTCCTAGCAATAACGATATAAACCCACTTAATTTCAACGTCTCTGTGTCAATAAAAAGGAAGTCTTTCAACACCACCCTGTCCACTGCTATCCGTCGATGAAGATTTATATTTATGCGAGGAAGTTGTCTAGCAATTCAATTTACATTGGAACTTTGTTTCCCTTTAAAAGAAAATGGGTTTACAGCCTTTCGTCAAGTTTCGTTCTCTCAACTTCGATCCAGGTTATTGGTTAGTAGATTATAGAGTGAAAGTTTTTGAAATAGTGAATGATTTGTAAAAAAATGAAACAACAAAGTGAATGGAGAAGATGACAAGGTGAATAGTTAATGAAAAAATAAAGGATAAAAAATGATAGAACTCTCGGCGTTGATCAATTCCTTAGGGATGCGCCATGCATTAGACTTCATTAAGCTCGTTTGGAAGTGATTGAATGCATATCTGGCCTTTACAACGCCTCTTGGTGACCTGCCGATGTAGCGAACCTATGCTGCTACCCTCCCAGACAAGTCTGGCACCAATTTGCCGCCCTGAAGGATGCAAAGCTTGGTGAGCCTTGAGCGCGAGAATCGGTCCAGTATATATTACAGGGCTCCTCTGACCAATAAGCCACACACGCCATTTAAAAAATAGTAAAATAAAACAAACGGTTCGACGTTGAGTGATCCCTGAAGGATATGCCGTGTATTCTACTTCAACAAGTATCGCCGAAGTGATTGAATGCTTGCTTGGTTTCTACAATGACTTACGATGGCTTACTGATGTATCAAATCAGTGCTGCTATCCTCCTAAGAAGGTGTGCTAACAATTTGCCGACCTCAGAGTGTTGGAAAACGTGGTGAGCCCGAGGTGCGGGACTGAACCTACTGAGCACACTGCAGTGCACCTCTAGTGGCTACGCTAGACTAGCTTTAGTCATTGGTTGCCACATCCATTTTGCATCAAGTGCTCCTAGGCAAAGCATTCTTTCGATTCTATAAAGGTATTATATGAATGAAATGACTAAAGATTAGGCATTTTTCAAATATTCGCATTTGGCCAGCGCCTGTCATTTTTTTGATGCCACATGCAGAACAGTACATCCTCTTCAAAGTCCCTGTCAAATCAATTGTCGTTAAATATACCAGATATAGTGCGTATACTAGGATACTTAGATGGACCGTCCTCACTGGTTGTACGGATCCAACACAGTCTCCACTTTTTCAGAGTTTTGCTGGTTTAGCCATTGTGGTTCCCTGGAATCCCAACGTCAACCTCGCCGAAGTTTACCCCGGGTTGTCACCACCACAGGCCGTCGCAGCCTTGGTGGATCAGAGGGAAATTTGCCACCATGCGACTAGTTTGATACCAGGACGGTGGTGGATCCTGGTATTCTTTTTACTCTTAGTTGGACTTTCCTGCGGAAACGCCGGGCTCCTTCTCAGCTTGGGAGACCTTGCCGGGGGATGAATCCCCACCTTCTACATCGTAGCCCGTCAGTCTAATTTCTCGTTCGTGTTCTTCTCCATATTCACTGAAAGCCTAATTTACACGGGGTTGTCTCTATATTCAATGACACATCCAATGTAATTTCCTCACCTTCGTACAATGGATTGGGTTTCCCTTTCGATTTAAGCGTAGTCTGATCTTCTTTCCTACTTTGTTGAGCTCACTGATCATCGTCTGTGCTTCGTTGGTATTTCTTGAAAAGATGGCGATATCACCGGCAAAACAAAGATTTGATAGGATTTTTCCATCAAACGTATGGTCTTCTCGTTCCAGTCGGGGTGTCTTCACTATGCAATACGATGTGACAGTGAACAACTTTGGCGGAATGGTGTCGCCGTGTTAACTCCTTTTTCTACGGATCTACTAAGAGGTGGGTGGAACAGCTGTATTTTGGTAGTGCAGTTTTGAAAGCAGTCAGTCAAAGTTCTTATGTAAGAAAGATGTACTCCTTCGTCGACGAGTGCTGACAGGATTGTAGTATTTGCTCGAAAAACTTCAGTGATCTTGGACACGGTTTGGATGTGGTCCGCGCGGCAAAATCCGTGTCGAAATCCCGCTCGCTGAACTGGTTGTGCCTCATCCATTGTTTTTGATATGCACGACAGAATAATCTTCGTGAAGAGCTTGTAGAGTATACTCAGCGAGCACGTTGGGAGATACTTACGAGGATCCCTTCGGTCACCTTTCTCAGGCAGTATGACTACGCGCAACGTCCTCCATTGTTTTTGGATTTTTTCCTTCTGAGGACAGGCTATCATATTGTTGGCGAAAAGTGCATGTAAATTGTGGCTTCAAGCTCCAAGGCAGTCGACAGTGATATCATCGGGTTCTAGAGCTGTGTCTCTTTTTATGCTTTCTATCGCAACTCGAACCTCAGTGAAAAGAAAATTCCAATCGATTTTCCCCATCAGGTGTTCTAGCGTCCGACGGGGGAATATAGAACGGAAAAATTGGTATAGACGTTTTTATTTCCATATCATGAAGAGAAGCTTTAGTGTGATCCCATTTTCATTCATCATGGCTTAAAGTGGAACATTATCGCACAAGTCCGGCGGCATTTCTTCATACTGGTTCTTCTCTGCGTTTGTTCTAACAGTCTCTTCTGCTAGTAACGATGTAGTTCTTCTTACGGAGCTCTTCTGCAACGTACATTTGTTATTAGTTGCGTTAAGTGTGAAGCAGTAGGATCAAGCTTCAGGCAGTTTCCCTTCTCTTCTAGAGCAACTCCTTAGTAGGATGCGATCTGACCTTCTTGCCTGAGTAAGAGGCGAATTTGGCACAAGTTTTTAACTCCAACCACAAACAGATCGCATACTTTAGTCGACTCTTACTAAAAACCGCCAGTAAGGGCCAGATACGATTTCACTCAGAATGTTGTCCTCATATACAGCTCGACTTTTTTTTCTTGATCACTTACATGAATTCTTTCTCAGCTTTCATCTGAATCGAATCTTCGCGCCACTGATCGAATTCAATACAGAATGATGAGGTCGACCTCCGCACGTGTGGCAGCGTTAAGCAACTTCCATATGCAGCGGCGATAATTTTTTCTTTGGAGAAAAGGCTTTCCATGGGAGATGCTTGTTGCAGACAGGAGTCTTGCAAGACAGTTTCCGTTCTTCCGTCTGATGAAAAATCCCCTGCCAAATCTTCGTTCATTTCGTGATTATCATCTTCTTAAGAAATAGCAACAAAGCAGAGACGAAGACTAATGAGCTCAACGAAGCCGAAAAAGCCCAGACTACGCATAAATTGCGAGAAAACGCAGTTGGTGAAAAATCCTTGGCACAAACTCGTACAGATCAAACTGGATGGTTCTCTTCCAACAGATATCTCTTGGCCCGTGTGTCTTGGTTGTTAGATGGAGAACATGGAAAACAATTTGAATAGGCATTGGACAGAAAATAAAGCAGTAAGGGGCAGACTCGGATCTCTCACAGAAGCTACCCACCAACTAAAGGGTCCGAAAATCCGCGCTCACTTTTTCAATTTATCACTCCTCCCAGCGTTCTTTTATTCAGCAGAGACGTGGGCTGGTACTCCATCCACGTTAAAAAGTCTATAGCACAACTCACAGAGTGGGTGAATGATATTTGCTGAAATATAACTGGCACACCCAACATCTAGCTGGAATACGAAAGCCTGATAATCGAAGTCTATCACATCATCGAGACGAAGGAGACTATACATTGAGGAGAATATACATCGAGACTCGCACGCGCCACCATGCTCGAATAAAACCACAGCCATGGACGACAAATGCGAGGGAAAGAACCGAATAGCAAATGTGCTGGAGTCCGCACAGCTCGTGAAGACGGACCGTCCACGTACCCAAGTTTACACAGCTTGTCATCAGATCTACTGTGCGGATCCCAGCTTTTCTTATATTCTATTCGCTTCCTCGCTTCCAACTTCCAAGTGGTTGTATTTCACACCGCTTCTTTGAGTCATTTACTCGAGCCTTAATGAAATGATGTAAAGGACAATGTAGAAGAAATTCTGCGTTGTTTAACCCTTAAACATAGTATATTGATCTTATTCTTGAGCAACAAGTATATTGATCTTTTTCGTATTTTTTTCTGTTTTCATCAAATCGATATTTCGTCTACTTAACGCTTAGTTCAGGTGGATTTTTCTTTACAAGAGGAATAAACTAAATCCTACACGCTGTACTACTAGGGTTTCCTTTGTCTCACTGGTGACTAACGGAATTGCAGCCTTAATTGGTCTTCTGGTCTTCTTCATATTGGGTGTCTCTGTTCATTATATGATTCTCCTTGCCATCCGCTTCACAAAGGTACCGATTTTTTTTTCTCACATGATACTCAATCAGTCGTATGAATTGTCTTTGAGAAATTCTTTACTCGATACGTGAGAAAATTTGGAAAATTTAAGGAATAAACTATATTAAACAATCCAACAAAGCTTCTCATGCATATGCAAAACTTCCGAGAAACGCTCACAGAGAGTAGATTAGCTGGTTCATTGAATATGTTAACAGAACAGAATTCCTAAAATGTCGATCGTTGCGATCAGCAATCACCCGTCAACGGGATTCATCTGGGGAGCTCACATCGGCACTGAACCGGAATAGCTGAGACAGGCGAAACGAGGGACCCGCATGGTGTGGTGGTGAACGCGTTAGCTCCGGAATGGATAATAGTGCGTCCGTCTTTACCGCAGACACCTGTGGTCCGGAGTTTTGCAAATACCTCAGCATCGTTTTCTTGTTCAGCAATCGCGAGGTTGTTAAACAGCATACATTTGTATGCCAAAAAACCCTACAATGAATAGCAGGGATGAATGCCCAGAGGTCATACGCGACCTGACCCCGTATGTTCGCATCAATTTCTGATGTGGGATGGTGCAGTCATCAACCTTATGCGACCATAATCAGCTGTTCTAATCTTCCTCATGGGAAGGCACGTAAAAAAGCGGTGAGTTTTTTCGAGAAGCTGTTGACCATGTAATTACCATAGAGTTTTTCGTCTTTTTGTAAGTGTCATTGAAGCGTTTTGGCCTAGTAAATTGTATGTCAGTATACCCTTCCAGGCTCTGAAGAAGGCGATACTGCCGAAACGTCAGCTACTGTTGTATTGTATTGTGTTTTTTGTATGGAAGTAAATGTATGCTGTTTAACAACCTCGCGATTGCTGAACAAGAAAACGACGCATTCATATTCCAATGCCGAGGTTAATAGAAAGTCGATCCTGGGAACTGTTACCTCAGCATCGTTGTGGTTGTGTTTCGTATAATACCTTAAAGTGAAAAATTGTAGTAGGCAGCAAATAAAAAAAGTAAAACATTATGTAGCTCGGAATCGTGTTTTAAATTTCAATATTTGGTAACAAAGGTAAACCACGAAGCGTTCGGCGTTAGTCAATCACTGAAGAAAGAATGCCTCGTGTATTCGACTTCATTAATATCATGGAGGTGATTGAGTACATATTTCACCTCCTCAATCAATTACGTGGGGGGCCTACCGATGTATCAAGTCATGTATCAAGCAAGAACCTCAGTTGGTGTGATGGATAACACATGAGCCCAAGGCAAGGGTAATGGTGGATTCGAAGCCTATTTGAGGTTCCGAGTTTTGCTCAAACGTGAGCAACATTGCGGTAGTATATGAACTCATTCGTTTCTTTTTTTCTTCGCAAACAGTCCGCTACCACTTTTTCAACAACGTACCGATCGCAATAAAAATGTCGCAGGCTCTTAGGTTACTTCAACTCCTTTAAGCTATGATGTCGTTTGTTTATGTGGTAACTGCGAAAGCATACCCATTACTCTATCATTGTAACATGCCGTAATCGGTTTTCCGTGTTTTTCGTGAATTTTCTTCAGTTTAAATCCCATACTGCTTCGATTGAATTCTCGCTATAAAGCTGGCTTGGCGGAACAAAAATTCGAAACGGGTAGAGATCGACATATGGGTTGATAGACGCGAAATTCCGCTATTTCAACAGAATCTCGTTCTCCCAGCTAGCATTTCAAACATTTTAGTCTACATTTGCCGACAAATTGTGAGGCAAGCTATCTCTTACTATCAGATAGCCTTTGAGAAATACTACTTAGATAAACTGACCCTATTATTCATCACAATACTTGCTTGATAGTTGATACTTGAGTGCCCCATCCTCACTGATTGTGCGGGTCCCAGCATAGTCTCAGTTTTTTCGGAGATTTGCTGTTTATGCCATTGTGGCTTCCTGGAATCCTCAGGTCGGCCTGGCGAAACTCTGCCCAGGTCGACCTGAGGATCGTGTCACCACAGGTAGTCGCAGCCCTTGTGGATCAGTGGAGATTTGCCACCATGCGACATTGATACCAGGGCCGTGGTGCATCCTAGTATTGGTTTACTCTTAGCTGGGTTTCCTGATGGAAACGCCGGACTCCTTCTCAGCATGAGAGACCCCCACCCGCTGTACATCGCAGCCCGGCATCCAGGAACACCTCGCAGCCACGATGAGGTGGTGAACTGTTGGGAGGCATCACAATAATATTATCTATTTATTCCATCTGATCTATCAAATTGTAGTCTATTTAATTGCAGACTCGATTTGTCTCGCCATTCGTAATCTTTCACATTTTCCTCATCTCGTTGAATATAATAGTTGCTCTGATCGCAGTCTGCGAAATGGTGGCTGAACAGGTATGGTGTAGAAAGCAGTATGTGACTTTCTAACGTTCTTTCTTTCAAAGTATGCCAACTATCGGAAGACGACATGTCATTCCGTGCCGCATTTTTTCTCTAGACGTAGCACAACTGTAGATCAACCTCTGATGTTGTTCTGTTCACTACCCAACCGGAATCAAAGTCCTACTCGAACATTAAGATGCAAAGATCGAGAAATCCTGTGGCAAATTCATGAAATTTTCAAGAAAGATATGTACTGACTGTCCATTTGAGAAATGATTGCGACCCCCTTAATAACTGAAGAAAGCCCAGCAGAAGTCGAAAAGCATGAGTGTTGATCAGCAGTAAGATCGTGCTATATTCTGGGAGGACTCCAGAAAGAGAAACGGATAGTCTCATTCGGAATCATTTGCCGTTCATTGCTACGTGCACTAGGAGAAAATGAAAGTTAGTCGTCGGTTTAGTCGTTCTACAGACGCCCGAAACGATGTGCATGAAGACTACCTATATAGAAGACGCCGTGTAGAAGATTAGTCCGATGAAATGCAACACCTTTAGCTAGTGGTCTCTAGTCTTAGTAAGGACGGTGTCTAAAGAGTAGTCAATGTGCCTTTGGACAAATTTAAGTCACATAGAACACTTACTATGACATTTCCATGATCATGGTCTCCTAATGCCATGGCTTACGAGCAATGTAGGGAAAGCTTGCTTGTGTTTTTTGCAGAGCTATCAGTTTGATCTCAGCTTCTCTGCCGCACGAACTGTGCTGGTGGTAGTACCGATTACGATTCTTGTCGAAGTGGTAATGCTCGTCATTGTCGCGAAACTTCGATCTTATTTGAGGAATAAGCGACGACATATAAGACATGGATTGCCTCCGGTGAGTACGTCGAACATTGCTTAATTTTAGCCACACTGAAAATGAGCGCCTTCCTAGGTTTCACTACTCAGAAGTGCGACGGTGAACGTAGCAAATGTCGTTGTTTTCCTAAAACAATATCTTTGCCATTCTTACATCTAGACAAAATGTAGGATAATCAAAGAGTTGATCATTTCCTGAGAACTGGGCCATGAGTTTAACTTCGTTAAGCACCTTAGAGGTGATTGAATGCGTATCTGGCTTATGTAATGACTTGCGGCCTACTGAACTATCAAACAAGTAATGCCATACTCTCAGCCAAGTCCGATAGCGATTTGCCATCCACGGAAAGGTGAAGGGCTTTCGATTCAGAGGCCACGTGTGTAATGCAGAGCATCTCTAACCACTACGCTACATACCGTTTTGGGATATGAAATTATTCCTTACATCCGTCTGGGTCTACTTTCGTAAAAAATACGTAGAAGTGCAATATAAGTAAGAGGAACTATGTTTTTTCAATCTTTAAGATCGCAAGAGGGTATGAAGCTATAAACCAAGCGATAGTCGTTTTAAAGTACAAACTCAGAATAAAAGCATGAGAAACACAGAACTACACAAAGCGGAACGTTTCTCGACACAAAAATTTTCTCACTATTAAAAAAAAACAAGGGTGAAACTGAAATATTTCTATAGAGCAGCGTTGATGGATTTGTAGTAAACGAATGTTTTGTCGGTGGAGAAACCTGCATCAATTTTACTAGTTTTTTTAATCGATTGGTGCTGTGTTTATACTACGATTCCATTTGTGGCACTGTAATTTCTCATTAGAAATGATTCTCATTAGTGGCTTCATTAGATGTATGAATTCTCAGAGGCGCGTGTGGTCGAAGGAGCCGTGCAACACACACGTGGAATCGATCTCCGCGCCCATGGCCCACCAAACCTTCCATCCCTCCGTGGTCGGAAATTTGGTACCAGACTTGTCTGGGAGGATCGCAGCATTGGCTCGATACATCGGTAGGCCACCGCGAGTCATTGTAACGGCCAGATATGCATTTAACCACCTCCAAACGACGCTTAATAAAGTCGAATGCATAGCGCATCCGTCACGGATTGATCAACGCTGAGAGCTTTATCTTTTTTATGTATTCTTAGTCACTTGGGAATTTTCTGGTATGTCTGTGGACCTGAACATGGTATTAGTTTCGGATAATTTGAGCGTGCGTGTACTTTACTTCACCAAGCGTTCGACATTCTCTGTAGTTTTGATTCGTGAAGACAATCATAAGCAGAGCTGGTATGGTAAACACTCCTCCTCAGGAAATGTTATTGGTGAGCACACACATGCATTGAATTTCGTTCTGTAGTTTCTGATCTAAGGCAAAATGTCGGAAATCATCTGTAGGAGAGCGCGAACTATTAGCCGCCCATATAGCCTCTGTGCAAAAATCAGGAATGATTTTGGCATCATGTAACGAACTTGTGCTCACCATTTCATGTTCGTTCCTGATATAACTAGGTTGCTGAGATATGAGCAAAACTTGGAACCTAGAGTTTAAACTTCTCCAGGGTATAAACTCTATCTTTGGCAGCCGGAAAATGTAATCGCAGGTTCGAAACTCACCTTAGGTTCCACGCTTCGCTCATATCTCAGCATCCTCATGATTGTATCACCGGTGCCACCAGCCGCTCTGTTAATCGACGAAGGACTCGAGCGGGCGACAGTACAGTTTCCATTTCTCCCCTGTCGTGTGCAACAGTAGCCCTGCACAGTGTGATATGCTCACTTTAAGCACTTCTTGAGGATCATTCTTGAGGATTATCTTTTTTTCTAGGGTATTCGTGAAGATCTCTTGCCATCGAGTCCATGGTTTCCTTGCTGCGAATTTGAAATTTCGAGCAATCCATTAGCAAATGACTCTTGCCCATCGGTTACCGTCCTTACGCGTTAGGTGTACGGCCCACCTTATCTTCGACAATTTGGCGTATAGAATAAACGAAAACTTTGATTTTTTGATCAATGACGTAGGTCAGAGCTTCGGATTTCCTCTCACTTACGTGGAACGGAGTTCTCCCGGCATCGCCCTTTCGACTACGTGTTCCGTAACTTTACGGTTGTACTTCGCATAAATACATTGCCATGAAAAAGATTATGCAGTCATTCACGACGTTGAGGTCCCTAGCATACTCTTTTTTTGACCTCAAGAGCTGTTGTGATGATCGAGCATAGAGAATAGCATAAAAAACAGCAGATGATTTAGTTATGCTTTTTTGGAAAATTTTTTTAATGGACATCACCCAAAGCGAATCGAACTCCCTGAGGCATTCAGTGAAGCAAAGGGCAAGTGCCAAGTCTCAAAGTAGCCCTAAGCGCAGAACAGCGTCTTTGTATGCATTGGAACCAATGCACACGATGCAAAAATAATCGTGTTTAAACCAGCCGTATTCGTGGTGGTGTTGCAGAGTGGAGAGCAGCGTTGTACTTAATATGAGAACAAGCAGCTTCTAGAAAAAAATAAATTAGTATTAAGAATGTCTCATGAGACTGACATGTGGGAATCGAGAAGGACACCTATATATGCAACCCATGAAAATCGGGAACAAGGTAGACGAAAACTCCAATGTGAAATGAAGTGGGTGTGTTTGCGCGAATTGAATGATACTCGACGAATTTCTTAGATGGGATTCGTGAAAATCCTTGAAGACATCAAGAACGATGAAGAACAGCTAAATTGCTATGCACATTCCAGGTTAAATTATAATCGCTTGTAACTAAGCGATTTAGAATCAGATAGTGCAAGTGCAATATGAACGAATTAACGCATTCACTACCACACGCATCGATTTCAATTCGTATGTCTTAAGGCTTGAAAAGAAAATAGTTTCAATGTTTTAATAAGTTCCCACGATGTGTGTTTTTAAGTGACGTCGTGTTCGTCTCCTTTACCATTTAGAACAGAGATTTTGCTCCACATATCTGTTCCGATGTTTTCGGCATTGGTTTAAATTGTGAACAACTTAAAGGCTTTAAAAAGCTCTCGGCGTTGATCAATCACTGAGGGATGCGCCATGCAATCGACTTCATTAAGCATCGTTTGGAGGTGATTGAGTTCATATCTGGCCTTTACAATGACTATGGTGGCTCACCGATGTATCGAACCAGCGTTGCTTTCCTCCCAGACAAGTCTGGTACCAGTTCCGACCCCGTAGGGATGGAAGGCTTGGTGAGCCATGTGCGCGGGGATCGATTCCACGCGTGTGTGTTGCAGGTCGCCTCTGACCACTGTGCCACACGCGCCCTTCGTGAATAACTTAAGACAATCAGAAAATCGGCTTATTTCGCAGCATTTCACTAAGATAGTACGCACAGGATGATTCTACTACAAGTATGGAATTCCAGCGATAATTCTTGCAAATCAAAACAAAGCAAAGAATTGCAGCTTTCTTTTTTGACCGACTTTCTGTTAACCTTGGCATTGATCGAACAATCCTTCGTATAGCAAACACGAGGTGTTATTTATCTTTTTGTTGACGCACACCGTTTCGACGGATTTCGCCTTCCTCAGAGCCGCAAAAAAGTGCGATTATACGTCTTCTGCAGGTCCATGTTAAGCCATTCGATATTGTGAAACTTCTCACGACAACGGTTCTGGCACGTCTTTTAACCACAATACACCCTTGTGTGTGTAGGAAATATCTACAGTAGTTATTAACTTTCTTGAAATAATTGAGATTTTAAGACACCTAGCGTGACAGTATCTTAAAAATAATAATTAAATCTCGGTAGCAATAATCAATACTTTTCTACATCTATAGTATTCTACAGTGGCTATACCTATCTTGTGTCAGCGCAGTCAACTAGAAAACTATCTCCTGAAATTACTACGGATCTCACGGTCGCTAATGTGTATGTCCGGAAAGCTGCTTTTTTCCAAGTTCTACTTAATAATGCTTCCATTTTGATTTAACTGCGCTCTAATTGCTGCATTCTACTGTAGTATAATCTCTAGGCATCGCTGCTGACCATACAAGTTCGAGTGGCAACATAGAGAAAGAATTGGATCTATGAATTAGTTGTCGTGCTATTTCTTAACGACATATTTTAGAATTTTTAGTAAAGCCTCAGTGATACGGCACGTTAGTTTCGAAAGCATTGACTGTGGTAATATTCCATTACTGGCTGCTTGTATAAAACTGCTTTTCCTGATCCAAAGGTCCTTCACTGTAAGCATAATTGCAACAGCCTCAGAAATATTGGCAATCAACGCTCATCCATACCAGCGTTTTCCTGCATACATGCGATATATGTTCCCTTATTCTTAAGCCTGAATGACTTGGCATCTACTTGAGACGTTTGTTTAAAATGTACAAAATGAAGGTGCTTCAAACACCAATAGAAACAAGTGAGTTATCGAAGCACTTGCGTTCTCTAGAATGACGATCTTTGAGCGAAGTTTTGGTTTTTATGTTCTATCGCTTCCTAAAAAAAGTTGTGAATGGATTCCTGGATAGATGCGTGCTGTCACAGTGAGATCGCGTTTAAAATCGAGGACCAAGTTATTCGCATCACTAAAGCGACCACGAGTGAAGTCCTGAAACTGCACCTTTTCAGCAGCATTTGAACGTCGTCTGTATTTCAAAATTATGAGGACCTATCGTCGCAGTACATTCTGTCGCTTTGACATTTCGTGCTTGTTTTGAAGCAATTTTACAGATTTTGCAATTTACGAACTGCACCGTCTCAACAAAGATTCTTTGAATGGAATCAAAGCGCTGTCGTTAATGACTTCACAGTGTTTTACCGCTGAAGTTTGCTATGAACCAAGATGTGTGTGTGTGTGTGTGTGTGTGTGTGTGTGTGTGTGTGTGTGTGTGTGTGTGTGTGTGTGTGTGTGTCTGTGTCTGTGTCTGTGTGTGTGTTTGCGTGTGTGGGTGTGTGTGTGTGTGTCACTGTCATATTTATGCTAACGCCTTGAGTCTAACATCAGTGGGTTTTCCAAATGCGTGCGGGTAAGTTGGCCAACGTGAGTTGATATCGACTCATTTTCTTTCAATGTTTACTTAGTATTGGCATGCTCGAATATTTCGTTATAATATGTGTGCCGTTTTATGTATATATTTGATGCGACTAGTGCAGTAGTTAAATATGCTGTGTAATACCCATGTGATAATTTTTTCTATTCCCTGCTTACTGGACAAAGCATATCCTTCATCACACCTGGATCGGGAATTTATTAGCACTTTTGTTGTGGGAGAAAATATGTGGGAGAAAATAGACACTGACTTGATACAGCAGTAGGCTATCGTAAGTCGTTTTATAGGCCAAAAATGTATTCAATCACATCTACTCCGTTTAATAAAGCCTAATGCAGAGCGCACCTCTCAGAAAATGGTCAAAGCCGAATACTTTATCCCATTATCAACGTGTGTAAGTGTCAACCAGAAAACTCAGACGAATCAAATTGCAGCCGGTTCGTGAAGTGATACGGCCAGCCGGTTCTCCACTACCACAACATGGAGTACATCGACCGCTCGCGTAGCACCACGAACGGCCACTCGTCGAAAGGATTTTCGCCCGATAAGGATTGAATACTCAGGTCCTCATTCTGCCTGTCCGACGGTTGCGGCGTCCTACGACGACGACTGCGAAAACAATGCGATATTAGGCGCTAGTAATAATGCGACGTGTTTGTTTTTTAAAAATTTTGCCGAATCGAGACACATGGAAATCCAACTATTTTTATGCAAAACGGATTGTAATTTACGACACTGCGATATTTTCTTTCAAAAGATATGATCATTTTCATTGTGAATCTCTCCAAGGTTGTTGTTGAAAATGTTTTGTCGAATGCCACTGGTACGGTATTCTCCATGTCTTGCATTCGTATCCCAAATAAACTGACATTCGTCGCCTTGCTCGGCTTTCAGTGGTGCGTGCTGATATGATTCTGACAGCACTATGAATTTTGTACTGAGTTTCTCTGATTAATGAGTAGTTTTGGACCACACAGTACTTGAAAAAGGGATTTCAAGCATTATTCTACTTGTAAAATCCTGTATTGATTCTGTAAAAAGTTAGACGTCCCCTGAGAAAAATACTCTCGACTACTTATTGTACCTGACAACGTCCTAGCACGTCTTTCTTAAGTTTCTATGAAAAATGACGTACATATTCAAGATGTCAATGGGGAAAGGTAATGAAGGTCTTCAAGTTTCAACCGAATCCACATCGATTCAGCTACGTTTATGAATGATCGTTGTGAAACACAAAGCGAATTCAAGAGGTATTAGGAAAGTGCGAAGGCAGATCATCTAGGTAAACAACTATGCTGAGACTAAGGGCCCTAGAAAAACTTTTGCTGTCGAATTGAGGTGAGCTACCTCAGTTCCATATTCCGTCGCCTATCAACCTCTTCACTTTGTCGAAGTCACGAAACCCTTCTTCAGCCAAAAGTGGAACAATTTAAAGAGCCAAGTTCCTTCGATCTGCTTGGTGTGATTCTCATTCGAGCACGCAATGGTTTTGCCTTCTTCACATTTTTTCCCATATCATTACAACCATCTTTGATGGTAATTTTCGTTTTTCACAGTCTTTTTCAATCTATCTTAAGAACTCCAACTGATGTGGTAGGATAAACAACACAGTTACATATGAAGCCAGTTTGTAAAGCAAATTGATGGCCACGATGATGTTCAAAAGTTCGCGCTAGTTCAAAAGTAACGAAATTGGTAAATATATCATATAGCAATTAATGCCTGAGTAATTTATACGGGATATTTATTCTTACCACTTAAGTGCAGTCAGAATAATTGCGCACTGGTTTGAATAGTGAAGAAGAACTTTTAAAGAAAGTCGTTTGAAACACTGATGATCCTCGGCCTCGTTCATCACTACAACTCCTTAATTCTTGACGAAACGACAGTACAGAGCTATGGCGAAATCGTTGAAGTACTTCAAAAATCAAAAATCGTCTATGCAGCTTTAATTAGTACAAATGATCCAAGCGTTTCGCAAAACACTTAGTGTTTGATTAACTATCGTAGCATGAAGCGCTTGGGTTCGGGCCCCTGTCTCGTCCACTGACCAAACTCACATTCATAGTAACCACCCACCACAATCATCGCATTTCTAAGATTAACAAAGTTTAAACCGTCCTGCGGTAGTCTACCACCCTAGCTATGCGTTGTGTCTGATTCCTTCAAGCACAAGAAAGTGGTTCTTCGTATTCTTGTTGAGCAAACACGAGGTGTTATTTTTTATTCTTTATTCACGAACAAGCTGACGTTTCGGCGGATTTCACCTTCCTCAAAGCCGCTCTACAAAAAGGTGGCTTATTGCATACCTGGCCTGTTCAGTGACTTGTGTGGCTTTACTTATGTATTAAGTCAGCCTTTTTTATCCTTTTAGATAAGTCTGATACCCATTTGCCAATACAGAAGCGATCAAGTGCTTACTGAGCCAATGGTGCTGTACCAAACCAACCACTGTTGTATATTGCAGGGCCACCTCTAACCACTGCGCTACGCATTCGTATCAAAGGTGTTACGTCCCAGGAAAGGCGCACCTTATAACAAGAATGTTAAATTGAAGCAACTTTGTAAGAATTTCTCTAAAATGCCAGCTTCTTAAAATATGGCAACGAGTTCATACAAATTTCGGTTTCGATGGCCAGCTATTCATCCTTTAAGAGAAAGTGTGTGCAAACTGCACATGCTCAGGAGATCTACTCAGCTTTTACGTCGAATTGTTCTATTTCTTTGGAATGTATGGTGATTTATTTTACCACATTCTTAGTGGTCTGTAGGACTTTTGCAATTCGATCTATTGGGAATGGGTCTACTAAAATATTCTAAACTAGAGTCAATTCAATAACAAACACTCTACTCACTCTTTTAAAACATTCTACCAGCTTACTGAACAATAACGACCAGTGTTCTAAAGGATATAGATCGAGCTTTATTCATCATTCATTGCAGAAAGAATTCACTCCCAGAAGATAGTATAAACATTTGCCGTATAATGTAAAGGTGAAAACCAATGTGACTCTGGAATGCTGATGGATTTTAGCGCCTCTCATGTTTACCTATCACAACGCTTTGAATTCGAAGCACTTCTTCTTTCCCTTAATGGTGGCGTGGGTTCAGGTAATAATTTACGGCTGGCCGATTTTTCAACCTGTGTACCTTCCACATCGAAATCACTACCCAGATTTTGCACAATCCTTGCTGTTTTAGGTATCCGTTGCGATTTCTGCTTTGCTGCCTTCTTTGCATTATCTGCTCCTTCTGCGTCGCCACCTGACGGCCCAAAATTCTCATATGCGCTCTGTCCTTGCTCTAAAAATTAGCATAGATATGAAACGAAGCATAAGAGTTTTATGGTTAACGTACTCATGTTCTCGACTTCGTGTAGTAATGCCAAATCGGCCTTGTTCGCTTCACTCAATGTTTTGCCTTCACAGTTGTCATTCTCTGTAACTAGCTAATAATAAATGTACACCATTTTATCCTTGACTTCGCACCATTTTTTTTGCGGCTGTATTCGAATACGCATAAGGATAGACTTTAAACAGTAAGCAGCACTCAATAGGAAGTTCCTTACAAGACTCGCCGCTTAGTGGCTGCCATTTTGAGGCTGTATTCTTCTACTCAACGTGAGACGACATGCACTGGATTTCTCGTCGTCACCTATCACATGTTTACTTGCTAAACCGGCTAAAACAAACAACACCAGCTGAACGCTCCGCATCTGTAGGAAGAGCTATCGTTCTATTCTACAGCACGCGAAATAGGTTTAACAGAACTACGACTCTCTGTGCTTGATTCCTCGCGATTCGCTACGTACTTTTATGAGCACTGAGTTGAATACTTCGTGTAGTAGCTGTTTTTTTATCTTCCAAATGACAAGCAAAAGAAATATATGAAAGGGGGACACGTCGTGCTTTGCAGGCCTAGTTTACAGCGGTCAGCAAATATCCAACTGGTAAGGCACACTAGAGCATTGGTGATCTTCTCGTTAGAAATTTGGTTTTATGAGTGCACGCGAACGCAAAAGATGCGAAGACAAGTAACATCAGATTCAAATTAACTCTAGTTAACTCTACGTCATTGAATTATGCGAGCAGAAGTCTAAACTGCAGTAACGAATTCATATTATTCTCTAAATGTGCTCACTCTTGATTCCTCGATTGCTTGTCGGCGTTCGCTTTTCCTCAGCCGGAGTTCTGTCAGGCAAAATCACGGGACTCTAAAATTTCAGGTAGATGAGAGAGGACTTGGGAATTCGAAATGAAATTATCAAAAGCTGTTAGACGCCACATTTTTCAAAGTTCAACGATGACCTTTCTTCAAGTCCTCAAGTCTATTCGCCACAACATGGCCTCAGTGAGAGTGACACGGTGCGAAAATCATGATCGATGTAAAGTTTAAATCAACATAGCTGAGCTCATATTGAGTTTTATCAATTGCAATAGAAGCTGCTGCCCTCTACAACTCCTTGCCTACAAACAGGAATTTTTTTGTTTTACCATAGTGTGGCTTTCCTGAGCCCATCATCTATTTATGGCTTTGTTTCTTCAACGCTCACATTTCGAACAGGTCAGTAGATGTCAAGTGCGATTTTCTTCCGCAACAGAAGATGTTGTTCCTCAATGTACTGTCCTCATGTTTGCAAGTGCCTCTCTTTCATTGGATGTTTAAAAACTCTAGTTCTGTCGTCAGTTTGTTAGAAACCTTCAATTCTTGACATATTCAAATTTAAAAGAAGAATGTATAAAAATTATGTATGCGATGAAAGGTATAGAGCAAAGTTTCTTCCATAAATCTATAAACTGCCAGGCTCCTGTAATACTTTAGGTAACAGTGACCACAAGATGGACATCAGAGGGAACCGTCAAAAAGTACAACAGGTAAGAATGACCACAAACAAGAGATCGAGGATTTTAAATAGTACATGGGACTCAAAGCTTAAGGTTAATCAAGAATCATTTCGCATCGCTGACAAACGAATGGACGACACTCGGCGCAAAATATAATAGCTTTTTTAACTTATTATTCACTGCCTACTCTTTTTAACGGCAACGTATATATTGCGAAATATAACTTTAACGATGCTGAGATATTTACAAAACTCTGGACCGCAGGTGTCTGCGGTGGGGAACGAACGCGCTATTGTCTTTTTCCGGGGATTAACGCGTTCACTACCACACCATGCATGTCCTTCGTTTCGCCTGTCTCTCAGCTAGTTATATAATAGCTTTATCCCATACCTCACTGGAATCTTGACACTTTGACACTTGAACGGCCCGTCATCACAAGTTGTGCGGGCCCCAGCGTAATCGCCATTTATCGGAGGTTTGCTGGTTAAGCCATTGTGGATCCCTGGAATCCCGAGGTCAGCCTGGCCAAAGTCTGTCCCAGGTCTTCACCACCACGAGCAGTCGCAGTCCTTGTGGATTAGAGGGAGATTTGCCACCATGCGACTTTGATACCAAGACGGTGGCGGATCCTGGTATTGGTTACACAAAAAAAAAGTTTCACTGAAATCACAAAGGAAATTTCACTACGGGCGCCACCAAACACGTGCTTTTTCATCCACTTGAGGACTGATTATAGAAAGTTGCACTTGTTGTGGACAATAATCGTATGAAATCTAATCTTGCGAAACGGTACAAAGTTAGGATGAACAAACTTAGAAGAGGAGGGCAAGGATACTAAAGGAAATCTGAGAGCTACGAGAAATATCCTGTCTTCTACAGACCCTTCTTCAAAGTTCCGTAGCTCCAGCTTATCAACAAGTAGGATATTAGACTGCAGAGTGCCCTTATCAATATTGATCGCGTAGTTTATATTGCATTTTATCAGCTACTTGTTCAGCGTTAATGTAAACGATAGTTAGCTTTTTTTCATTTCCATTGATCTGCTTCACTCACTGAAGACTCTCTAGATTACCACTGGTGGCAAGAACTAAGTCACGGATCCCTAGATAAATAGTGGTTAAACACTAACGAAAAGTGGCCGTGAACTTTCTTTGAAACGAACATGGAATGAAAGGATGAGTTCTTTTTTTCATGTCGCATGAGATTGACAACTAACTAGTGTTTGGACGTCTTTTAGGATTATATCTTAGACGCTCAGTCGGTAAAATGCCTCCAATAAAGTGACCTGCAGTTGTACGGCAAGTGATGCTAGGTCACCAAAAATCCCCTCCCCCGAGTATTCCGGTGCATCTCAATAAACTCCGTGTGAGCGTACTCAGCATCTATGGCACCCTTGGGAAAGTTACCGTTCAGTATTTACCTCCAGTAACAGTTTAAAAAAAGTGATAACCGCTCTTACCCCCTATATTCTCGACACCACGAAATTCGGATTCGGTGGACCATGTAGGGAGGGGGCTTCTGAAAATTTGCAAAAATTCTAGACTGCCTAAATCGGGTACGACCATATAGCAATATGTAATTGAAACACATTAATGCAAGAACACGCCAGAATATTTGAGCTTTTGATGATACAAGCTCAAAACATCGGCGATGAATTGGCCTCCTGGAGACAGCTATTCCGAGGTACATACGACGACAGAAGGGTACTCCGCGTTTTACAAAAAATAAGTAGAAAAGGTGTACAAACAATTATCTGTTTCTCCTCAAGATGCCTGGTATCATGCAGGATTGAATATGATCAAACAAGTAGTGTAAATCTTCAACAGTTGCAAAATCACTGATTTCATTCACACTGCTGTGACACTCATCCCATTTTGCTAACACGCAATTCATTGTGAAGCTCTGGGAACTTTTACAACAGACTGGAATGACGCCATGTTAAACAAACCACGTAACCTTACGCGACCCGTTGATGTAAACACGTGTATTTATTCTTTAAGCAAAGTGAGTTTATTGGGAAACTCTATGTGTGGTCAGAAAGCATAGAGCTATATATGATTCCCCTTAACGAGCAGGTAGAATGGACCTGATACGGGTGACCCGACGAACCTAGCCCGAGTAACACCTTTTTTATTTGACGGCTGTACGCACAAAAAGCATAGAACAATTGCAGTGGTATTTAAATCTAAAATAACGCAAATTGTTTGCTAAAATCTTATTTGATTCTTGAAAACATGTGTCAGCCTTATCCAGTAGATGGAAGGTCATGGTAGATTAACTTTCCAACCTAGCAGATTGCTAACATAAGCAATATTGCATCGTTGATGAAGCTGCCTACTGGTCTACTAATGGGAATATTTATAATAGAGAATATCAGGGCAGTTATACAGACAAGATAAGTCGATCAACTGTTGCTCAGTAGCTCAGCTTAATCCCATAAATGATAAAAGATGAAGCTCTCGTCGTTGACCAATCTCTGAGGGATTCGCAATCCATTCGACTTCATTAAGCACCGTTTGTAGACAACTGAATGTATATCTGGCCTTTACAATGACTTGTGGTGTCCTACGATGTATCAAGCCAGTGCTGCTATACTCTCAAACAAATCTGGTACCAACTTGCCGACCCTGGAGGAATGGAGAACTTGGCAAGCCACGGGCGCGGGGATCGAACCATGTGTATTGCTGGGCGCCTCTGATCATTACGCAACACGCACCCTTTCTTAATCCCATAAGATACAAGTATTCGATTATGTCACTTCGTTTTTCGCCACTATTATTTTGTGATGGCTACCTTATGAATGCTATCACTGGCCTTCGAAACGAGTCCACTTGAGAGTCCACTTGTCTGTTAACTATTTAATAGGGAACTTATCGTTGAGCAGTCAAGCGTGAGCTCGTCCTTCATCACGTCAATCCGTCATCACCACATAAAACTCACCCGTGATGAACTTTGCTGGCCTCCTTCTACTCTTTTCCTCTTACAGCATATCACGCCAATTAATGTAGCCAACACTACCGAGTACATATGAGAAAGAAAAACCTAAAATATTTGGTAACGTTTGACTTAGGACTAGATGAAAAAAGAGCGAAGTGGGGCATCTCACGTAAAATTGATGCGTCGAGTCCATTAGCCCACCATTCAATATGTGCTTCTTTAAGAAAATGAGTTATACTTACTGTTCAATTGATGGTTATCCACTCAAATACTAATGACATTTCCATAAATAAACATTATCTGAAGCAAAAACACCATCGACTTTCTTTCGTTTCCTTGACTATTAGTCCAATAAATGGTTGACTTTCGTGGTAAAGTATTCTTGATTGGTTTATTGCAATGCCGATGCGTCTACAGTATGGTAGTGCTTGCTTTAGCATTTCCAAACCTAAGACTTCGCCTATAAAACAGTTTCATTTTCGTCCTATTTTTTGCGTTTTCGACCTGTATATTCTTGGAGCTCATGACTGATCAATGCCGAGTGTTCTATCCTTCATACTTAACGACTTGTCGTCTTCTAGTTCAGCCAATTTGAAGAGTCGAATGTAGACTTTGGAGCATAGCACGCTCTGGAGACATTCGGTGATTAATCGGTCTAAAGAGGATACGGATATATCACTGCAACCGAAATCCCACTAACGGTCAAGTAGGCACTAATTTGACCTACCACTCAGAATAAACAACTTTTTAATACCTACGAGATAATACTAATGTCTTTGTCTGCAAATGCTATGAATAAAAGAAACATATTAGATATCACCTGTATTATCTGTCGTCTTTCATCGTAGTGACTCAGACTAGAGCCACTAAACCCTACATTCATTTCTGCTGTGTGCAAGAGTAACCCAGTGAGTTCTGTTTTCTTCAGTAACTGGTTGAGCTTCATGTTTTTTCTTCTTCGTGTCTAGAAGGGTTTTCGTGTAGAGCTCCGACCATCGGGTCCGGTGGTCTTCCTGCAATACGTTTGACATCCGAGGAACCCAACCACTAACAGCTCTTCTCCAGAGGTTGTTGTTCATTACGTGTCCCAACGTATCTTCGACAGTTCGCCGTATAGTGTAGCGTCTTTGATTCTTGGTCGCTGACGTACATTGGAGCTTCGCATCTTTTTCCCTATTTCCGTGGTGAAGGAAACTCATAACATAGTCCTTTCGACTGCGCACTCAATAATTCTGAGTGATCTTTCATCGTTCTTACGTAGAAACCAGGTTTCTGCCGCGTACGCTATGGTAGGAGGAATTGTGGAGTCGAAAATGTGGGCACAAAATTTGGTGTTCGTTGTTCCCTTCACTACATCCTCATTACTCTTGAAAGCTCCCCTAGCCGCCCAATTTCTTCTGCTCAACTTTGGAGCTAAGAGGATCATTGTGTTGATTTTCCGACCTAGATAGACATAAATGGAGCATTTAGAGACGTTCATTCCCTTAAACGTGAATTGGGCGCACGAAAGCAATCCGTTCCTCATGAACATGGTTTTTGTGAGATTTACTTAAAGACCAATCATTCCACAGGCTTTATCAAAGCCGGCAAACACTTGTTCCAAGGGGGGCTTGTAAGAGCGATGTCAGCTTTTGTCTCGACTCAGTTAAAAAGCTTCCTTTAAATAGACTGAGCTAAAACAGACGGACTCTTTTAGTCTCGCGAGACTTCAATGAGTTTTTTTTATCGTCTGGATGTGCTCCATTGTACTAAATCCTTTTCGAAACCCTGTTTGCTCATATGGTTGTCCTTCGTCCAGTTGAATGAATCGATGTTCATGGTCAGACTCGCATTTTTCGAGAAACAGCTCTTGTCCAGTGTCATCGAGGATGAACGACCTTGAATGAATGGTGTCTTCTCGTCTCAGCCAGTCCGATGACGTCGCACCTTACACTTCTAGCCTACATGATCAAATCTTCTATCGAGGACTCAGGTGCAAGCGTGCATGCACTGTAGGTACAGATCGTCACCTTAGTGTTTTGCGATTTAGAAAGTTTAGAATGGTCCTGTGACTTTAGCAGCCTCTCCCAATGCTGCCTAATAGGGGGCTCTTTTGGAGTCAGGGGGAATGAAGACCGTTTATTTTACTGTGTTTGACACTTTGATCCCCCTCGTATAGCTTGGTGATTTCTGAACGTGAGCAGTTGGTGTACTCACGGGTAGCTTGCCAATCTCTTCTGGAGTAAACGGAGAGCTTATATGTTGGAAGCAACTGCCTCTCATACAATTCTCTGTCACTTGTTGGCAGGGTTTTGGGCGAATTGACTTGTAGAATGCAATCTGCATAAACGAGAACACACCTAAGCACCCATGCGTGTATATGTCCTCATAAATTCAGAAGGTATTTGTCAAATCGGCGAAGCAGAAGCAGGAAGTCCATCCCCAAGATCCACTTGCGTCTCAGGGAAACAGAGCGCGCTTTTGGTCAGCAATTAACCCCCCCCAACCCGCCACCAGGTGACGCGCCACGTTACATTGCTACTAACAAGCATGAGATCCTTCTATGTGGGAAATGCGTGGATATTCGATACATGTATACATATTTTTACGAACTGCCCTTTTTCGATCTGACTAGAGCTTGGTATATCTCGTTTTTGTTGTTGCTGTGATTCGATAGGTGACATCTCGGCGATATCGCCCTTTCTGCGAAGCGTGGACACATTTTATATAACGATGGGTTATAATTGGGTTAAATATCTATAGTACTAACGTAGATCTAACATATGAATGAACGTCATTTTGTTCAAAAAATTACCCTTTTGTTACGTGCGGGACCACCCGTGTGTTGTTCACGTAGGATGACGAGTGAGCCTCACCAAGGCCAAAAGAACATATTCATCCTCTGAGCTCGAATGTTATCACGCATCAAATAATCGCTACCGCAGTCTTACAAAAGTAACTGCCTCACTATACTACACCTTAATTTGTGTTGAGAACCATGGCCTGGCCAAATATTCCTCGTCCGTAAATTGTGGGAAATTCCCACGACTGCTTTACGTTCTGAAATTTCAAGTACTAAGTTGTCATCATCGCAGTGCATTATCAAGCACGTTCTTGACACAGAACTACGTTTTCGCTCTTCAACGATGCCGGTTGTGACCACCATTACAGTGGCACAACATTTTTGCAACCGAGCAGCTTTTCTGAAGGAAAAATTCGGCGCTGTTTGTAGCAAAGGCACAGCAATCTTCAAACGACAAAGGCTGTAATTTTTTCTTTTTTTTCTCTTATGCTTATTATGTCCACTTCCTGTACACAACATTTCCATAACCCAACATGCAACCCTTTTATTACGTGTGGGACCACCCAATTAAATAATGGATTTGACAGCTGCTCTTGGAGAACATCAGTCTTAAGTGCCTACCGCATGATCATATCTATCAATGCACTCAGTTAAAGAAGGTGATACATTGGAATTGGTAAAATTTCTTTCTAGTAGCGCCTGTTCTCCAACTGTTTTACTGTGCTAGATATTTTTCGTTGTAGTGGAGTACAGTATGTAATATTTATTGCTCCATGGAAACATAGACAATATAGCCCATCAGTTCGATTAAAATAACGCTAAATTCTTTAAATAGTAAAGTAAATACATAATTGTCAATCATCGTCCACTCCTCTCTCAAGGCTTGCCGGGTGGTCCGAAGTTATCGTAGTCCCCTTTATCCAATGCTGAAAAAAGAGAACTTGACGTCGAATTTCGGTGAATCAAAGAACGTTTAAATGGAATGTTCAACTCCAGACTATGTGCATTCCCTAGTTTTCCTCATACACAAGATCCCACCGGAGCAGAAACTAAAACAAAAGAGTGGGCAATGAAGCTTCAAAACCAGTCATTTAAATCATCTGAGCTCCCATATTAAAAAAAACGAGGGACTGCTTGCTATCGATTTGCAGAAAGTTTATTGAATAGAACTTTGGGAGCTCAATGCATCTCTCAGGTGCCCTTTGGAATACATGTAACCTTCCACAATCCAATAGTCTGCCATTGGTGGATGTTTTATACGACGAATTCTTATGAAACCGCTACATTTGGCAAGAAGTGCATTACCATTAGTTGTATACGACAAGTTTTGCTGTGTAGAATATATCTCCGGAATCCCAAGGATGTGGGTACTCGCGATTTATAAATACTTTCTAATTGTTCGGCAGTGCCTGGAGGCGCCCTGCAACACACACGTGGAATCGATCCCCGTGGCTATGGCCTACCAAGCCTTCCATCCCTCTGGGTTAGGCAAATTGGTACGACTTGTCTGGGAGGATAGCAGCACTGGCTCGATATATCGGTAGGCCATCGCTAGTCGTTGTAAAGGCCTAATATGCATTCAATAACCTTCAAACGATGCTTAATGAAGTAAGGGATTAATCAACGCCGAGAACTTTATCCTTTATTTATCCTTTAGTGTGCAGTTTAATGGCGCACATACATAAAGCAATGAGACGTTCTAGGGGATCGTTGAACCGATCACTACACTAAGAATGACCGTTCCCATCATAACGTCACTTTTTGGTACACTCTTCTGAACAAAGCGGAAACTAGCTTGTCTATTTACGAATCCACTGGTGCAAGTGTGAAACACTGGTTAAAGCGCTATGTAGTAAACACTGCCTTTAGTTCAACTCTGCTACGGGTCAACCGACTCCTCTATCCTTCTGGGGTCAAGGAATTGCTTTCTGATTTCTCTGGGAAAAGCACCTTCAAATTGAAACCAGCGACTTTCTCTGCTGAATATTTGAGAAGTTTCTAGCACTGTTTTAGTGGGAATCCAGGAAAAGTCACTTTCGACCAGCACACAACGGCACTTGCGTCCAAGGGAACATCAAGTTACAGCTTAACGTAGAAGAAATTTCAAACACTTTTATGGATGAAGGGACTTAAAACAATGAACCGAACCAAAAACGTGATAATATGCAAAACCGCAATCCACATCGGGTGTGAAAACGTGCCATGTAAATGAATAAATAGCAAAAACCAATCTATTGGCAGAATTAAGCACAACAGCTACAGAATAGATGCACTATACTCACTGGTTAGACCCCACTTATACCATTTAAGTTCCCCATACCAATGTGATTCTTAGTTTAGCACCAGACTTGTCTGGGAAGTGTTTCGTTCTATCTACAGACGTCAGCGACTGCCTTCTGTGAAGACCAGCGAGTCCTTCATACAACACGATCCCACGATTTCAGAGAGGGCTGTCTCACTTGGCATTTAAGTAAAAGAAGGTCATGTGAAGCCAAACCAACACAAATTCCAAGCCTTGCTGGTGACAGGTGGAAGATACTGAACATAATGAAGAAAGCGCTGAAACCTCAGTAATATGCAATATCAACAAATAATAAAATAAAAAAGCCTTCGGCGTTGATCAATCCCCTGAGGAATGCGCCATGGATCCCACTTCATTAATCATCGTTGGAGGTGATTGAATGCATATGTGGCCTTTCAAATGAATCGCGGTAGCATACCGATGTATCGAGCCAGTGCTCTTAGCTTTCCAGATAAGTCTGGTACCAATTTGCCGACCCAGGAAGGAAAGGAGGCTCGGTGGGCCCTGGGCACGGTGATCGACTGCACGTGTGCGTTGCAGAGCGCCTCCGGCCACTGCGCTACATGCGTCCTTTTTTATCGAACGGGATAAAAAACCCAGTTTGTCATTATGACTATAATGTCATAGTCATTGTCATCATTGCAGAAAATTCACAAATCGAACGCGAATGTATCACTTTTGTCGCAGATTACTAACAAATGGAATACTATTAGCTGGAATGCTGTAGAAACACCAACCACGTGCTTTATTTGTCCTACTAGAATACTTAATCCTTTGAAATTAGCAAGTGCTGAAGATTTGGAGGAAATCAAACCCACCCATTTGCTCAGCTGCGGCCAGCAAAGCCAAATTCTCTTGTGGCTTCCCCTCAGTATCTTGGATCGATATGGAATCTCCTGAATTTGGATGTTCACTGATAAGCACAGTATAGATCAGAAGCTGTAGTAGTCCACAACATGGGAAAGGATAGTATTTTAAGCATTCTAAATAAACAAGTGCGTATTAAACCCTCGATAAGGGTCAAATTCTATTGGAATCATCACGAATTACTTATTTAAAATTTAAGTGAGTAGTCATTGTAAAACAGTGTTTGAGCTTCAGTGGTTAAAACAATAGTGAATAGTTTTGATGAGACAGTGGTAGTTATTGCTAGAGTTTGATATCCAAAGAGAATTGGAAAGATGTAATATGTCGTATTGAACTTTTTTCTCAACCAATTCATGTATTCCACACACAACGAGAACTACAATGGTGCCGAATTGTGGAATACTTCCACGATTCACACTTTTCACTGCTTCATCCAATTTCTGCGTACGAAGGCCCAGCTGAAAGCAGACTATATCAGGAATTCCGAAGGATTGGAGCACCTCAGTTGCAAGGACGAAACCTCTGTACTTCACAGATTTACTTGGTGTGGTGGACGGGCTGATAACGCCATAGTGCTTCTGATCTGAGAACTCAATTAAATGCATGTCCAACATATAAAAGAAATGCAGTGCCCATAATAATACCGTACGATGCTGTCCACTACCTCATTCTGTTACCGTAATTTTTAAGACCAAAACAAAATGTTATTTAGATTGAAGCAAACAGAACAACACGTGCACGACATACCATGAACACGGCTTCATTTTTGGCAATTGCAGAACCCAAAAAATCGCTACGTCATTGATCTCTTTGTTCTTCTTGAAGCCGTAGGTCACACCAAAACCCGCGTGACAAGCCCACATAAAATCAACGACAAAGATATTGACATGAACCAAGACAAAGAGAAAAGCTTTGTTAAGCGGGAGGATTCCGTCAAAAAACGCCGGCCGAGGGGGATCTTTACACCAATCTATGCAGCTGATGAACATGAAGTAGACTCCTCTTATAACCCGTTGGAGAAAACGAACTACAACAAAATTAGCACGAATTTGCCGTTTGAAATTTTAACCACTAGAGTATAGGGCAAGAGAAGGAAGTTTGAGAGACAGAGTATTGAGAAGAGAGCGGAAACATTCCTAACGTTCATTGCATGTGTCACCTTAGGAGTAGCATTTCCTGGGAGAACGGACATCACCGCAGTACTAAAGGAATCTCATCGAGCACGAGTAACACATATTCCGGTGAAATTCTCATAGATTGGGTTGTCGTCTATTTGAATACGACGCTACCGATAAGAAGAAATTCCAACCACAGTAAGATCTGCTTGTTGAATGTGCTCAACGAACTTTTCAGGTGATTCATTTCAGTTTTCAATTCTACAACGTTGTATGAAACCTAGCAACTACAGCATGCTGAATTCCGACGAGCATTCTGTTACCCTGATAACACCTGTGAATATACAACGGCATGGCACGAACACATCATAACCTCCTATTCGAACCTTCGTCGACTATGGAGCGACGTTTGACAGGTCAGACAAAAGCCATCTTAGAGTTGCCTAAAGGATAGATCTGCTCTGAAGTAGGAATTACAGCTTACTAAGGTCGAATGCTGTAGCAGACACTCATACTACTGGAAAGAGACTCGCCGATAAGATACTATCCCGCTAAAACGATACACAAAACAGCGTTTTCTTGCGAACGTCTCCATTAGGCGACAAAGTGACTATCAATTAACTGCTATTTCATTCCAGCTAATACTACGCTATGCTGTAGCTATGTATCGTCCTCGTCATCGTTGTCCTATGCCGAAGAAAAACAGACAGGAAGGCATGGGAAAGTTTTCCCACATCAATTGACGATATTTTCCAGTTGACAACTTACCATCTTTCCTTTTCCTTTTTCGAACAGAATCGGGCTTTTGATCATCGCCTTTCCTGCCTGACTTCTTGCCATCTTGAACTGAGCTTTGTTTCACTTCAGCTGGGCTTTGTTTCACTTCAGCTGAGCTTCGTTTCACTTCAGCTGAGGTTCGTTGCACTTCAGCTGAGCTTCGTTGCACTTCAGCTGAGCTTCGTTGCACTTCAGCTGAGGTTCGTTGCACTTCAGCTGAGCTTCGTTTCACTTCAGCTGAGCTTTGTTTCACTTCAGCTGAGCTTCGTTTCACTACAGCTGAAGCTTGACTAGTTGTTTTTGGTTCCACCACAGACGTTTTGTTCTTGAATGCTTGGGTCTTAGTTTTGTTAACTGATGTCGACGAAGAAGAAGACTGCAGCGCTAACTGTTGAATGTTCCTCTGGAATATAAATATAAAAAGGAAGGAAGAACAGACCACCATTGTAGAATTTTGCCAGTATGAGATGGTTAGGTGGAGCTCAGTACAAATAAAGCTCATTTATCGTGTATAAAATACGGAATATGTAAACTTATTAAGAGCTACATTAATAGGCATTCGTCCTTGACTTTTCTCTTCTTTAGGTTGGGCACATAAGCACATGAAGTACATCGATCCGAACAGGAAGACAAGTTGCTAAAAGTTCTGAAGACATCTATTCGAACACGTGAGATCCAAGGCCATGGTCCATTGTCGTACTCCAAATCGTCATTTGAAACGATCACATCAAACTTACTATAAGCAATTCCAACATGAGCAACCGAAATACATTCAACTAAGTATGACAATAATACCTACCTCTATTAATAGGATAACAAAACATGGCGTTTCCATTGTTGAATCAAATCAGAGAGATACCGTCAAACACTTCTGATACATTGGTTTCATTTTCATTTTGATCATAACCTGCCCATCTGTTTCATCTTAGGTCATTATTTCGCGTATTACAAAGACAAAGTGTTTATGGAAGGTGAAAATTTCGCCGTCCAGCTTGATTTCGGGGTTTTCCTTTCTATTTTATCTTATTATATTTGAAAGGCTTGCTCTGCCCGGAGCGGAATCGAACTAGCACCATGCTCGCAATGACGGACATCACTACTACTGTGCTATCCGCACCATTTCTCACATTACAATTTGTCGAAGGCCAGAAATTCGTCGTCCAACTTCATGTTGGGGTTCCGGCTATAATTTAGTTGTTCAAGCACTCCATGAATGTTACATGAAGTCCTTATCATAGCTAATCTGAGAACTCTGGTAAGTTTTTTATGCAGACGAAGGAAGATCTGGAAAGGAAGGTGAACCCCTCGGTTACCTGCAGCTTAGAGTGCTTATATTGTGAATGGGTACAACTGAATGTGATGGTGTAGGCAGATTTTAACCCATGAGGGTCATGCTTAGGGCATCATGAAAAAGCCCTACGGAGAATTGAGAATGCAAAGGGGCACTAGCGCCATTTCCTTGGAACTACTACGTTGCCCCAAAACAGTGCCAATTTCGTCTTTCAAAGACATAACATTCTTCAAATTGATGCTTTACGCTTTGCGTTCTAGACTATATCTAAAACGAGTGGCTGGCAGAACATTTTCATGCCCATATTTCCGCCCCTTTATCGAGGTGTATTCGAGTAAGACTAAGGAAAAATTGAAAAGTAAATTAAACAAACCATTCTTCATGGATCGGGTAAAGACCACATGATAGAACACATACTTGAATAATCGAAATTTAAAAAAAATTTTCAGCTAAATTTTAAAAAATAAAAGAGTTAAAAAAATGAAGATGGAGATGATAGCCGTGGATGGGGAAGATCGGAGGCAATTTGATGCTGTCGATAGTGATCATTTGAAGATATTAACTGAAGCTGATCCACGCTCAACAACCGACTTTGCCAAAGATCTAGGTGTGAAATCCAAGATGTACAACAGATGTTATTAGAAAACCAACATAATTAAACAAAAACAGCTTTGTAAATGAACATTGTTCAGTGGAAAATTGTTACTGCAGGATTACGCTCGACCAAACGTTGCAGAATCACCGTTGTAAAAGATGGAGTGCGGTAGGGAGTTCTTCATACTACATGCTCACAGGACTTCTTGCCAACCGACTACTATATTTCAAACACCTCGGTAATTACTTACAGAGAATGATGTTGAAAAAGTAAACTCATTTTGAAAATTCCTTTGGAAAATTGTAGATTCCTAATGTCTAGAATCCTGTCAATATACAATATAAAAGGTTGGCTTTTTTTTCTGTTAATGTTAACGTTAACAAATATGTAAACGGTGCTCATAAAGCCGAAACGAGCAAGAGAAACAATGCTACACCTAAACAGGAAGGAAACCGAGTTCACTAAAAATCTATGACTCCATGGAAAGCAATCGAAAAGGGTGACTGTGAACGAGATGATGAAGGAATTTTCTGGAACAAAAACACGAAATTCCGCGGTTACCTCTTTGACTATGCAGTCCTTCCTCTGGTTGTTTTTTTTTTACCGAGACGTGCGCTGAAGCTTCAACCGCGTTGAAAAATTTGTGCCCCAACAGCAGAGCGCTTGGTCAATGTCTTCCGAAAGAAAATCGCCATCTACAACGTCTAGATGAGCTCAAACCTTTCAAGGCCATCACACTTTCAGAGTCCAGAAGATTACATATCCAGAGCAACATCTGGATGGGCCAGTTATATAATAAGAGCGAAGATGGACGAACACTGGCGTGGAGTGCAATAGGATGAAAGCATTCTCTCGGAAGACTACCGACAAGATGAATGGGCGTGCCTGCGGTTCTGGTGAACCAGCTGCATTTGCAACTGGAAACAATTTGTGGATTATAAGCCTCGTGGATGTCGTCATGTAGGAAGCAAACCACCATGTGGAAGACAATAGCGCGAAAAAGAAACGAATGGAGAACGATTTAAGTTCTGCACTATTCATGAAGACAGGTGGGTCAAATGCCCAATCAAGTGGATAAAAATATGCGTACTCTAAGGATCTCTGTTGAAAAAGAACGATGAATCGACTATAGGCTGATAGGTGCAGTTAGAAGCTGAACATTGGGAAACGAAAGAACATTTGGTACAACCAATTCACTCTTTTTTGTTGAAAATGGTAAACGAAATTGATGCTAAGGCCGACTTTAGCTAAATCAATCCCAGATCAAATAATGAAGCACTCATGGCGTTACTTAACTGAACCACTAGCTAAAAAATTTATTGTTATAATTAACAACCTTATGGGGCAGACTTGGGCCAGGTCGTCCTCGGGATTCCACGGAACCACAATGGCTTAACCAGCAAATCTTCCAAAAAAGGTGATTATGCTGGGGCCCGCACAACTAGTGAGGACAGGCCGTTCAAGTATCAAGTATCAATAAGTAACAACCTTATGTACAACGAAAAAAATTTGGATCTCGGGCCAATTACTACTAACCACAGCTCAAAAACACCATAACTGCAACGAATTGTTCAAGTCCTTATCGAAATATCTTCTACGATATGACGTTTCATTATCGTCAGAGTCCGAATCTGAAGACGATGTCCTTCCTACACGCGGTGCAGGAAATACTCGCTCCCCAGTACACAACGCTACCATGGGAGGTTTTCCTTCGTGAACGCTAGAAAATTGTAAATTATATAACACGAAGCTGGTGAAGTCTCAAACAGAAGAAATCTTCTATCAAAAAATAACAAACAACTACTGTGTTAACAATGATAAAATCCTAGTGATTCTGAAATAAATAACATACCTCACACACGGCACAGAACATTCAGCAACCTTCCTAGAAAATACGGGCACCTTCTCTGTCGCACCGCAGGCCAAATCAAATGCGACTAGATCTCCTTCAGATGTGCCAGAAAACAAATAATGCCCAGTACTAAAAACATCGCACACAGTATAAGGTTAAGTGAAACTTTGACTGAAGACGTATAGAATGCAATGTATTGCAAGAATGACGAAATTGCCTTGCTAATCACTTACAGTACTTCTATGTTCATGGTCGAAAAATCCACTTCGAATAAAAATGAAAGGATGTAAACTACACTTTAAGAAAGGAACTAACGAAAGAAATTAGCACCTATCAACTTCAAAACATGTTCTTTGATTTGTTGTAAAAGGACGAAGCATGTTAAACAAGAGGTTGCCTGGCATCCTCATGTCATAGCACGAAATCTCATTCTTCTGAAAAATTGTGATTAACAAGAAGTGTCAGAAGACGTATATGTTCGATATCATAGTCACGATTTAGAAAAGTATTCTAGCAAATCTATTTGCATCTTCTTTTGAACTGACCCCTCCCAACGGTTTACCACCTCATTGTGGTTAGGAGCTGTTCCTCGGTATTGTTCTGCGATGTACAGCAGGGGGATTCATCCCCTAGCAGGGTCACCCAAGCTGGGAAAATGTCCGAGATTTCCATTAGGAAGTCCAGCTAAGAGCAAACCAATACCAGGATCCACTACCGCCCTGGTATCAAACTAGTCGCATGGTGGCAAATCTCCTTCTGATCCACAAGGGCGGCGACTGCCTGTGGTGGTAACGACCTGGGGGCAGACATTGGCTTGGCTGACTTCGGTACTACAGGGAACCACAGTTGCTAAACCAGCAAAATTCCGAAAAAATGGAGATTATGCTGGGGCTCGCACAATCGGCGAGGACGGGCCATCCAAGTATTCAAGTATGCACTGATTTTGCTGTGCGAATGTATGTGTATAGCTTAGAATATCGCAAATGAAGGCTTCCTTCTTCCTTCTAACCTTACTATAAAAATCCAACTGCAACTGTTCCTACACCAGCTGGTGTTTTTATGACACGTTAAGAATGATGAGTTGCAATTGCCAGGGAAAAAGTAGATAAAAAAAAGTGGTGAAGAAGAATGTTCTAAATAGGATGCTCAAAACAAGAGATATTCAGTAAAGGCCCACTTTACGCGTAGCGATGAACAAACGCTGGCCATCATAAGAGTAGTGCATGTCCGTTATGCCAGCTGACTCTGTGGAGAACATACACTCCAACGAGTTCGTACGATCCGAGTAGAAACCCACTGTAAAACAAAAATTGTGTCACCTTACAACCACAATGATGCTGATATATTTGCAAAACTCCGGACCGCATGTGTCTGCGGTGGGGATCGAACGCGTTGTTATCCTTTCCCCGGGAGCTAACGCATTCACCACCACACCATGCGGGTCCTTCGTTTCGCCTGTTTCTCAGTTAGTTCTATCCATCAGTGCCATCAACAATCACCCTTCAACGGGGTTGATCTAGGCAGCCCAAATCGGCGTTGCAACCCAGTTAAGCTTAGGCTACAGTTGAAATTTCGTGTTTTCCGTTTCGCCTTTCTTTCACATAGTTTTCTCTCTATCAGTGCCATCAGCAGATATTATCTACGCTCTAAGATAATAACAAAATTCCCAAACAGCAACTGACACCACACTTCCTTCCTCCAATTCAGTACGCACTTATTTGAAAAAAAAATTTGACAAGTCGTGACACATAAGTCTTACTGTACAAAAAAAGTGTTTCAGTGAAATGAATCGGGTTCGACAGATCGGGTTGTCACAGAACTCTACCAGAATTTACATACAGAATATAACCCGTATAACCACAACGATGCTGAGATATTCGCAAAACTTGGACCCCGGGCTAGATCGAATCTCGCGTATTACACACTGTACCACTGAGGCCCTTGCTCTGCCTTTCTCTCAGTTAGTTTTCTACCTAACACTGCCATCAGCAATCATCCGTCAGCGAGATTGATCTGGGGAGCACAAATCGGCATTGAACCCAGTTAAGCTGAGGCTGTAGCGTCCGGGGTTTGCTCATTTCTCAGGATTCTTGTGCCTGTATTTGACATAACACCCTGCTATAAAAAATTAGGCAGTAAGCAAAGGTTAAAACATTATAAAATGTAAAGATGCAGTGTAAAAATAGACTTCTTTCGAACCACGTCTTCCACAACATTTAAAAACTACCTGCTGATGCAAGAACTGAAAAAAAAACTCTCCATGTTGCAGTGGAGAAGAAAATGTATTTATTCATGAAGTCAGTATGCTATACTATGCCTCAGTGTGAATTAAAATGTTCAGTATGTTAACCAAGATCTATCACCTACGAAGCCCTCATGTAGTTCGACGTCAAACAAGATATCCGCTTGTCTGTGGCGATACATCTCGAATTGCATTCAGAATGCGCAAAACCTTGCCAATAAATGGGTAAATGAACCAGAAGTGATAACAAGCTCACCATTTCCATCATAAGACCCTGCAGCGTATACTCCGTCAAAGGCTTTGTTCATTGCAATACACGATACAATAGACTTTTGGCCACCGGTCTGCTTCTCTGTGATTGATATTCCTACGCTTAATTTGAATTAAAACTGTAACAGCAAGCTTCTTTCACAACGCTACAAGAAAAACACACATACCCTAATAGCGCAATAATGATTTACTTCCAAGTGGTACAAGAAGTCTCAAGTGAGCTGGCAGATAACATATTTAGCTCTTAATGACAGTCATACATGTACTAGTCTAACTCGGTCTTTATATTCTCCACAATCCTATTTCCATTCAGAAGAAAAGTCAACATATTCACGAGCACTTTTGAAAATTACCGTAGGTCTTTATGGAAGTATGGTGTCTTCCAGGGCGATCAGTGTCCCAAATGCGGATGCAGCTATTATATCCGCCGTATAAACGAGTACCATCATTTGAAAAAGCAATAGAATATGCTGCAGTTAACTCGTCCTAAAAAGTTATTCTGAATAAGCTTTAGTGGAGTGCTGCTCCAATAAGGAAGTTGCAGAAGTAGTAAACAATAGCAATACTGGAAACAGTTACAGTTCACGAGAATTGTTACTGCTGATAACTTCCAAGTCTGAAGAGGAGGAGGGAGGAAAGGTCACTTAGGGATTCCATGAAAAACCCGCAACACGCATACAAACGAATTCGCTCGACCATACATTCGCCCAACTAAGCTCCCACTTCTCCTCGATTGGTAAATCGGTTCCATGTTTAGGTCCCTCTGATATACTAAAGCTTGAACACTACTTGCGACCAGAACCAGGGAATGCTCTATGACAGCTATCCAAGAATAATGTGAAATGTAACCATAAGAATGATGGTTTTTGGCTAGTCACGGGCACAAAGCACTTCCGAGGTTCCAAGTTTTGCTCAAGCTTAAGCATTCTTGTGGTTCTACCCAACGTAGTACCTTGCCATTAAAAAAATATTGGGCTGCGAATAGAAGTTGAAACACCGTAATATCTAAGGATTAATGAAGGAATTAAATATAATGAAATTACTCGTCTATAAGATATTTCTTGTCACGCGAGTCTTTTCGCCATTATCATGACACCAGATGCCAAACTTCAGTGATTAAACCCTTACGTAGCAATAATCAACAACAATATCATTGTGATAAAGCGATGATAAAATATGAACAACGTGACCAGTATGTAATGGTGTCATGGAGAGCAACAACGAGCAGTAATTTCCTCCACGTTTGAACTGACACGTGCTTGGTACAGAAACCTTTATACGGTTAATGTTTCGGCACCTTCGCCTTCTTCGGAGCCGAGTTGATTCGAGTGGACGGCCTACAACCTGGTCGCTGTGACGATGTGCATGTTCATTGTCCCATCGAGTCGAATCCAGTGGAGCACCGCTCGGATGGGAATGTTTAGTTAGCGGTGCCCTTTCATACAGGAGGGATATTGCTGGATTCAATATAGCCTGTGTTTTGCGGGCAATCTGTGCTGTGGCAGGCGGTAGTTCATTTGCTGGCACGTGGTGTGACAATATCTGAAAAACCGACTTTTATTAAACCTCGCCAACAATAATCAACAGTTTTCCACATGACCGAGCCAATATAAGGTTGGTATAAAAACTATTTATTCGGCTAAGGTTTCGGCGCCACCGCCTTCTTCAAAGCCGCGTTGGTACGAGTCGATGGTCTACAGCTTATCGTTGCCGCATCGAATCAAATCTAGTGGAGGGTTTTTAAGATAGTGTCAAGCTACGTACGAGCAAACAAAGTGCCGATTGGTACAGAACGCATTACCTGCCAAAAAGTAATGCATATTGGCATGGGGACAATACATCTACATCCATCCTCCAGCAAGGTGGCACAGCTGAGTGAAGTTTCCCATGCGAGCGGTGCTCCAATCAAGGGATTCGACTCGGAGCTTAGGAATACCCACATCGAACTAATAACCAGCTGTGGATCATCCACACAAATCAACACAGCTCTGAAGAGGATAAAGGGCTCAAAACTTTAGTGGAATAAGGTTTTGCACAAACGTCGTGTTAGCTCGATCATGTAGAAAATTATTGATTATTGTTGCCGAAGGTTTCATGAAGGTCGGTTTTTAAGATGTTGTCATGCAACAATGAGCATTTGTATGGCCAAGTATCTGCAAATATGGTTTAAGTGATATGAGAAGAAACAGTGATTTTATAAGCCGTTAACTGCGGACGGTATTGCTGGGCGGAAGTTGCAGAGGATATCGGTATGAATGCAGAAACCAATGACGGACCTTATGTATGGTCGGGGATGGCGGGCCATACAGTACTTTCGCTGGCCACAGATGGCTGACGATCATGGAACATACATATAAGTTCAACGGTCAACAATAGGAGGCTATTGGTATGACATAGAGACTGTTGCTGCTGTCATACTAGTCTATGATGGAATATTGCCAGCATATTACGACAACAACGACAACACTACAGGGTCATCGAGGACAACCTACCACCAGCAGTCGATTTCCTTATGCAAGAGATCAGAATGGCTCAAATTACTAGAATCAGCAGAAGTTTATTGAATAGAAATAGTGACATAAACAGTAGGTAAAAAGTAGAGAACGACACAATATCAAGTGAAGATTGTTGAAAAAGTGCTCGAAGATTCGTAATTCTTCGTGACTGTCTTAGCATACATGAGATATATTGACGACTAGCTGTCATTCGAGTGTAAGTATAGGCAGTTCTGTCGACACCATATCAATTTGGACAGCATTTAAAAGCATTCATAAAGAAGAGAACGGTTCAAGTAGCAAGGCAACCTAAACGCAAATGATGGATGCAAGACAACGAATAGACTGAAGAAAGTTCTGGGATCCGCACACTGTGTGATGCCGTGTCATATAAAAAACTCAGTTCTAACACTGACTTCCCACTGATTTGCCGACTCTTCGTGGTGAGTTGGTTCCTACGTGTCTGTGATGGGATAGATGGTGTATGTGGGCTGTATGTCCTCCATTATGGCCAGGCTGGTATTAAAATTTCCAGCCCACAACTCAGCAAAGCAGTGAATCTGTGCGCGATGAATGGAGAGCTCTAATGACCACTACTTCAGAAACGATCTCTGCTTTGACGACAAATTCCAAAGGCGTTTGTTTTCAACAAATATGCGAAATTCTCGCGTTTTATTTCATTTGGATTAACTCAACCTTCACTCACCAAATGATTGATCCCTCTGTAGGAAGAATACCTCATGCCGTATTCAGTCCATAAATGTATTGGATGATGTTTGGCAGTGGTAGCGAGAAACTGCTTCTCACATCCATTGAACAACCACTTTATATCGTATGTTGCATCTCCCAGGGGAATCTTCGCCACCAGTGATAACTTCTGCGAGTGGTGTACCATCAAAGGAAAGCTCGGTTCAGAACAGAACGTTAATCAAAGAATTTAATAAAAGTTCAAAAACAGCCATACATGTTTGTCATCCAATTCAAAAATCCTTGCCCAGTTATCGGCAGACGTTGTCCCAATATATGTGCCGGACGGAGAGAATCTACACAGCTTCAGAAAATTATTAACCGGAATTGCTGTCGATATGTAACTAATTCGAGCACAGTTGAATGCGGTCTACAGCACTAGAAAAAATGATAGCAATGTATTTTAAGTATTGGTGACAATGCTGGGTTTTTTAAGTGCCAAATATTCCTCAACAGCTGGAGCATTTGAGAAGCTGTAAACGTCAGACATAGGAAAGAGCTCGCCCCACCGCTCTTTAGAAGTGAATATAGCATTCACATTTACTAATATTTTTTAAAAAAATCGAACGAGCAGATAAAGATTTGCAGATTCCTCTGCTCTCCACTTCAATTAATAGAGTTCACTAAGAGCTGAAAAAGAACGGTTTAAGAACTGAAAATGGCTAATGCCTGTGAACCACATGAACCACATATGATTTGTACGGACCGGATGGTGTCGAATGTACGAGAAAGAATCATAGATCTTTTATATGCGAGCAGTCTCAAGCCGTTAAGTGGCAAAGCTATGTGGTGGATTAAATATCGCAGGCACAGGGTTAAACATGGTTCAAAGCAGTATGTGCACTTGCCCGGGAACATGATTCAGATTCGTGTACTCTTTCTCCTTCCTGCGTAGCATTAACTTATTTATACGTTTCATATCTGCGTACATACACTTATGCAAATTATATACTTATTCAAGCGCCCTTGGTGTTGCTTGGTGCGCATATGCAAGTTGTGTCGTGCATGATGATTAGCTTCAAAGGTACGGTTAATAATTCCAGGTTGATAAAATAGGAAGCAGACGACTTCTTCCAAATAGGTTTCATGTTCTCATAGAGAGGTTATAATTACAACCACAAAAACAGAAGAACCTAAGGAAAAGAAATCTGTTGAACCTGAACAGTAACTGTGGGCTAGTCTTTGATCAAAAACAGGAAAATCGGACCAAGGAACTCAAATTGAAATCGTCGTGCTCTTGGTGTCCTTCGAGAGAACGGAGCACACCACCGAGTGTCACAGGCGAGAAACGGAGGTTGAGGTAGTGTTACGCTCTCAATTTCTCCCATGGCTAATGGGATATTTAAGACATTGCAGATGAAAGAAAGGCCTTGGATATCAGTTAACAGTCATGGTACGAACTGAACAATATCAACCAGGCGTGTGGTACTATAGTAAATAAACATATATGATTTGTAATAATATACCAATCGTGTGGAGTCATGGATACGCTGTCTAATCTGAAAACGGATTCGCGAACTGCTGGCACGGATTGCTGAAATCAGAAGCGATTGTAAAACTACCGAAGTAAATATATGGGGGAAGGAAACATTAGTGCTTAAGCACTTAATTAATTGTAGAATTTTTGTAGTGGAAGTAATAAAATAGAAATAAAAGCAAAAAAGTCAGAACTGATATGGACAGCCTCAGCTCTTGAGACTTTATGTAATGTAACGTTATCCCAAACTAATGATGATGAAGCGCATTTGTACAAAGCATTGGCGGGACTTGATAAGCTTTTTCTAAAGTTAGTTGAAAACCATTCATTTAAAAACTGTATTCAACGCTTGAACTCGGTAAGTTAACTTCGAGTCGTTCTAAATGAATGATAAAGTGGTGCAAACACGGTTGCTCAGTTCGAGGGCAGGAGAGGAAGGCCAACCTTGATACAATGAGTCGGCCACACGTGAAAGCAGGTTAGGTGCATAAGAGCGACCAAAAAAATTTTTTTTTATAAATCACTAGCTACAGTGAGCTCACGAAATTAACGGGACGATAGGTGATGAAAGTGATTATGTAGTGAGTAAAATGTGGCTTCCAGTCATTGCACAAAACATTCTGTAGATAATTTGTACCTAACGAATCGAATCGAACGATTCAGCTAGAACACATTAGCCCTATGAAGGTGTTTAGAATTGAACCAAGTAAATGGGAGACTAACGATAAAGAAAAAAAAATCAAGATTTGCCTATCCCACTGATTACATAGGAACAGTGAGAAGTGCATTATGATATGATCTGGTCGTTCGACACATAATGGACTATGCTGGCCTTTTGATAATTACCGATTGAGCAATAACTGTAGTTAGAGGATTTGAAGCTGAAAGATCCACAGAAAACCCTTCGCTGTATTGCTTCAAGAGTATCCATAATTTTCATGGACTACTCCTTTATCATTAAAGTTGTTACGAGTTAAAACTTATGAAGAATTGAGAGCACAAGATAAATTTCCAAAAATTCCCTTAAAAAATTACTTTAGCAGAGACTGCTAGTATAAAGTGTAGAACGGGCAAGTTAACAGTATCCCATGCATTGAAATCAATGCATATAGCACTCACTATGTGTCAAAATGAGAAGTGTTTGAGCTGTTAAGATAAGATTTGTTCACATACCGTGAGTGTTTGGGGTTCATTCTTTGGCAAGGAACAATGAGGCGAAGAATCGCCAGCTAAAGATGGTTGATTTGGACACGGTTGTGAAGCCGAATAGATTTTCTGTATGCCCTTAATTGAATATAAGACACTTTAGGTTACAAGAAGAGCATTAGACACATGTACGCTTCCTTTCTATTTTTCAAGAACAAACTACGAACTTGGGCCATTTCTAATTCTCTTTGAAGAGCTCTTCGTTCACGTCTATTTAGTCTCTTTTGAGGATCGTTAAGCTTTGCAAGGATAGCAGCAATAGTGACATTGCTATCAGAATCCAAATTCTGCAAAAAAAAAAAAAAAGATTTAGATATTCCTACACTCATAAAAGGACAAAGCTCTCGGCGTTGATCAATCACTGAGGGATGAGAATTCATTAAGGATCGTTGGAGGTGACTGAATGCATATCTGGCCTTTACAATGACTCGCGGTAGCCTTCCGATGCATCGAACCAGTGCTGCTATCCTCCCAGACAAGTCTGGTACCAATTTCCCGACTCCGGAGGGATGGAACACTTGGCAAGCCGTGGGCGCTGGGATCGAATCCAAGTGTGTAACGCCAATACTGCGCGCATATCGCAAGTAAACAAATACTGTAAATACGTACACGTAACGTAAATAAATATGAACAGAAAGTAAATATGTGGGTGTGTGTATTTCGCGATCTATTATAAAGGTTAGATATGCATTCAGTCACCTCCAACGATGTTTAATGAAAGCGAATGCATGGCGCATCCCTCACGAATTCACCAACACCGAGAGCTTTATCATTTTATTGTAAATATGAATTTACAATCCTATCGACTTTCGCACAAAAAACAACACTCGTACTCATTTAAACTATACTCATTTTTACATCACACCGATAATCTGTACTTTCTCAACTTTGATAGTGTTTTTCAAACTAATCTCACTTGGATCACCACGGAAGTTCCTAGTGTTTATTGTATCATATTTAGAATAACAACGAAAAAAATGTTCACGTACCAGAGTTCCTCACTGAAAGGAACGTTTAATGGTGACGTCTCAAATGTTCATACTTTTCGATGCTACTCGTATTACTATAGCTATTACTGCGTGGGAATACAGGATAGGATGTTTCCTAACAGCAAACCAAGACAAGAAAGGGATTATATACATGGACTACCTACAAATCGTAGTCAAGGCCAAAGAAATCCGTTGGCAGTATCACGTCCTGTGCGCCAACCTTTGTTTATTGCGAAAAAAGTTTTACGGACACTAACACTAATCTACGGGAGCTCGTTGGTCAAGCAATATCCTCCTGAATTATGACACTAATCAACCGCCACTGTAACTGCACTACAACGACAGAGCTCTTCGAGCACTCGCTTAGCATTGGTAGAGGGAAAGGTGTTAAACCCTGCGACAGTACTCAAAACCGCTCAGCGCCACACTTCAATACATATTGAAGTTGCTGAAATGGGAGCGTTTGCAACATCAGAAAATTCCTTTCCTCCCGTCTTCATTTTGTTGACATCGGCTTCTTCCTTTTTGAAAACAATTAGTGAAGCAAATATTGTGTACAAAGTTCAAAAGCTTAACAGAGCAGGTTGTGAAAGAGCACCATAAATAAATCGCAAGCAAACTCACTGTATGAAAAGATCATGGAGCGGTAAGGAATGAATCGACATGGGCGAATGGTTTCGGTTAGAAACAATTCATGGGTAAAAGGTTTACCACCTCATCGTGGCTGAGAGGTGTTCCTGTGTGTCGGGCTGCGATGTACAGCGGAGCGATTCATATCACCCAGCAGGGTCTCCCAAGGTCAGAAGGAGTCCGGCGTTTCCATCTGGAAGCCTAGCTAAGAATGAACCAATACCAAGATCCACCACCGTTCTGTTATCAAAGTCGCATGGTAGCAAATCTCCCTCCGATCAGCAAGGACGGCGAGTGCCTGTGGCGGTGACGACCTGGAGCAGAGTTCGTCCCGGCTGACCTCGGCACTTCAAAGAACCACAATGGCTAAACCAGCAAAACTCCGAAAAGAAAAGGAACCAAGTATCCAAGTAAGTAAGATATATGAAAAACGGTCGCGACGGATCCGAACGGAAATATATTTTTTAAAATTTCTGCATGAGCCGCCCTAACATATAATGAGGAAAACCTGAAATTTCTTCCATTCGATTGGTTCCCTTGCACCCCTACCCATAAAGATCTTCGAACTTTCTAGCACATAGGTTCGGCTATTGCTAGAGAATTTTTGGTCTTCATTAGGAGTGTTGCATGCCGGTCGAGTCTATTCCCGCTCTTCAGAAAATCGTGGTAGAGCGACGGTGAAGGCATGTTATGATATGTATACCCTGACGCTCACGAAGAATCACGACAAAAATTCCCAAACAAGTAATGCACCAATCTATGGGAACAATTCTGAGTTCTCATTGATTTTGAAAACGCCTTCTCCAAAATAACCTGCTATATAAATAAAGAAACAATGACATAGAACAGAAACCTGTGTGACTTGCAGTTCTCCTTGAAGAACTCTTCGTTCACGTCTGTTCTGATCCAGTTCAGAACTACACACCCTCGATAGGACAGAAGCAACAACACTACTTACTGCAAGTTCATCATCAGTGTTCAAACTTTCAGCAAAAGATGCTTCTTCGTCTTTCCACGCATTTTCCTTCTTCGTTTCTCTTACGTCGGAAAAGACCACTGGATGTTTGTCAGCTTTGCTGAAGTGTTGCTGAAATTTAAAAAAAACCCAGACTACTTGAAAATGCATTAAAATTTCTCATTAATGAAGTCATTAACAGTGAGAGCGTGTTTCATAAACCTGTGTGACAATGTGTTTAAAAAAGCCAAGAGGAGAAAAAACACAGCTAGTAAAAAGGTGAGTTCGTTAATAAGCATACAACGAACAAGAATATCTGCAGAGTGATCATCAATGTCGTTCCCTGAACCTTCTTCCGCTTCTGTGAACTTAGTTTGAGCAGCCACTGCACCGCATAAATCCATGGAAAAATACGAAAACTAAAAAGAGCCCATATTCAGAAGTCCACTGTCAACAAATATGCAAATAAGTGATGAAAAGTCACGTAACAACATCAGTCAGAGAGTTAGAAGAAGATACAATGATTCCAGAAGATGAGCTCAATGAGCCCACCTAAAAAAGTGCTTGGAATTTCACCAGGGAATAAGGAACTGAGCTATGAAGATATTCTCCCATTTAACACAGTTGAATAGTACTCCTAACTTTACAGCTGACCAATGGCGAGGATAGTACATGCAGCCAGTGGTACACTTACGTTTATCTGCTTTTTTGAAGGTTTTATTCAAGCTACTCCTTATCTCTATAATTCAACTACTGTTATTACCCCTTAGGATCCAATAGTTGAACCCGTCTTGTTGCCGCATCTAATTGGACTTAATTTTCCGTCACATACACTATGAAAAGATGTCAACCCATGCCGCCAATGCACCCCCGCAGCTCATGGCCCCGCTTCTATACTGTATTCTTCGGACTGTGATTGGCCCATATACGTATTTTGTTAGTAAATTTCGACCTTTTCCAACATTTACTCTCAGTTTTAAGCAATATGCTAAGGTTCTGGTCCATTTCGAACTCGAGTGTGTAATGAACAAGAAGCTCGCCAACCATACAACGCTGTCAGCGCTACGTAGTTCGTTCAACAACATGTGAGTGTGCTGCCACTTTCACAGTTTCCCACTCCAAACGATAACCCTGACTCATTATAGTGAATGAAAATGTAATGAAAAAATTAATTATTCAGATCGATTTTTTATATGCATAACCCATTCCATAACCCATGAGCGCGAGCGTGTCGCAGTGGTTAGTTAGAGGTGCCCTGCAATACACATGGGACCGATCCAGCGCCCGAGTCTCACCAAGCCTTCCATCCTTCCGGAGTCCGCAAATTGGTACTAAAGTTGTCCAGAGGATAGCAGCACTGGTTCAATACATCAGTAGGACACTGCGAGTCATTGTACAGGCCAGGTATGTATTCAATCACCTCTAATGGTGCTTGATGAAGTCGAATGCATGGAGCATTCCTCAGGGATTGATCAACGCCGATTGCTGTATTCTTTATCCTTTATAACTCACTCCGCCGCATCTGGACACTACAGTGTGTACCCCGATTTCGAACAAAGGACCGTATGAACACCATAGTGTCCATGTTCAATTTAGTAGGTTCGAGATTTTCTTTTACCGCACTATGTACACTCATTCAATAGCTAATCGAAAGCAGATCAAAATAATGAGGGTGAGACCAGAAAAAGCCACCTTCTACACTTAATGATTTACAAAAGAAAACCTTTTCTCGAGAAAGTTCACTGACCGCTAATTTGCGTAACAAATTATTGACACTTCATTTTAATCGCTATGGTTATTACATATAATGCGTGGGTACTGAAATACCGAAATAGACTGAAGACAAGCTGCAAAGTACTTCCAAGCCCTAACAGCAACCTGTTTGCATGGTAGGCCACAGTAACACAAATAGTGCCGCACATCATTCATTCTTATAGAACGGTACAGCAAAGTCTCTTCTAGAAACCTGTCATGTTCAAAACCGCTCAAGCCTTCGAAGTATTGACAAAAGACTTTTTATTGTCAAAAAACCAGAAAGTTCGCATCCGACGAAAAAATTGCGCGTAATCTGTCGGACCGCCCACGAAAAAAGGCGCCCGGCGGAGTGGGCTGACACATAACGAACGATGTTTTTGATGACTCGGGACAATTTTTAGATAACTAAAGTACTTTGATAGTTAGGAATTGGACAGTAATAAAGAAGAGACTTTGTTTTATCGCTGTAATACACTGCATATTATTACTATCTATATACTGTAGACAGGAAGCAGTTGTGTTAGTAGATAAGTTCTACCTGAGTTCACGAAGCCGATATATTTCTATAAACTAGTCATAACTGATGTTTAGGCTCTGATGGTGAATGAACGAACGCATACTGACAAGAGGACCACTCATGAGAACCGACAAACACTGAAGAGTTGAAAGCATTCTTCTGTGTGTGCCTTCCGATAGGAATTGTTAGGCTCCCGTGGCTGAGAGTAGGACTGCAGCAGAGCCTATAGGTTGGATCCCTATTGCACCGCGGATCATGTCCAGAACCAACTTCTTGGGTCATCTCCATTTTGGGAATAACATATGCCATAATGGACAAAGCAAGTTGTACAAGACCAGACCACTTATCAAACTTATTAACAGACAGTGGATCTACAAATTTCGCAAAAGATGTGTGTTGATATTGGTTCTACATCCTCTGCAATGAATGCGAAATCGAAAATGCACATCCACGAATCTCAACAATTGATGGAGCCCAGGAGGTAAGTGGGACCTATGTGGGTGTCCGTAGATAGCGGTTAGGTGGTTCAACGCTGACCAGTGGACCTCGTGTTCTTCTGAGATGCCGGTGGATGCAGAGAATGGACTCCATAGTTCTTTTGCACTGCTTCAACTACCGTTTGAGTTCTTACCTTTATCTTTTTTTTACCTACATATAGACTTGCGCGTGCCTGCGGTCAGCGTGTTTGCACATGTGGACACTCGCTGTTTTTCTTCAATAAGTAGACACAAGGTTGGTATTACAGAATTTACTAGGATACAATGGCTGATGTTTCCGCGGTTTCGCCTTCTTCAGAGCCTGGGAAAATCAAATTGACATGCGATCTACTCAGCAAAACACTTTCATCACTCTAGCAGATAAAACTTAACAAAGAAATTTGCATTCGCATAAGAAACAGCTTCACCTAAACACCTATCGTTTATTCGTTGTGAGTATTCCAATTAGTTGGTGGATAGCAGCCCCACAGAGTAATACATGGGTGAGCACTGTGCGTGTGTCAGGTCACTGAATCAGTGTGAGGTATGGCACTGGGTCACGCGTGATGACAAGACACTCCTTGCGGTTCATTTTTTGAATTTCTGGAATTAATCCGAAACGCTCCAAGAGTTTTACGCGCTGATGTTTTCGATTCCAGCATGAGGATAGCGATTCCAACTTCTAAGTCTTCTCCGTTGTGTTTCTGCATCCTGTGCGCTCCTAGTGATCGTCTGCACACGTTTCACAAGAGATTAGGTACACCGTACCCAAACCCAAGCAATCACCGTTTCCACCGTTAAATTAGATGTGCAGATTATACCTGACAAATCAATCCGGCCAAAAAGCCTGCCTGCTCTGCAAAAAATAAGGTTCACCTGTATTCCGGGAGAAAATGGCAAGCTACCCTTGACTATACCCCCCACTGACAGCGCGGCAAGCTAACCTTGGGAATGAATGGCCAAGGACCGAGAACAAGTGGGCCTCAATCCACTGATCCCGACGGAGCTCCCGATTCAGCAGTATTAGGTAGGACAAGTACAGAGAATTTACGAAAATATGGTCTATTAGCGGCTCCATAAATGAAACGGGTAAACAAGTACAGAAACCGGTAACAAAGGTGACCGATAGGATTTCCGCATCTGCAGCTGTACTGGTTTCTTGTGTGTGGTTTATAACCTATTCACCAGAAATATTTCTTCCGTACATCAAAGAAGCAGAGTAGAGCCAAACGAACTTAATAAAAAGAAATTCTGTAGATAACACATCTTTTGGACCATGTATGAACCACAGAGTGGTAAGATTCTGTTAAAAGTACCATACGCCTTTTCTCCAAGCCCTTATGAACCGTGGGAAACGGTCCACATGCATTCCGGGAGCCTTTAAAAAAAAGGAGGAACGCCATGATAACAGTGGCCGTGGATCAGAACGCTAACATCCTTCACCAGAATTAATATAAAATTCCCTTGGAAGCTTCGCCTTGCGGAAAAAGTTCACCATATTTTCGAAGAGTGCCATTGAAAGAAATAGTAGTAACATCGCTCAACGAAGAAAGAGAAAAAAGCAAGACTTCAAATCAATTAGAAAGAAATAAACACAAGAATTTATGCTTCTAGAGCGAACAAATTGAACTGGTAAGCTTCTCATTACAGACGCCAGAAGAACTGCTTGAAATGAAGATGTAAAACTATATGAAGGAAAAAATATGCAGAAAGGAGAGCAGCATGGGGAGAGTTCGGAACTCTCGCAGAAGATCCCGGCAAGCCACCTGATCCAACACTCATCGTTAACTTTTTTTGGTCCACTGATGCTTCTAGGGCTATGTTACGCATTTGTGACCAGGGGTTGCCACTTCAACCACACCGAAAAATTCTGCACACTAACTTAAGAGCAATCTCACAATAACTCTCCGATTATAATCAGCACACATAATATCAAGGATGACTGGGCAGTCCAGATGGTCCAGAATTGTGTCCCACTCAAAATTCAGGGAAATGCAGAATCTAAAAGCAGGACAGATATCAGGACCTAAGGCTATGGCCACGGACCCATGTAATTATTATGACCCAGGGATCATTTCGATCTCGAAAAAAACGAAATAAATGATAGATGTGCAGGAGTCCGCACTACTGATGCAATCCACAGGTTCAAATCTCCAAGCACTAAAGCTCATTAGTTATAGGTAGAATTAAGACAGCATCTAAATCTGATTAATATTGAATAATACGGATATTCCGTTTCCGAAGTTCCAAAAATCGAAATAAAATTTGACTGAAAACAACCACAGAGTCCGAATGAGCCACGTTCTGCAGAGTTAGGGATGAAGCTCCTGGCGTTGATCAATCACTGAGGGATGTGCCCTGCACGTAACTTCACAAAGCATCGTTGGCGGTGATTGAATGCATATCTGGCCTTTACAATGACTCCAGATGGTCTATCAATGTATCGATTCAGTGCTGCTATCGCCCAGGCAACTCTAGTACTAATTTGCCGACCCTGGAGGGATGGAAGGCTTGGTGAGCGTTGAGCAGGAGATCAATCCCATGCGTGTTGCAGGGCGCCTCCCATCACTGCGCCACACCCGCCTTCTTCGCATTCTGCAGGATATGAGGTTAAAAATCTACTAGTCGTGCTCCTTTCCACTCACTCCGTAATATTTTTACTGCTGATACGGGCAAGGTGAGGTCATGTCCACTCGGGATGGATGCTTCATCGTTTGGAACACAAAACTTCCAAAGGATAGGCACTCTGATTCGAGCCATAAGATGGAATTTAAGGTGATACAGAATTATTAACTAACAGTTCATTTCTCAATAATCCTGTCTTAGTGATACGTATAAATATGACAAAGCAGCTACATGACAAAAGTTGCTAAGGAAATCTGTGGATAGAACAATTTTATTGAGCAAAATAACAATCCTTAAGTTTACATTGGTTTTTAACAACTATATAAAGTAACTAGTAACAAACAATACTGAAACATTCAAAAATACTTGTCGAGACGAAGTAACCATTAATTAAGCAGTGATACTCCCAAGCAGAACGCAACAAACGAGATAGAAAAATTGATTCACGGAAAGATGCTCGTTCCAGCACGGTGACATATTCAGACCACAACGAACGACGAAGATCACCGTCTTGATTCCTTCCTATTTAGCACCAGAAGATCATTAGAACCAGATTTCACTCGGAATATCGACGTACCAGAAACTTTGTTCACAGTATGTGCGCCTATCGTAGTCGAAGATCTAATGTGAGAAGCCGATTTTCCTAGGGAAATTCCATGACATATGCAACGCTAAGGCACAGTCAAACAACATTCTGTCATAGAATCTCAAGGCGACTTACAATATCTAACGATTGGTTCACAATCCTTAAGAATCGCTATCTAGCGGCATCCAAATTTAACAACCAATTTCCCTACCATCAAGGTACCAATTACATAGGCCTAATAACAAAACATATCCAACAAATAGGAAACTTTCCTGTGGAACAAATCTGCTCATTAAAATTACATCTCTTAAGCTCACCTCCATTTACACCAAGAAACCACTAAAAATTCCCATCACAGGAAAACCTATATCAACTAATACCTTACAATCACGTGTTGTTCGTGAGCCAACATATTTTCTACTTACTCTAATAGCATGAAACAATGACATGTTAACGATGAGCTTAACAAACTAAAGAATATATATATATATATATATATATATATGTATATGTATACATATGCATATATATCCAGCACTTCGGGTGAAATCTTGAGTTCAAATGGTTAAGGATAATTTCTATTCTTCACTTCTGCTCGTTCAGTTCCTGTTTGAGCTGTTCAAGTTCATCTGCTGACAGACCCGTTCGTGATAATACCGATTGTAGAATTGACCTAGAATTTAAAGAGATGGAGAAAACATTCGTACAAAAAAAAACTAAATTTCACTGAGATCACCACGATAGAACAGCCCACTTCTTAAGTCCTTTCCTTTTATCTGGTAACCGGAGTTCATGGTTCAAACTTTTCTCGTACTCTTCCTTTTCCTTTTCCGTTTGCGCACGTTCACGCATCTTCTTCAGAATAGATCCCTAATGAAAGTGATTGCCTTTACTGTCTAAGATTACTGCAACTGTTTAAACAGTGGAAAATCACAAAAAATTAAAAAAAAAACCACCTTCCGAGCATCTCCAACTGCTGAATTTTCCAATATTTCAAGTATGTTTTCAACTGATATCTGGAGAATTGCATCCAGCTTCCGACATGAATCGCGTATAGCTAATTCGTCCGGAAGCATATCGGGAAATCGCAACGAAAGCCATAAATATGTGTCAAGAACCTCATAAACCTTCTCAAGATGTTCCAGCTGCTGTAGGTTCTCTGGTTGACCAAGGGACTCCCAGTTCAACATATCCAGCATCCAGTCATATGTGAGACATTGGCCCGAAGAAAATCTAAAGCAATTATGCAGGCCAACGCAAACAATGAAAAATCTTGATATATGAAATAGTTTGGTGAAGACCTACTTGTCAACGACTATCAATATTAAAAGTGGACAGAATCTTACCTTCTTACCATTTTTACGAATGCTGACGAGGTAAGCTTACTTTCGACATTAACTGGAGAAATACAAAATGTGTACCGCACCTAGAAATATGCAGCTGTCAAAAAAAATAAACCGTATACCGATAAAGACTTTTGAAAACTATTAATAACGGTACCTTAAGAGGAAGAGGTATGTAGTCTATAAGATCAGCAAGCGTCCTCATATGGTCCACAGTGCAAATGAAGAACTGGTCAGATATTGAACAAACTAGAGTAGAAATGAACTCGATATTCTCCATTAATATTTCAACAACCATGATGTTCCCATGATGAACTTCACTGGTTGAATAACAAAAAATAAACAAGTACCAGAAACAAATAAATCCAGCAGATGAACGAATGATGCTTGTGGAAGATGGAACGAAAAAGTTTCAATTTGTTCGAATGTTGGAGCGATGCCGACCACTTCAATGGGTTCAACCGGCTTGCTCAGTATTTCTCGGAGGGTTCCAATATCTTCATTACGCAAAGTTGTGGCGATTCCATCGGAGAATGATGTACCAAATCTTCAAAGAAAAGCTTGAAATATAGCTTTGACCAATGAAATATCGAGGCAAACGTAATTAAATCTCATGCTATCATTTCACTGTACGCTACAGTATAATATTATTTAGTTGAGAAAAATTAAGAAGAGAAGGAACGGATTATAGGGCGTTCACTGACCTCCCAGCTCTCCCAACAATTTGGAGAGCTGAATAGTTCGGCAACAACTCGCCTTGTCTGGTGCATGATGATAAAATTACACGTCGAATGTTTAAATTGAGTCCCATACCAATTGCATCTGTAGCAACCTGAGTTGGATTTCTCTTCTTTACTATTGTAAAAAGCAAATTCTAGAAGAGAACGCCTCCCATCTTCCTTTTGGGAACTCCCTACAGAGCAAGAAAAACAATGATGAAAATGTAAACTAAAGATTAAAAAATAAAAATACAAGCGAATAGCCCTCACCAGAACATTGCATGGGTCATTAGGATCGTTAAATTTTGACGCCTGGGCAAGTTTAGTACCCGGTGGGAGGTCACCGTAGATTACTGCAGGCTTAATACCTAATTTTTCTAAACTCCTCGTGATGCTGTAGATAGTTTTACGACTAAAACACACAATACAGTCGCCAGGTTGGACCTTAAACATTGTGGAAAATATTTTACTTGGAGAAAAAAACGAAACTTTCATATAACCTACATTATCCAAGGACCCCAATCCTTGATTTGCTATGGTTAACGCACTTTTCCTCTCATAATACCGTACCTGGAAATAAATGATTTAAAACTAAAGGACGTTAGCCTAATCTCGCGTCGCTTCAATACCTAATAGATGATTTGTTTTTCATCACGGACGCTTGAGTTGAAATCAACCTATTCCAATATAACTGGTTTGATCCGCGCCGCGTACGGGCCATGTATCCCTTTATCTATCGCTATAAAACCAAAATATTTTGCAGGACTCCTACGTGCCCTCTGCATCTACAAAACTTTCGCTCTTTTCGTCATCCTCACCGGCAAAAGTCTCCATGGCTTCACAAGGAAAAGTACCTAGAAAATTTCTGTTCGTATTAAGAAGTGCGTAAAATAGCTTTTGCAGTCTGATGCTTGGTGCAGCAGTAGATACGCTATCAAATTAACATAAAAAGTACGACAAAAAGCATCTGGGCCTCAAAATAAGCGACTGGAAAATGGGTTGATGTCAATTCACGTTGGATACCATGTGTTAAATAAAATATTACTAACTAAAAGAAAAAAAATTTAATAGAAAAGCAATCCAATAAAATGGACCTCTACATGCTCTCCGATCGGCTCAACCAACTTTTTCACAATGTCAACAGCTGCCAGTTCGCCGCACAAATGTACCTTTACAGTTTCTACACTTATACAATAACAAGTGGAAGAAATATCAGACGAAAAAAAATTAAAAGCGAAAATTAAACCTCGTCAGCTGCTACACCCAGTAACGCCCTTGTCCAAGCCCACCCACGTTGTTCATCTCGTAACATCTGGATTTCGTCGATCACAGCCACCTAAAGGAGTATCCCACATCATTACATTTTCATAAAATTATAGAGGGATAGGGGGAAAAAAGGTGGAATCTGTGCCGAAAAGGGCGGGCTCTAACAAGCAAAATATGACGAGATCCCACCTCTACTCTCATCTGGGTTGATAACATCTCAACAGTTGAAGAAATATGCGCACTTGGATGGAAATTGTCAACAGCATATCTGGAATATTAGAGTAAAGATAAATCAGAAATAGGTAGCCCATGCTAATTTGAGTCAAAGCCCTAACACGACATCTGAAACCTGCCTTCTTTCCTCTCCTGTGACCAGGTCGCATTTAACGCCTAGCTCATTGCTGCGTGTGAACACCTCCGCAGCCAGAAGCTTTAGTGGTCCACAATAAACACCGCTTTTTGCCTCTCCGAACCTCTTTAAAGCATGGTAAGTCTTCCCGGAATTCGTAGGTCCTGCATGAAAGATTATTTTCCGTTGAACTGTACGAGCATCAGGGTACCAATTATGAGGCTGCGTTAGATCCGAAATCATTCTCAAGTCATCCATTGCTTCCAAGTGTGGGAAAACCTGTAAACATCACATGAATCATCGGAACTAAAGTTGTACTCAAATGTTAATATCGAAGCAAACCAAACGTTGAATAATTTATCCCGTGACACCATGTTTTAAGAAAATACACTTTACACAGCGCAAAGTCATGGAACTTACTTTTTCGGGCATGTGCCAGAAAGTAAGGGAAAAGCCTTTCGACATCGTGGCCTTCCTTAATGATATCGTGGAAGAGCACTAACAACGCCGGTTCAACGCCACCCTGAAAGAAAAAATAAAAATCCTTATAATTCGAAAATACATTTGTGGGTAACAAACAAAACACCTTTTCATTGAGACAGTATTCACGGAACGATCTATAGGCAGTGACAAATAGTTTGGTGTTAAGTCCATTCTCGATCGACAGTTCTCTAACTGTCTTCCGCCGAAAAAATTCGTCGAGAGCTAAGGACATGTTAGACTGAAAGAAAAGGTGGAATATTCCTTTCAATGAATTGCTCTAAATCCTTAAGCGATAGATCGTTAGATTTATAGCTAAAGCAATAAGAAAAATCCTACCGAATCCAAGCCCTCCGTCCAACGTTCAACTCCAATAGCTAATGTTCGAGGAGGGGCAACAGCTCGCGGTACGACTAGGTCTTCTATAGCACTGCCACCACGATCAGCAGGTACGCCTTGAATAAATTCGACATAAATTTGCTTTGAACTTGAAAGCAACACAATCTCCTATACTGACTAGAAAGAGCTTCGCACCAGTAATTCGTCTCCTTCGATTTGAATTAGGCAAGTCTGACCTTGACCGAGCCATTCGACCTTTTGTCAGCGTGATACACGGGGCCGAGGCGTTTAGGAGCGCTTCAGAAACTGACAGGCTTCCTCGTATTAATGAAGTTAGACGTGATCCACTTTGAAGGGACCACATCTAAACATTTGGTACTATCTAATACATGAAGCAGAACCCCACTTTTTTATAGGCTGTGTAGTTGAGTAGTTGAAAACTTCATAGCTATACAGGAGTTTTACTCTACCGCTATGTCGGCAAAAAATATCTTCCTGAACTTCGAATTTGCTCGAGGTTCCAACTCTCAACCTCAGCTTCACCAAGCATAGAGGAAACCTGATTGAATGCATTTTTGGCATAAAAATTGACTTCCGGTGGGATACTGGTGTCTCAACTCTATGTTCTTATCCTCTTAGAAAATCTAGTTGCATTTCGCAAACCGCGGAGCGATAAACCGTTCTGTGATCTCGAAGCGCTGGATCGAACAAGAAACCGATATAGTCCGTAATGCACGGTAACTCTAAAAACTGTCCTATACACTCCCTTTCTAATACGGCCCATGGAGCGAAATCCCCTTCTTCCAACTGCTTTGCTGTATAACACAGAAATCCTGACAGAATAAAAGCGAGACTATCTAGTTAGCTCTAGTAAATCGGGATTCCATCTCTTCAATAGCTCAACGATACGAATGGTTTCTGTCGCAATTATTAAACTTCACTGTGACCTGAGATAAAAAAAGGATAAAGGATAACGCTCTCGGCGTCGATTAATCCCTTAGTGATGCGCCATGCATTCGACTTCATTAAGCATCGTTTGGAGGTGACTAAATGCATATCTGACCTTCACAATGACTCGCCGTGGACTACCGACGTATCGAGCCAATGCTGCTATCCTTCCAGACAAGTCTAGTAGGAACCCAGGAGGGATGGGAACCTTGATGAGTGTGGCGCATATGATAGATCCTATGTGTATTGCACGGCGCCTTTAACCACTGCGCTACACCCGCTTCTATGACCTGAGATATGTTTATTTAATACACAAAAACTGGATGCGGCCAAGGTAGCATATTCCTGGCACACGGAAAGTGCAAAGTGCATCGACCCTAACGAACCCTCGTTTCTTAGCTGCACTACTCTTACCCAGTCGACAGTTTGCTTTATCCGTCCAGATCTCTTCTACTAACTCCGCCATCTGCACGACTCCCTTCCTCATTCCCTCTAGCTATTAAAGAGGAAAAAAGGAAAGATGATCGAATTCGATCGTCATATGTTCAAGTGGAAAATGTAATGCTGTGCGCTGTACTGACGACCCATAATCGGTCCATTTTAAGCACCCTTAACGATTCAAGATTGTGAAAAATTCCAAATAGACGATATGGGTGAGCCCTTACCTCATTTCAGCTACGATGTCATGAATACAACGATTTATATAAGATAGTACTTATAAAGAGCCAACTTCTAACGATAATAACCTAAATTCCCGTCAAGGATATCAGTAGACAACAGCCGTTTCAATATCAACAACTTTAAACAACGTCTTAAATCCTTTTGAAGAAAAAAACTTCGCAATTCCTCTTCCTTCGACTGTATAGGAATCACGTGTCACTTTTCTCATTTTTAAACATAGGCCCATGACCAGGCACTATCCAGTCAGCATATGTCAGGATTTCTGCACGATTCTTTGATTGCATCGCTGGATAGCGAGACATTTCCTTCCAATCTTCATCATCGTTTGCATATTCGAAGATGTCTCCTAAAAAATACCACGCTGTAACAACTTTGCGAAGCAAGAGTGTAGTGGAATAAACCAAATTCTTTGGAGCAATGAACAATAGACGCTCAACCTGCTACAACAATGCATCCATGTTGTGTGCCATTCACAATCACAATAAGGTCGTGATCAGTATGTCCAGCACAGGAACGAAGCTTGACCTCAGGTGTTAAAAGAACCGGATTGTCCTATAAAACTCGACTTCGCGACACTGATCTTGTAAAGAGGGACTTGTTAACAAAACAAAACGAAGAAAGAAAAAAAGAGACATGTGACTGTGTTTCCCATCTCCTTAGATGAATAGACAAACAAAATCCATGAATCTCGCGACGAACAAAACAATTTCGTCCATTTCATGTGACAAAAATGCTCACCCATCTTTTAAATGATCTTGTTAGAGGATATTTGAACTATTTTAAAAGTCATCTCTTATCTTCGCCCATCTTTTTTCGACACTTGCCAGAAACCCTATTATTTTTCTCTTTTGATGTACATTTCACTTACCCGTGAGCGTGTACTATACAGCTTTGAGAAGTGATGTCTTCTTTTGGAACCACATAAACCCAAGGAAATGATAGGGGGCTAATGGAATAGCTGTGTCGTCACGGCACGGTCACTCTGAGCTAGCAAAAATTATTAACCGACAAATGTCACTGGCGTCCACAACCGCCGATAAAATGGCAATCGTTTCGTTAATACTAGGCATTTACTCGTGGGAATGGCCCAGTGTATAATGAACTAATACTTTAGACACATTTGTGTTCTTAACGACGACTCGAGTGTAATTCATGCAAAAGACTGTCACATGGGAAAGGATTCGCCAAGGTTCCTTCAAGCACAACTCGTTTTTTCCCTCCTTGGTGATGGTTGTCCTTCATAAGTGTTTAATAGTATTTAGTCTTTCCAAAAGGAACGGTTACCAAAAGCGACATGATATCATGGCACTAAGGAAGTCATAAGCATGTTTCGCGTGTAAGGATTTATAGTTTACCGCTTTGTTGATCATACGGAGCCATACAACAAGTGACGATTGTTTTCCCATAAGCAATATATTTTGGTCAGAGCAACAGATAGGTCAACTACATGATTTCTTCTACACCATCTGAACATAGCGAATAAGAAACCTCGGAAAGCGTACTGTATTTCCCTTCATAGGCTATATCAGCAGCCATATATATAGTTGAGCGCGGAAACAGTGACAAATTTCCACAGTGGTCCAAATGGCCATGAGTGATTACTAGGACGTGAATCTAAACAAGAACTCCGGCAAAGTTCAAATCCAAACACTATAACTGTAGAATTCCATTTCAAAATTGATCGAAAAATAGAACGTCTTTCATTTCAGTGGATCACATTTACAACTCAACAATTTATCGCCATAGGAAAATAATCAGTAGTTTGCGAAAAACCAGCTTAGGACCTTAAGTGTTTCCGGGTCTCACGAATTATTGAAATCCTGATAACTGAATACGAAATAAGAGACTACTCAACAGCTTCGGCCTTAACAATACGAGCGCCGATGAAGACAAGCGAAAAGAAAAGTACAAAAAGAAGAAGTTTGCAAGAATTTGTACATTCTAACCGTTGTTGCTTCAATTAATAATAGTTCAGTATAATTTACATTTTTGTTTAGCTAACACGACGAGTTATTTCATTTCTTTATTTACGCATAGGTTCACGATTCTGCGGATTTCGCCTTCCTCAGAGCCTGGAAAGGTGAACTGGACCGCAATCTACCCAGCCAGACACCTCCATAACCAAACAGAGAAGATGCTGAACCAAGATTGACAACATTGAGCACAGAATAGCTTATTTGCACACTCACCGCTTTCTATGAGTCTCACACTGAATATATCACGTGGAAGACTCATAGAAAGCAGTGAATTTGAAAAGAAGCTACTTCATGTTCAGTGAAATTGAGATCTTGGTTTAACACTTCCTCTGTTTGGTTATGGAGGTGTTTGGCTGGGTAGATTGCGGTCAAGTTCACCTTTCAAGGCTCTGAGGAAGCCAAAATCCGCCGAAACGCCAGCTTGTGTGCAAATAAAGAAATAAAATAACACCTCGTGTTTGTTAGATAAGCATATGAAGAATAGTTTACTATAAGTTGAGATATTTTTCTTTAAAGTTGAACGGTGCGATTGTTTCTAGCCTAGTGGAATTGTAAGCGCATTGTCCATTACGCGCTAAACCTGAAGGTCTTGCCACATAGTTTTCTATTTCGAGTTCACACTTTTATTGTCTCCCAGTTCTTCATTGAGCTTATAGAGTTTGACAGCTACTTTATCGATTAGACCCACAGGTTTTCGTTGTTGGTTCTAATCCTTTACTGGACATTTTCATAGTTTCCGTGTCGTTCTCTTGCTTCTATATCTTGCGTCGTTTTCTTTGCTTCTATATCATGTTCGTTCAGTGCTGCTTCAACCATGTTTAATTCAACTTCAATGAGAACTTTTGTTAATTCCCTGTAATGAGGTAATGCGATCCAAACTACGATCTTCTTCAGATCGTACGTCTAGTCCAATGTTTGTTGCCTTTACTATCACTCAGAAGTTTTAAAGGACGCTTTTTTCCGTTGTTAAAAAATCTAGACATATGGAGAAAGTTTGTAGAGCATCGAATTCAAACGTGAATCCACTTTGGTAGGTTTCCTGGTTTGAGACTGACTTTACTACTACAGTGCAACGCGATGAGATGTGAAGCCAAGGGTTTTGCGTTGGGCGAAGGTGCTCTGTTCATGAGGGAAGTTGTTTCGTCGTTGAGTTCGTTATATGGGCTCGTACATCACCATATCACATCATCATCACAGTACACAAGAATATTTGTTGAAAATAAACATCTTTTCCTTCTTGTCGTTAGCCACGCGATACTTCTTCTTAAGGTTTCTGTTGAGAGTTTAACGATGGGCAGAGGAATAGTTGAACGATGGTGACCATAGCGATGGCAATAGATCCAACTGAATGACCACCCTTACATAAAAGGATAAAAAAAAGGACCTTTACTCGTGGTGGCCTACCAATGCATCGAGCCAGTGCTGCTATCACCCCAGACAAGTCTCGTGTCAATTTGTCTACCCCGGAGAGATGGAGAGCTTGGTGGGCCCGGGGATCTATCCGATGTGTATTGCATGGCACCTCCGACCATTGCGCTGAATGCGCCCTTTATGTACTGACCATATAATACAGTATTGTGATGACCTTTCCTACTGAAGACACTTATACAGAGACAGAGAATATTCACTGCAAGGTATATTCACTATGCAATCATACATTTGACTAGAGCTCATTCTCATTCCTATAAACCATACATTATGTGAGGAAGCAATTTAACCCTTCAACTTAAATCAACCGACAACCCACGTCCATAGCAAGCTTTCCTAAATAGAAAGAAACTATCACGACATGTAAATCTTTGTCAAACAGACAGCTTCTATTAAGTTTACCACGATGAAATCCCAGTTATCTAAATGTTTGGAAAAAGTTGCAAAAAAGATCGAGAAGAAAAAACGCAGCTATTTAAAAGCAAAAACAGTTGTGAATGTGTTAGTGAACATTTTGGATGAAACTTTAGAGCAGTGTTTATCATACGTGCTTCACCAAAAATTAAAAAAAAATGACAACGCTATTCTTAGCTACAAAAATCACCTAGTTAGGAGGCAGTTTAAGCATTACCTAACAAAAATTACGCAGGCATTATAACATGAAAACATGGAGCTATAGAGAAAACCACTTCAAAAGACGGTAAAGATGTCATGCCGTCGCTTTATAACGTATTTCACAAACCTACATCATCTGTACGTACTCCAAAAGATGAAAGTCTCTGCAAAATCTCATTACTACTCCATGGATCACCACAATCAACAAGAATGTTCATAGTAGACGTTCGAATTAGCGTCACCTATAAAACATAAAACAACATAACATATTTTCTATTGGACCAACTCGTAAATTCTTACTCAGCATAAACTTATATTCACTTCATCAGTGAATTTACAAACAAAACACGAATGCTAACCAGTTATGTTATGAGGATGAAGACAGCCAATTTCAACATTCCCAACATCTTACCTTCACAAATCAATGTTCAAAGCCAATTCACAAAAAGAAAATTGTGTTAAGGAATTGTCCAGTTCTCTTTTGTGATTAGGCGATTTGTAAGATTATAACTCGTACATTACAAGCATGTTCACAAGGAAATGTGTGACGAAACGTTTTGCAATATAAAATTCCAGTAGTTATAAACTAAACTCGGTAGGGTATTAGGTGAGATACGACCACAGTGATACTGAGATCCTTGCAAAACTTTAAACCTAGGCTAGATCGAACCGCAATCACGCTTGTCGGAGGTTCACGTGGTACGCACGGTACAACTGAGGCCCCGTTCTGCCTTTCTCTCAGCCCGCATTTTTACCTTAATGCCATCTGCAATCACCCGTCAACGGGAATGATCTGCGAAGCACAAATCGGCATTGAACCCAGTTAAGCTGAGGCTCTGGTCGAAATCACAATGTATAACTTTTTATTTATTGAAAAGACTGGGTGAGAGAAGCGAAAAGAGGGCTTCGGTGGTGCCGTGCGCAACACATAAGTCTCCGGAAACGGTAATTGCTGTTCGATGTAACGTTCATAATATTTGAACAGAAAAAACGAGACTTGCAAATCATATGAGAACATAAAAGGTTGTACAACTAAAAGGCTTCGAAAATAGGAACTAAGCTTGCATAAAATTGCAGATTCGAAACATCTCAAACGGTCGAAAAGCTAAACCCACTCACTCCGATAAGTAGAAAACTTTAGAATTGCATGAAATGCGACTAAAAACGAAAGTCTTAGTGTAACCTACTTTGCGTTTCTTCTATTCAACAAAGAATAAAGCGTCCTTGTAGGAGGTGCCCACTACATATTTTTAACTCTAGCTAAATCACTACAACAAAGAAGCACTACATGGAATCCAGTAAAACATACTCAAAGACTTGGACAACTTCGTTCGCGAGGGTACTCTCATCAATCAAAAGTCAGTCGAAAATGATTTCTCAGACTCTAGTAGATATAAAGATCTAAACCTTCACGTAGACAGAATGTCTATACTATCAAGAATCTGGAAAAACTAAACTGACTGCAAAGTTTGATCCCAACAGGAAATTTTCTTGGTAATTTAATTACGGCAAAATAACCACATTTTGATCTTTGCGTTCAAAATCGGACATTTCATACTGAGCAAGGGACAGATATAAGATCTATGCTGAACAATATAAATTTCAGCATCGTTTTCCGTTATAAGAGATAATATCGAAGATGAGCAAGAATGAAAAGAAGGACAGCGAGAAAATGATGGAACAACAAGTAGTAGGGATTAAAAAGGGGAACTGAAAGAGTGAGATGAGAGGTAAACGTGGAATAGCTGAAGAAATGAGTAACAATAATGAGATCAGTGAAATAAAAAGGAAAGTTAGCCGGGAAGAGAGAGAGAGAGAGAGAAGCAAAGAACAGAGGCTTAGTGAGATATAGAAAGGTAGTAAGAGTATAAAGGGCTGGTTTGGAAGGACACACAGAAAAGTAGGGAAGGAGAACAGATAAAATAAAGGAAGTACTGGAGAAAACAATATAATAACGAGGGAATCACTCGAGCAACAGCACCTCTTCACATTGCATTTACGACAGCATCTTAATCCTGAGCGTTTTTAAGATGTTTAAAGAACGATTGAATGTATATACGATATACAGCAAATACTTACCGAACCAACAGCAGAAAAATAATCTCCAACTTTTCTAGAATGACCGACGATTAACTGGTCCACTATCGGCTCATCCATCAAGTTCCATACAGTAACAAATGTAACAGCGCTCTCACTTAGCCCCTGGTTTCGGTGCCAAGCGAGAGAGTTACCGTATAAGGTCCTCACTGACCACATCCAAAGATTGAAAATTGAAAAAAAAAAGCAGGTTGTGAATCATTTATCGACACATAAATTCTACAAAATCAATAATTCTGAAACAAGAAGTACAGGAACCAAGAATTATGTCAGAGCGATACCACAGAAACAGCGGAAGTGCGTACATAGATAAAATTCCTTCAGTTACACCTCTTTTCTATAATTAAAGGCAAGTCAGGATGACTGGCCATATTCAAATCCTTCATGCTGCTTCAATGTCACTACGCAACCGCATCAAATTTCTTGCTCTGTCCTTGTTCAACCCATAAATCTTCATTTCAAATAACTTTTCCTCAGCAATTTCATCAGGGACCTGGTCAATTTCATCCTTTAATAACGTTATAACGGCCCGTGACAAAGACAGGAGCTTTAATGAACCAAGCAATGTTGTAAATGCCTGAATACCAATGGACTATTCCTTGAGTTCAAACAGTAAAACAACCGAGAAAAGAACTCACTCGACTTAATAGTCCCACCATTTAAACTAACTAACCTCATCATAGTACAAATTCGGCGATACCCCACATCTGACGAATATATGACTAAGAATTGGAATGAGTCCATTTTCTATATCGAACAACATTTGATTAGCGCCTTCAGCACTGAATGGTGTGACACTGACAACCTCCTCAGTAAAAACAGTAGCTAGCGTCGAGGACATTCGTTTAAATAGCTCGTCCAAAGATGCCTAAGAAATCTTAAGCAGATTAACTAGAAAATGCGAGTTAGGAACTAGATGACTGCCTAAAAGTTTTGATGGTGCCACTCTGGAAATATTAACCACAACCTTGGAAATGTGTTCTCCAGTACTGGCGAAGATTGTGCGAATCTTCATCAATATTGGGCAAAAAAGCGAAGTTATTTCACGAGAAGGCACAAGTTGAGGCTCCATTGCGCACCTGGAACATAACAGTAAGATATTTACGATTTAATTCCTATGACCGACTTTCCATTAACCTCGGCATTGATCAAACAATTCTTTATACTCTTTCCTAGCAAACATGAGGAGTTATTTTATTTCTTAATCTACGTACAAGCCCAAGTTTCGGCGGATTTCGCCTTCTTGAGAGCCTGGAAAGGTCACTGCAACCCGTTCACCCAAACACCACAACCGAGCAGAGTAAATATTAAACCAAGCACTTAGCATTTTCTCTGTTTTGTTATGGAGGTGTTTGGCTGGAAGTATGTTGCGATCAACGTGACCTTTCCAGGCTCTCAGGAAGGCGAAATCAGCCGAAACGTCAGCTTGCGCGTAAATGGAAAAATAGAACAACACCTCGCGTTTGCTAAACAAGAATATAAAGACCTATAGTTCAATAATTTACTCTTACCACAGAAGCTGCTGATATGGTCTTATCATGTCAACAGTCTGCAACTTCAACGACCTTGAGACGTCATCGGCCATTTGATTCCAAACATGTCTGAAACCATTTTATCACGAACGGACCCCACTAGAGATATCACCTTCGTTTAAGGTATAGTTACCACTTTCTATGTTTATGTATAAGCGTAATAAATCTTAATATCCTGACTTGTCGTACGGAACGGAAGCAGTTCCGGTCGTCATGAGCTACGTTTTTTGCGAAACAATCTCGTATGAAACTCTTCTTTACCTGAACATCGCCGAGGATTCATCAAACACTGCGCGTTTTCCGGTTAAGGTAATACCACCCAATAAACAATTATCGCTCCACTCTTCCACTACATGTTTCAAATACCTTAAAAAGAAAAGCGGTCCAAACGAAGCTCCCTTGATCAAATATCTTTACCCTAGCGTTCATCATATGTAATAAGATTACTGGTAAAGACACAAACCAAACGGCGTTCATCACATTCGGAAAAGGTTCACTCCATGGAGATTCAGATTGCCTAGCAATGTGTGCCAAACGCTTACGGAAATCATCGGTTAGTAAAAGTTGTAAATCAATAAATCGTCGTTGCGCCAAACTTTCCGGGAGAAGCCTTGCACGACTTTGTTGTGATTGAATAATGGAAACGAATGCATCAGCACAATTGCACACTAAGAACTGGAAACAGTTTCGCTGAGTAGTATTTTAGCTTCCTAAACAGTCAACAACGAAAACCTTATCAAACATTGCAGATCCTACCTGATCAGCATCTTCCATTCCTCGGAAACGGTTTTCCCATCCACCTGGTGCTGACAGAATTGCGTCCATACGATCCAAACAGCAATCATTCTCTATCTCGATCCAACGATCCAACACATCTTCTTCGCAGAACAACGACAAAATATTGGAGGAATACCGATAGGGATCTATGTCTGAAAACAAAGACAGATATTGATTATTATATTAAAGCTGTGCTTGTGGTATAACGCCGAAAAGAATGCCCACGGATAAAAAGCTAAAAAGATAAAGCTCTCGGCATTGATTAACCGCTGAGGGATGAGCCACGCATTCGATTCGACTTCATCAAGCATCGTAGGTGGCGATTGAATGCATATATGGCCTTTACAATGACTCGCGGTGGTCTGTCGATGTATCGAGCCAGTGCTGCTATCTTTTCAGACAAGTCCGGTACCAATTTGCCGACTCCGGAGGGATTGAAGCCTTCGTGAGCCTAGGTCACGGTGATTGATCCCATGTGTATTCAGGCGCCTCCGACCAGTCCACTGCGCTACACAGACTCACGGATAAATCAATTATAATACAACAGTATAACGAAGATCACTTTCAATGACAACAGACTAAAAAATAAAGTACCTCGTAATTGCGTTTCATAGGATATACATTCATCAACGAGATTTGAAAACAACAAAACATTATCCAGAACCTGAAAAAAGATTTTTGAAAAAAGCCAGTCAAGTGTATACGAATAAACATGCTCAGTTTCGGAAAATATTGACCAGAAAGAGAATAATAATCCACAAGATGCTGAAAGTTTACCTTTTCTTGCTCCAAAAGCGTTCTTGTTTTCGCAATCGGTAGCTCGCTAACGAATTTCAAGAAAACACATGTAGACGATATCGAAAGATTGTGTCTTTTAGAAACGTTGTCCAGGACTTTCACGAAAAATGTTAGGTTCACTTGGATCCAATTCAGGATTTGACTTAAGTACCTGTAAAAAATGATGATGGTCATAAACTAGACAAAATTGCCAGTTTCTTATCTGATCAATGAATCAGTAAGGGAAAGGCTTAGCATAAAATGAAGCTAAAGAAAAAACACAACACACTACCACTGCGGTTTTCGAATGTCGTTAGTTTTACGGTCACCATAAAAGTGGAACGCAAATCTGATTTCAATAGGACTCAAGAGAAGGCGGCATATCTCATTGTCTCTAAATGTGCAAAAAAGCGTACAAGAATAAATCACAATAACTCAAGAGACCGAGTTTCCATAAAGATCGGCATAAACGATCGGTATATTTATTTATATGTTCTTATGAACTGATCATGTTGACCTAATGCAAGGTTGGTATAGTTGTCGCTGTTGTTGTTGTTTTTTTTGTTGTTGTCTTTGTTGTTGCTGTTGTTGTCGTTGTTGTTGTTGTTGGGCGATGGATAACGTTTCGGCAGTTTCGCCTTCCTCAGAGCCGTGCTTTTGCGAGTGGAAGAAAGCGGAAATCGCCGAAAAGTCAACCATCGACCAGAAACAACAACAACAACAACAACAACAACAATGACAACTACCACCCTTGCATCAGCTCAAGAAGATCAGTTCATAACAATAAATAACAATGCTTGTAATTCAACGGACTGCTAAAGGTGATCGAATGCGACAAACCCAGAGCCTTTCTGAATATGTTCAGCGACCAAATATTGAAGACTGAGTATACCAGAAATATCCGTTGTTTCATTTTCAAACGCCCGCAAATCTAAACACAAGCTCTCTCAACATCAAACAGGAATGCATCTATAATCACTGCCATGTAGCCAAAGTGCCAGTGGTTCGAAATTTTAAAGCAAGGTCAACCCAAGTGTTCACGGTAATATGGTACATTCTACCAGAAGCATTAAAATTTTTGCAGAATGTTCTCGAAATGCACTCGAACAGCAACTCAGAGCATTTGAAATAAGACGGGGGTATGAATACGCTTTCATTTACGTTACTTGATACGATTAGTTCTCAACAGAAAAAAAAATATGGTAAAAAAAGAAAAAAAAGAAAAATTATGAACATAAGACATCTTGGAATTCACATATATAAACCCTCGATTATATAAACTATACCTAGTGAATCTTCGAACGGATAATTCATGTTGCGCAAAATTTTTTTCAAGCACTTTCCAGAAAACTCCTTTAGATCCACAGCTAGAGAACTCATCTCATCGTTGAAAGTCATAAGTGTACTGTCCGCGAACTGCAAAAACGCAAACAATGAGTTAAAGGATGAAACATGTGGAAGAATTACGACCAAGTCTCCTACAGCACCAATAGATGGGCTACGTTAAGCAAGGTCTTTTGAAAAACCCCTCAAACTCCATTCCAGGAAATAATCAACGCTATGGTAGTCTTTAGTTTATGCTGTTTATGATGAAGTAGTTGCTGTGAAACAACCTGATCGGTTTTTACAGCATGTTCACAGGCATTCTGAAATTGTTCCGAAAGGCGAAGCCAGTCATGCTTGCTTTCCTTCATTTGTCGTCGACAGCTTGATAGCAGCTCTCGTCCACGATTCTCCCACTTCATCCTAAAATCAAAAACTTAATAATGAATCCTAGATTACGAACTAAAAGAAAGGGTGGATGTCGAGATGCTACATCAAAACAATAAAAATATTCCAGCTACCTTGTGAGTAACATCTGCTTCCGCGATAAGGACTGTAGTTGAGGAATCAAAGACGGATAATGCTAAAAAGAGAACATCTACTGCTTACTTCTTTTCGATGAAATATACGATTATGCGAAATATCTGATTTCACTATCCATATTTGCATTTAGGAAGCATAGAATAAATTAGAGCCATGTCGTATAAGCTATTGAACTTGGACACTTGGATGTCTGTCTTTACTGGCTGTGCGGCCTGCAGCACAATTTCCATTGTTTCGAAGTTTTGCTCGTTAGGCCACTGCAGTTCCCTGGAGTCCCGAAGTCAGCCACGCCAAAGTCTGCCCCAGGTCGTCCTCACCACCTCGCCGCCCAAAGGGAGATTTGCCATCATGAGACTAGTTTGATACCAGGACGGTGGTGGATGTTGGTATTAGTTTACTCTTAGCTGAGTTTCCTGATGGAAACGCCGGACTACTTCTCAGGTTGGGATACCCTGCTGAGGGGATGAATTCCGCGGCTGTAGATCGCAATCCGACACCCAGGAACACCTCCTAGCCACGATGAGGCGGTATACCGTTAGAAGGACAAGCCATCATGGTGTGAGAAACTGTAAACACATTAATAACAAAACCTATTAAATATACTGGAATGATAGATCACACCATTCTACTTAAACGATTACCCAAAACAACACAATGATGTTGAGATATTCTCATGAATCCGGAACGCAGGTGTCTGCGGTGGGGATCAAACATGATATTACTCTTTCCGAGGGGCTAACGCGTTCACCACCACACCATGCGACTCCTTCTGTTTCGCTTGTCTCTCATCTAGTTTTCTACCTACCAGTGCCATCAGCAATCACCCATCAACGTCAAATAAAAAAGTTAACAAAACAACATACTTCTTGCACAAATCCCAAGAAAGAAGAAACATAATTGTCGTATCTACTTCGCAGCGAGCATATTTCATCCCTTAGCACCAACAGGTCTTCTTTATATCTTTAAAATAAGAAGCTCAAACAGGCACAGAGCGTAGAAACCTTTGCATTTATGCACAATAACAGATGTTTACCTTCGGAGAGTAGTAAGCAATTTTGGATAGGATTCTTCAATAGAAGCTAATTCTTCGGAAACAGCGTTTGCTTCGAGATCGATTTCGCGAGCAATCTAAGTACTACAATTACAGGGAGATCCTCAAGACTTAACAGTTTGAAAGCACTCTAGAAATCAAAAAATTTGAAAACTATCTCGATAGAACGTAACGAAACTTAACAACTACCTTGCGAACATTTGCCAAAAACTCTAAAGCATTGTTCATTGGGAGAATGGTTAACTGGTTCCGTAAGGCAAACGCGCTCTAAAGCACAAGATCATAAGATGAAGAAGGACTTCGAAACGCACTTGCAAACATTAAATCTTAACAGTACGTAACCCAAAATAACGGTAACTTACCATACTTATCAATTGAAAGTGCAAAGTTTGGCAATTATTGCTGTTTTTTCTCTAGGGTGCATGTAACGCAGATCCCCGCGCCCCTGGCTCACCAAGCTTTTCATCCCTCTGGAGTCGGCAAATTGCTACCAGACTTATCTGGGAGGATAGCAGAAACTGGCTCGATACATCGGTTGGCCACCGCGAGTGCATTCAATCACCTCCAACGATGCCTAATGAAGTCGAATGCATGGCAATTCCCCTAGAGAGAATGACCAACGCCAAGAGCTCTATAAGAGCCATAAAGCTGAAGCTTCAGAGCATTTACTTTAATGGTGTTTTTACACGACATGAAGTTAAGCACGAAATGCATACTTGTCTCAAAAATCCATGTGAATCCAAATAAAATCGAACTTCACCTTCGAAAGTCTGGTGTAATCCTGTTGATCTTCACTGTGCGAATCATGACCAAAACCTGCTATCGACTTTTCTGACATAGAAGATACATTCGGTATCCCAGCTGGAACTCCACAGCACTAAATAAAGAGCCCGAGCACATTTGCTTAAACAATGGATATGGTGAGAAAGCACATTCTGGACTATCCGAATGTACGATAACTATCTGAACAGAAATAGAAAATACATGGAAAAGAGATTGTGGTACCTGCTCCTCTTCCACAGCTTTGTCGCTGGATAATCCGCCTAGCTAGATTTCAAAGTCCCACCCAAGCAAAATGCTCTATTCACAAATAAGAGACGGCTAAAAAAGATCCATGATCCAGAGCAAAAATAGGTGAGATTAACTACTAGCAAAGGATCACTCGTTATGATTAATTAGTTGTAGCCTAATAAGGGAAATACACTAGGGATATAATCTAAAGACCTGAAGGATTAAAAGACGGAGCAAAGGGAGTAGGAGTAAAAGACGGAAGGGCTTTTTACTATGCAATAGGCGAAAGAACTTAATTTTCTATGGACGGTGGCAAAAGGTAATAATTTCCACCAAATCATTTCATGATGAGTCAATTTCAAAGTTAAAGTGGATCTAGCTAAAATCCAACATTAAAGACGTGACGTCACCAGCAAGGCGAACAAGGAGGTTCATAGATGTACTGCGGTGCACATGGCACGCTTCTCCTGGAAGCCTTGGAGAATGAGACCATTTAGTCACTAATATTCACGTAAAACATGGTACAACAACAGAAAGGCTCGAATGAAACGCCCACCTTAAATGGTATACAAAAACTGACTACTAAACCTCTCAATAGTTGAGGTAAAAGAGTTTAAGGAGTAAGCTTCGGCCAATTTGTACTCGAAAACATGGATATCTCTGTCTGTAAAGATTTCGTGTCCTAGCAGGTTGAGTAACCTTGACAGTGAACACTGGGATTACCTTAATACACGAAAAAATTACAGAACAAACACCAACTGTGCGTCTTCTGAGATTATTCAAGTACTAGGAGGAGCTAGTAAAAGTAGAGGGAAAAGTCGAGTAAACCAGATGGTTAGAGGGAATTAGATGCTGTTTTTTGAGAACTCTTTTTTCTTTGTAAAGGAAAGGCTTCAAGATTAAGAATAGCGTGCCTAGGTAGGAGAAACCTAGGATTTACGCAAAACTGTAACGTGGAGTCGTCACGTCAGTAGACGCTGCAGGACAGTACTAGCTGTCCTATTTCTTACTTTTCAGTTCACTTGTTGGCTCATATTTATTTACGCAAAAAAGTCATACTCATTGGAAAGGGTAATAGCGAGTTCGATCTCTACCGCAGACACCTGCGGCCTGGAATTTTGCAAATATCTTAGCGTCATTGTGTTTGTATTCACTGGTTTCGTCTACGGATCTTTCTCATAGAACATGTTCCGTAGACCCCATCCTTCTGGTATGCCATTTCACAAAAAAGAAAAGAAAATTTGGTTGCGCTTGAAAGCCTCACACTATTGAATAGAGCACCCCGAAATGTATCCGGCATTTGAAAAGGTTCAGGCCAAATGCCCGAGGGAACTAAATACGTAGTGCATCTTTCATACAAGCATTACCCTTTTGGTCTTAGTGGCCCTGGCCTTTCTGAATAAGCCCGACTTAATCACAACAAGTAAACATTCCCCAATTCGGTAAGTGTTAACCTAATCGCCACGAGGCTGAATAGTGCGTTACCATTCGGCTGATGCGGATTAAGAGCGAACCGAAAGGGAATAATTGCTTTGTCAAAGGTTTTTTTGAGTCGGTGGATTACCTATTTCTGCTCGACGAGAATGAAATTTACTTTCCGTGAGTACCCGTGAGTACCCGTGAGTACCCAGAGAACGACAGTTCATTCCTTAACAAGTTCATGAATCGCCGTCATTAGAAGCGTCCTGCGATGCACATGTGACCGTCGATCCGACTCCGCATCCCGAGCTCGCCAACGCGTCCATCCTTCCTGGGCCGGTAAATTGGTACCAAACTTGTCTAGAAGGATAAGAACACCGACTTTGTCCAGGTAGGCAATCTCAGGTCATTGTATAGAGAAGATGTGATAAGTCACCACTAATGATGGCACCGTGATGACGAATGCACGGTGAGTAGCTCGATGACTGATCAACGCCGAACGCTTTATCCCTCGTCCTTTTTTAAGAACGCAGAGCTATTCGTGCATGCATGCATGAATGTGCTTACGCCGATTTTAATTACTGTACTCTGCATGACAATTCAGCCCATTTTCGATTCACATGAATCATCTGTCGTCCCTTTGATCGTCGAGTGACTTCAGCGGGCGTCAGTGAATCTTCCATTTTTTCCACGTCGCATGCAAGGGCAACCCAGTGTGTCCTGTTTTCTTTAGGGATTCGTTGAACTTCATCTTTTTTCTTCTGTTTCCGTGAAGAACTCTGACCTATCATGGCGAATTCAGTCACTAACGGATGTTGTCCTTCGGTCTCCTTGATACGCATTACGTGTCCGGCCCAGCTTATCTTTGACAGTTTGGCGTATGGAACGGTATTTTTGATTTTTGATCGTTGGCGCAGGTCGGATCTTCGGATCCCCTCCTTCACTTATGTGACACGGGATACTTCTAGTATCAGGTGTTATTTTATTTCCTTATTTACGTACAAGCTGACGTTTCGGCGGATTTCGCCTTCCTCAGAGCCTGGAAAGGTCAAGTTCACTGCAATCTACACGGCCAAACACCTCCATAACCAAACAGAGAAAATGCTAAACCAAAATTTCAATCACATTGAACACAGAGCCTTTGCACACTCACCGCTTTCTATGAGTCTTCCACTAAATATGTTACGTGGAGACCAATCGCGCAGAGTTCACATGGAATCATAATGTGCCCATCTCATCAGAGTAACATGCTTATATACTGCCCAATATCACGCGTGATAATGAGGCATTCCTCCCTGCGGTTCATTTTTCAGATTCAAAGGAATTAATCCAGAATGCCTCCATAATTTTGCGCGCTTGTGTTCTCGATTCCTGCGCGAGGATCAAAACCCCTACTTCAAAATCTTCTCCGTTATGTCTCTGCGTCCTATGCGTGCCTAGTGGGGTATTTGGTATACGTTTGCCGACTAGGTGTTCTTTTTATGCGGACACAGAGGGGGTCTGCCCGTTTCGCCAAAGTATTCGTCTTCGCACGCTTTACAAGAGATCAGATAGACTGTTCTCTCTGCTCCCTTCCTGTGCACATCGCTGGTAGATGTTCGAAACATGTTTCTCACAAGCGCCCTTTTCGTGTGAGAGGGGTGAGAGGAGAGGTGATGAACCAAGATATTTTTACTACTTGGCTTTCGATACCATTTCGGAGGTGTTATGGAGGTGTTTAGCCGTGTAGAATGCAGTTAATTTGACCTTTCCAGGCTCTGAGGAAGGCAAAATCCGCCGAAACGTCAGCTTGTGCGTAAGTAAAGAAATAAAATAAAAGCCCATATTTGTTAAACAAAAGTAGAAAGAATTATTCAATCAATGTCGAGGTTAATAGAAAGTCGGTCGTGGGAGTTACTTCCAGCATGGTCCTTTCTGACTGTGCGTTCAATAACGCTGAGTGATCTTCCATCCTGCTTACGCAGTGACCGGGTTTCTGACGCATGCGTCAACACAGGAACTACCGTTAAGTCGAAAAGCTGGGCACAAAATCGGGTGTTCTTTGTTCTCCTCGCTACACCCTCGATGTTGTAAAAATCTCCCCCAAACCGCCCACTTCCTCTTGCTCAACTATGCAGTTAGTTAAGTCGTTCATCATTACAATTTCCCGACCTAAATAGAAGTAGCAGAAGCAGTAGAAGATATTTGTAGCGTTGAGCGTGAATGGTGCGTGCGGAACCAACCTAATTCTCATGAACATCGTTTATGTGAGATTTAGTTGAAGAACAGTTTTCCCGCAGGCGTTATCAAAGTCGGGTGGCATTCGTTCTGTTTGGCTAATACTTGGTCTTATAAGAACGTCATGAAAAAAAATGAAGATTGTGTAATTGACGGACATCGATTTTCACTCCCATGTTGTCCCATTCCAGTGTTCGCACGACGTTCTGGTTGGTGGCGGTAAATAGTTTTGGCCGGATGGTGTCGTCTAACCTAACCACTTTTTTGAGGTCGACGATGTCAATATCGTTGTAGAATGGTGGTAGATTGGTTGTGATATTTTTATATAGCTCACAAAAAATCTCCGTATACTGAGTGAAGACACCCTGGCTGCTCAGAGCTTCCATGACTGCTTCTATCTCAGCTGAGTCAAAAGCCTTCTTTAAATCGATGAGATCAAAGAAAAGCTGTCCCTCATAGTCTCGCGATTGAACCTTATTCTCGTGCGAGCGTGCTCCAGTGGTGGGTCCTTTTCGAAACTCTGCTTAGTGGCTTGGTTGCCCTTCGTCCATTGTCTTGTCAATCTTGTTTGAGATGACTCGAGTAAAAACCAATTAGACGACATATAGCAAGCAGATTGGGCGGTAGTTTCTGATATCATAGAGGAAAAGGTTCTTGAACAATAACACAATCTTGCTGCTCTTACATTGAATGGGAACGTTGCATGCTGACAGCTAACGTGTAAAAAGCCGAACCAGTGTGTTTATGATGATTGGCGCAAGGTTCTTCATGTGCTCAGATCTTATCTTGTCCGGACCTGGTTCCATTCCTTGCAGGCGAGAGAGCAAGTCGGCTTTTAGAACGGAGAACCTGTGGGACAACATATCCATCCGCCTTTATTGCATATGAGGGCAGGAAGACGTGGCTGTTGAAGAGATCCGGTTAGTGATCGTGGATGATTTTCTCCACTTCCTTTCTGGTGGTTGCAATTCTTCCGTCTGAGCGCCGGAGTGCAATCATCTTGGTTTTGTAACTAGCGAAGCTTCGGTGGGCTTTTCCCGGCCTCTGCAGCTTCGTTCGTAACTCTTGCTCCTCTCCTTACGATCTTATTTAATCGCCTGTCTGCATTATTTCGCAAGTTCGGACGTCAATAGCGGTTGCCTACAGCTAGTGCGATTCCACGCTGGTGTATCAGCTTGCGTGTTTCTGTAGACAGATATAGCTGAGAGACAGGCGAAACGAAGGACCCGCATGGTGTGGTGGTGAACGCGCTACTCCCCGGAAAGGACAATAGCGCGTTCGTTCCCCACCATAGGCACCTGCGGTCCAGAGTTTTGCAAATATCTCAGCATCATTAAAGTTATATTTCGCAACGCATAACCTGCCGCTAAAAAGAGTAGGCAGTAAATAATAAGTCAAAATTTCAATCATAGCGTTAAAATTTCCAGTGATGACTCTGAAGGATGTACGGTTTTCTCTATAGAACGTCTCCAAGTCCATATAGAACGCTTCGACATTTTCCTCGTCATAGTTTAATGTCGGCGCGTAAACGACTTAGATTGTCTGAGCTGGGATTGGTCCGCATCATTGCTATCGTAAACGTCCGATTCCGGTTGTTAGTTGTTCGAATGAGTCGATATTCACTGCCAAACGCGTGTTGATGAGAAAGCTGACGCTGCCAGCACCTCTACTGTTGCATGCTCCCAGGAACAGTTTCTTCTCCAATGTCATAGACGGAGTTAAATGGGTGGCCTGTTTCCGTCTCAGCAAGTCCGATAGCGTCCTACCTTATCCTTCTTTTCTGCATGATCATGTACTCTATCGAGGACTCAGGTGCAAGTGTGCGTTCATCGTAGGTACAGTCGTCACCATAGTCCTTTGCGATTTAGACAAACTAGAATAGCCCTGAGACTTAACGACCTCTCTGTGCTCGTTCTACCCTCCGTATCAAGACCTCTTTCGGGGTCAGGGAAATGAGGCTCAATTACTTTTCTGAGTTTAGCTTTCAACATCCACGCATAATCTGCTGAGCTCTGTAGTTGTGGGCTAGCTGGCCAGTCTTCCAGAGCAGACGGGTGAGCTTATTTGTTGGGGGAGACTCCTAAGGGCCTCACATATACTTCTCTCTCACTAGATTGAAGGTTTTTTGGCCGAATTGACTCGTTATATACACTCCTCATAAATGAGAACACATCCTCGCACACACGCATGAAAACGACCTCGCAAGCACAGAAGGTATCTGCCAAATCTATGCAACACGAACAAGGATTCCATCCCCTGGAAGGGCTGTAATTAAGCACGAGGCGTGTCTGACCTGCCACCAAATCAGCCTTTTTTTTGACAGACTTCGACAAGTTGTCTTCGATCACATGCGGGCTCTGCGACAGAGCTCAGCAATATATCTCTGGTGCTAAAACAGCAATAAAAACAAAAGGTCTAATTCATCGTAACTAGAAAACCTCTGATACGGCAGCATTTGGTGCGACGAGATTGTCGAAATCTCAAGGGTCTGCTTAGTCTTTCAAAATATTGAAAAGAATCGGTTTTGACCAGTATCTGTTCTTGAATGCACGTACTCTAAAACTGAAAGATTCCATCGATGACTTGGTGACAGGAGCTAAGAAAAACGTCATTGGAATTCTAGGCGAAGAAACGTCTCCGATAAAAACCCATTCATGATGCTACATGAGAAATGTGCCGCGGATTGTACGAGAGTGGAGAGAACAAAGTAGATATCCACATCAACACAAGTTTCACCATTAATAGTCCTAAGAATTGTTTAATTTGAAACGAATTATTAACGAAAACCGTTGGGCAATAGCCGTTAGTGACTGAATTCCTCGGGATGTTAGACGCACTGCAGGAAGAGCACCCACCCGATGGTCAGAGTTCTTCACGAAAAAGCGTAGAAGAAAGTTATAATGCTCAACGCGTCCCTAGGGCGAACAGAACGCATTGGGCTACCCTTGCACGCGACGGGGGAAAAATGAGAGATTTACTGGCGTCCGCTCGAGTCTCTCGACGACCAACGAGGCTGCAGGTCATACAGGTGAAAAACTGTTTGAAAGTTTAACCACTCCACCCGGTCCTAAGGAAATTTTAAGCGAAATTCTTTTCTAGAACGTCTTCATCAGCGATTTTAACGGCAACGTTGGCTATATCTGAACGTCTAACAACCTAACGAATATATACTAGCGCAGAATTTCGAAAGCTCTTTCGTGACGTTGGATTTGATCGAATATCAGTGAAATCGATGATTTTGCACAACTACTATCACTGTTGTCCTGAATTCCTACGAGGAATCGGATCATTGTTTATTCCATGTAAGGCTCCTTTTTTGGTGAGAAGACCACAGTGTTCTGGAAAACGAAGTCTAAAATTGGTCATTAATAATAAATTCTCACTTCAATATTTTGTTTCGTTCACGTTGGAGACTGATATCAAATCTTTGTTGTGGTTAAATTCACCTTCGCCTTCATTAGAGTTGCAATGGTTCAAGTCGATTGCCGAAACACTAGCTATAAAAAAAAAGGATAAGAAAGGATAAAGTTCTCGGCGTTGATAAATTCCTGAAAGATGCGCCATGCATTCGACTTCATTAAGCGTCATTTGGAGGTGATTGAATGCATATCTGGTCTTCACAATGACTCGCATTGGTCTACCGATGTATCTAGCCAGTGCTGCTATCCTCTCAGACAAGTCTGGTGTCAATTTCTGTGGCAAGATAATCATCCGTGATGTACTCCGCTGGTCAATGTCCTTTCCATTTCAAGGAAGTTACGATTTACGAAATTTTCATTTGTTTTGTATCTTCCAGCTTAAAGGTATACCGATTGTTATTTTACCTAATGTTGAAGCTGTGTATCTCTTTATGTTCCTTGTCGCGACGTAGAGTTCGAAGGGAGATTCCGAGATGGGGAATTTTCAGAGTTATAATTTACACATCATGGCAGGAGGTGATAGTAATCCTGGAATGTCATCTGTCAAAGTCTGTCGAAGTTCTAACGGCATTTCTTCTAAATGTGCAGTCCTCTTTAATGGATATTCTGCATTTTTCACTTCTTCTCAGCCGTGTTAGGTTTGTTGCAATCAGATCTAGCGTCAGTTTCTTTCTTCTCTTCAGAAACCTTTTGGTGATGGCAGAACAACCCGGCATTCTTTTCGGAGGAATTAAGGTATTTTTCGGTCTACTTTGGCGAGCTTCGGCGAGCAGCTTCGAATCCTCTGTGGGTCTATTCTCAGACTGCCAATCATTTCTAGAAACTGTTTCGCTGATATTCTTCTCGTTAACTCTTTTTTTTTGTTCTCTGACAGCAGTTCTTTTTCGGTCTACTTCTGAATTGAATCTTCCTATGGGGTTGGCGCTTATCGGATAGCTATGAGGTGTCAGCCACCACCTTTTGTTCTAAAGGATGTAATCAAAGAATTGGTCCTTGCAAATGTCGTGTTATTAGATCATTTCCATGGCTAACGGCGATTTTTATTCTCTACAAGCGAATTTTCATGGAGGAGATGTGGTATGCACTGGGGCCTATTAAAATGCTTTCCATTCCCATTTCGGGGTAGTTTTCCCTGTCATCTATTCCACTTTTGCTGCTCTTTTTTCTGTGTAACGTTGAGATTGTCGGCAGCGAATCCTTTATAATGACTTAGACTTTCAGCTAAAAAAGTCATGTGAGCAAACAGAGCGCCGAAGATGATTCAGTACAATGGGTTCATAGTCGCTTGTGTCACCAATATTCAGAACGGCGTTGTTTCCCACTATCAGTTAAGTAAAGAGGGCTTTCAAATCTGATGAGGCGCAAGTGTTCATGGAATTCTTCGAACACTAGGGTCGTACTACGTAAAAATTCATTACAACTCGTGCAGCAAGTGCACTCACAACGAAATCCTGATCCGCGCCAAAAGGGTGGTTTCGACTAATGCCATACCACCTCCCTATTGCCCATAGTCTGAAAACAATGGGATAACACGGGAACTGGATAACTTGAGAACGAAGGTCGATAGCCAGGAGCTATGTCGTTCCCTATTTTAGTGATAAAATCGCGCTGAATAAATACAAGCATTACCCGAACATGACGGTTGCCCCTCAAAAATTCGAGAACGTGCAGAAAAATAATCTTCGGTTGAAAGAAGATGAAGAAAACAATCTTCATGGATAACGAGTTTATTTCTGAACACCATTCACACCAAACAGAGTGGATATTTCTGAACATACAACTATGTATCTCTGGGTTGAGAAATCAATATGTTGAACAAACTAGCTCCATAGCTGAACTCGAGGAAACGAGTGGCTTGCGGAGTTTACAGTAGCATCACATAAATGTCTGAAATCGAGATGAAGAGATGATTTTAAGTCACCGTATGTACTTTATAATGGTCAGAAACGGAACGAACCAGTCACGCAGTGAGCATATATTTGTTTGGTTAGCCTAAACATAGCCACCAATAGCAATCCTTTCTCTAGTTATCTTCAACGGCTCCATTTCTTCACGCCTGAGAAAGACGGGTGACGAAACGAATATGTCTCTGAAAGTAATATGTAACGACTGACGTGCACTGAGGACAATACGTTCGGAACGAAAACAATGACCGCTTTCAACTTCAAGCCAACATCTCTTAGCTTATACTTAAATTTGTTAGTTGTTATGAAATCCTTCCGAAATTAATGTCCGATCTTTGATCTTATTTTGCTTGCATAGTTTTTAGAAATGGCTTGTTTTCCAATGCTGTGCTGTTATACATCGTTGTAAGGCTCATTTTTGTGCACTTTCGCTCCGTTTTATAATTATAATACAAGTTCGCAGTTACCCTTTCCTTATTTCTTAGCCTATCATCCCTTATTATTGTAGGAAACTAGCTGAGGGACAGGAGAAACGAAGGACCCGCATGGTGTGGTGGTGAACACGTTAGCTTTCGGGAAAGGTAATAGCGCGTTCGTTCCCCACCGCAGACACCTGCCGTCCGGAGTTTTGCAAATATCTCAACATCGTTGTGGTTGTATTTCACATAATACCCTGCCGTAAAAAATTGTAGTAGACACTGAATAAAAAAAGTAAACATTATAGTACAAATTTTAAGAATAAAAAACAAAGTTCGTTTTTGGCAAGTGTTAAAAGTTGGAATTTCAAATGTCAAAACTAGAATTCCGAGGAATCGTATTCGACTAGAAAGTCTCAACGAACGCGCACTAGTGCAACGTTGGTTTGGAAAACGTCATTATGGTGAATTCGACATTGGAGGTCAGGAAGGTCGCAGACTTGCTTCTGCTTCTGATCACGGTGAGCTGGAGGCTTTCCTGTAAGAAAATACGCATACAGCTGTTGATGTAGAACTCATTACAAGCCTGTCAACTGTTTCGAACTATCCAAAGATAATTGGAAAATCAGAGAAGTTTAACAAATGGGTGCCGCTAGAGTTGAAGAACAAGCAAAGAAATCGCCGGCGTATTCTTCTGCTCAATTGGAACGACCTGTTTTTCGAGACCAAAAAGAAGTAAATCCTCTACGACAAACGGAGACGATCGGCTCAGTGGTGGTTAAACTGTAGTGAAGCTCCATAGCACTTTTTCAAAGCCGAATGTGCACCAAAAGGGTCATGTTGACCGTCTGGTGATGTACAGTTGGCTTTATACATCATAGCTTCCTGAATCCGTGTGAGAAGACTGCAGCGCAGAAATACGTTGAGCAAGTCAACGAAATACAACAGAAACTTCGACGGCTGGCTCCGCCTTCGTCAAAAGAAAAGCACAAATTCTTCTCCATAATGACACACGGCCACATGTCACAGTACCGACGTTGCAGAAGTTAAACAAGCTTAACTAGGGAGCTCTGCCTCATCCCCCTATATTCACCATAGCTTTCGTCTACGCACTTCCAATTTTCTTCAGCTTCCTGCACTTTTAACGCTTCAGAAACTAAGCCGAGGCAAGAACTGCCTTCAAGGATTTCATCATCTCCAGAAGCTTAGAATTTTAAGCAACCGATATAAATGAACTGTTCCTTGTCGGCAATAATGTGGAGATTCTGGAAGTTTTTGTCTCTATCAATAGAGTGTATTGTGAACAGAAATACCCCCACTTTAAAAACACAGGCTGAAGACGGACATTTCACGACTAGGTGCATTCCATTGTCAGAGGTTTACTTTGCTACAAAGAGCTTTTTTATCCCATTTTTTACATTCAGTCAATAGTTTGTCCAACCCAGATGTTATCTTAGGAGTGGCTCTTGAGAAGCTATTCGCTTCTATTAACAAATTACAAAAAATCCTTTTTTCGGAAGAGTTCATTTTGTGCCAAGAGATTGCTATTGAAGAGGGCATACACCATAGAAACCATAACTGTTAGAGGTAATATTCTTATAATTACATGCATAATTATTGGCATTCCTGACTAGTACCACGAGTAAGACTGAAACTGTGCTAAGAATCACCGCCACGCCAACATCAAGCTACTCTCAAGGTGGTGAATCTCCCTCCGATCAGCGAGTGCCTAGAATGATCCCTGGTGACAATTTGAAAACCTCATAAGGAAAATGGAAAGCACTCAACAACCATTACAACAGTCTGAAAGGACGCTGACTTCCACACTCTTCATGACAAGTTCAGTGACCAGTAGTAAAAAGTTCTCTAGCTAAAGTCCCTCCATAAATACATCGTTGGAGACGTCAACATTAAAAACGAAACGAACGAAAAAGAACAAACAGAACTGACAGCATGCGTCGATATCAGCACATTCAAAAGTGAACAAAATGGCTTGTAGCTGGAAAGGAACGAAGAGAACATGCGCTTTGGCCGATGATAGACCCATCTCTTAAAGAATACCAGTGAATAGTTTTAATGCCCAAGAAGCTCAAGTAAGCAAAGTAGAGGACAGTGCTTCGAACAAATAGGATGACAATCTCTTTCATGGTAGACCGCTGGTGGTATGAAAAAGAAACCGGGATGGACGGTTCCTTAACTACCGCGACCATATTCCACTTACAGCCAATATATATTCAGTGGACATGAACCACAACATGAAGAAGAGATTATGAGGAAGAAGAGCTGCATGGCTGCATCTAGGCGTCTTAGGGAATTTGAAATCAAATGCTGAAATTGAAACTTTGCGCTCACACTTTAAGATAAACGGTGTTTCCAGCGTGCTATGCAGCAGAGATGTCAACTGACACTTCAGCTACGTTCTATGATAACAATCTGTACTTCGGCCGGAAGGTTGATGCAAAACCCGAGAGCTCAGATGGGCTTCGAACCCGTGAGTAGCCTTACCATGAGCTCAGGTGCTGTACACCACGGAAACTGATGCGCTTGCTTTGCCTTTCTCTCAGCCATGTTTTCACTGTATCGGTACTATCAGCAATCATCCGTCAACGGGAATGATTTTGAATCGTGTGCCACTGCTATGATTGAGGAAGTAATGTGCGTAAATTCTGCTCTCCACCAACAAGCACTTTAACGGTAATTTCAGAACTACAAATGGCATAAAAACGCAACATCGAGCCAGACTCAACAGTTCAAATCACTGAAAATTGGCTGAAGTAGATTGTATAATTTTGCAAGCGTCATCTTAGACGAGCAGTTATGTAAGGTGTTTGTAGCCTCGCGTTAGCACAGGTATATTCGCAGCCGGAAGGAATTTGTGGAATTAAGGAATGTTATTCACAGTCGTCACCGTGCTGCAAATCTAATAGAACCATAGGTAACGATCGCTAGGGAATACAACGAAAGAGAAATATTCTCTGATCATAGGAAAATCCTGCATAAATATCAAATAATCCCTATTTTTTATATAAATTTGCCTCACACTGCTTAGTTGTCCTCTAAGGTTGAAGTCCTTTGTAAAGCTTTCCCATGACAATCTGATAAACCTTCTCTGATAGAAACTCTGGACCGCAGGTGCCTATGGTGGGGAACGAACGCGCTATTTTCCTTTCCGGGGAGTAACGAGTTCACCACCACACCATGCGGGTCCTTCGTTTTGCCTGTCTCTCAGCTAGTTCTATCGATCTTTTGCCACCAGCACTCAGCCGTCAACGGGATTCATCTGGAGAGCCCAAATCGGCATTGAACCCAGTTGAGCTAAGGCTATAGTTATAATCACAATTTTAACCTTTTTACTTACTGCCTACTCTTTTTTGATGGCAGGGTATATTGCGAAGTATAACTTCAACGAAGCTGAGATATTTGCAAAATCTCTGGACCGCAGGTGCCTATGGTGGGGGGAACGAACGCGCTAGAGTAACGCGTTCACCACCACACCATGCGGGTCCTTCGTTTCGCCTGTCTCTCAGCTAGTTCTATCGATCTTTTGCCATCAGCAATCACCCGTCAACGGGATTGATCTGGGGAGCCCAAATCGGCATTGAACCCAGTTACTTCCACTCCCCGGAAAGGAAAATACCGCGTTCGTTCCCCACCATAGGCACCTGTGGTCCAGAGTTTTGCAAATATCTCAGCTTCGTTGAAGTTATATTTCGCAATATACCCTGCCATCAAAAATGAGTAGGCAGTAAGTAAAAAGGTTAAAATCTTCTCTGATAGCTTCTGGTACACCGTCTATCTGATGTAAGCATTCGCAGCTATTGTACTACGCTTTGAATTAACCTTATCAAATTGTTCTGCTTGAGAAGAGTTCCATCATCTACTCTTCAGAAACTACTCCTTGACCTACTCTAGCTAAATCCCACCTGTTATATAACGAATACAAGCACCTTCGTCAGTTAAGTTGAGAGCTCTCACAGTCTCCATATTGGTCTTGGCACTTCTATTCCTCACTCCTTTTGTACATCGTCATATCGCAAATACTCTACAGCTATTTTTTGCTATACACGATTATAACACATGATTTTGTGTTCTCTTACAACCTACGATAAGTCCAGCGTGACAAATTAATACAAAGGTGAGCAGTCAATTCGAGTTAGCAACCCTGACAACTAACCTTTTTAACACGACCCGTCCTTCACATCTACTGTGCAGATCACACCTCTTCTTGCATTCGATTCGTTTCCTTGCATCACCCATCAGTGAAAGTCTTCTAAGCCTTTACGTACGGCTTCGGCTGCTGCTTGAGGATTTTCCTTTCATCACGAATATCGTTGAAAGCTGGTCTAGTAGATTCGATTCGATTCCCCCTAGAGACCTGAGATAGCCGAGCTAGAGCATCCCTACTTGCATTGAAGAGAGCGAAGTTTTCCCAAACAAGTCCGGTACCATTGTCCGACCACAGACGAGCCTGTTCGGCTTGGGGAGCCTGGAGTAGGATCGAACCAGCACTGTGCTCGTGATCATCGGGATCACTAGTACTGCGTTACCCACCCCTGACAACTAACTATTCAAACTATATTTATATCATTGTGAACGCCATCACGTTAACCCTCGTGAATTATTATTCTTTAACTTGAACTTGAGAACGGCCCGTTCTCACTAGTTGTGCGAGCCCCAGCATAATCAGCACTTTTCGGGAATTTGCTGGTTAAGCCATTGTGGTTCCCTGGAATCCCGAGGACAGCCTGGCGAAAGTCTGCTCCAGGTCGTCATCACGACAGGCAGTCGTAGCCCTTGTGGATTAAAGGGGACATTTGCCACCATGCGACTTTGATACCAAGACGGTGGTGGATCCTACTATTGGTTTACTTTTTAGCTAGGCTTCATGATGGAAACGCTGGACTCCTTCTCAGCATGGAAGACCCTGTCAGGGGGACGGATCCCCCGCTGTACATTGCAGTACACTCAGGAACACCTCCCAGCCACGATGAGGCGATGAACCGCTGGGAGGGAATTATTATTCAGACAGTATCAATTCAGTTCTAATATAAGAATAGTAAGTGTCCGTAAATACTTAATAATGGAATCAATAACTGCATATATGAGGTCTTAGGAGACAGAGATAGTTAGTCGTCCCGCATACCTATTTACAGTTGAGCCGCACACTTGCTCTAGCTGTCCGAATTGCTTTGCTACTGGTGACGTCCACGAGGAGAATGGATGGAAATCGTAAAAATTGCTCGATGTTTCACCTGATGGTCCTGATCCAAACACGTTCCAGTACCTGAAGCACTTTCAAAAGTTTTCTATAGGTTATGGACAGAAGAGAGACTTGATTGAAGTGCCAGAGAGTTATTTAAGCTTCGTTTACACTAAATTGAATACAGATGTCTCATCCAACCATGTGAAAATTGCAGACTTCTTGATAGAGCCATTGCTAAGGTGTGGCTTAAGCTTTATCTTAGCAATTAACGCCCTTCAGGAGGCCAACTTACCACAGTGGGCAATTGGTGGCACCAGTCCAATTATTGGTGATTTGTTGCCAATCGTAAGAATTAGTGTAGATGCCAACACTAACACCATATGTCTAGAAAAATTGACTTTGTCAAGAACGTAACGTGGAAAGAAGATGTGTGATTCAGTATAAAAAAGAGCTGAAAGAGCGTGTGTCGTTGTAGTGTTGTTGATCAACACCAGATGAGCCCTCATCCCTCTTCATTTCAATGTTTTGTCTAGGGAGGGCTGAAACAATCCCATGCCCATTGGGTAGTAAAAAACGCGTTAAAAACTCTGAATCCATTGCCCCAGTAGCTTCATCATTTTGGAAGGGTATTGGACTCATCTAGCCAGCTCCGTGGGCTTAATCGTTTACTCCTCACCATGTGAGACGTTGATTCGTACAAGTGTAACAAAGCAGTGAACTACGATAGGGGGATGAAGCAACTGGAACTTTGTTTGGGAATGCGATTATCGTTAGGGACATACCATATTCCTTACCTGTGCTGTACTAATTATACTGTCGATAAAATTTGTATTCTCGTCAATGTGTGGGATCCAATCCACCGGAGATGTTATCTAAAGAATTTCATTATGCTTTGAAAATCGCTCTTCCTAATTTTGAACTTATGTTAGGTTATTCCTTGATTTCAATGGATTTCAGTGACGCGCATAGAACATTTCGTAGTTTTGACTGGTAATCTGATACCTTACCTTATTTTACTTAATATGACCAATCGTACTTACTGTATAGAATGAGCGGCAGTGAAATAACACCCAAATAGACACAGCATAAGCTGTAAAAACCCTTCCAAATGCACACAGTAAGGTATTTTTTGTGATGGACCATAGTAGCACATAGCAAATAGTAGCGTTAGCACCATTAATGTAGACGGAACGGTAGAACAAATTCTCTTCTACAATCTTGTCATGTCCACAAACTCCTCAATTCGTCTAGTTATGTAGAACTATTGGCCATTTTTGGAAAGTCAGAACACCAATAATTAGGCGTCGCCCCCATGCCGTAGTGACACTGAAAATTGCTCGTCGCAAATGTGTTAAACATAACTAAATATCATTGCATGAAATCCCTTTTCTTTTTCACATAACCAACTACCAGTGAATAATGCTAACTTTCTATTTGCTGCCTACTACAATTTTTTTCACGGCAGGGTTTGATGAGAAATACAACCACAATGATGCTAAGATATTTGCAAAACTCTGGACCGCAGGTGTCTGCGGTGGCGAACGAACGCGCTATTACCTTTTCCGGGTTTCAAATAAAAAGTTAGCATTGTGATTTCAACTGCAGCCTAAGCTTAACTGGGTTGCAACGCCGATTTGGGCTGCCTAGATCAACCCCGTTGAAGGGTGATTGTTGATGGCACTGATGGATAGAACTAACTGAGAAACAGGCGAAACGAAGGACCCGCATGGTATGGTGGTGAACACGTTAGCCTCCGGAAAGGGTAATAGCGCGTTCGTTACCCTCCGCAGACACCTGCGGTCCAGAGTTTTGCAAAAATCTTAGCATCATTGTGGTTGTATTAGTGAATATGTAAATAAGTAAATGGATGAAATACAACCACAACGGTGCTGAGATATGAGCAGAAAGTTGGAACCTCCAGGAGGTTTCGAACCCACGCTTACCTTATCTAGGAGCTCACGTGCTATCCACCACACCAGCCGAGCCCTTTGCTTTGCCATTGTGTCAGCCAGTTTTTACTCTAACGGTGCAATCAGCAGTCACTCGTAAGCGCGAGTTATCTGGAGAGCCAAAATTGGCGCTGAACCCAGTTAAGCTAAAGCTGCAGTCGAAACGACAATGTTCTAGCTTCTAATTACCGCCTATTCTTTTTTTTCATTAAACGGTGCGATATGAAATAAAATCACAAGGATGCTGAGCTATGAGCAAATCTCGAGACGCTATGTGAGCTTTGAACTCTCGATAACCCTTTCCGGAGGCTCACATGTTATCCACCACACCAAGCAGAGGCCCTTGCCATGCCTTTCACTAAGCCATTTTTTATTGAATACACGACAACAGATGTGAAGGTACTAAAAATACTGAAACAATTAAATTAATAAATGAATAGTGACTGATATGAAAAAACAGCAGAAGGTTTTGAGATCGTCGAGTCTTCGTGACTTGTAGGAAAATTTCCTCTTACAATGTCGTGCCTATGGAAGAGGTCAATTCCACAAGCGGATGCATGAGCCATATTCCATACATTTTACATTCTTATGAATCACATTCACGGCAAGGATATCGACATGTTCTTTTACTAACGCTTAGAGTCGGACACCTAACTCCATCCAGCTGTTACACCTATTTGATTCCCAATTTTGCACCGCACTCACTTTGAGCTCATATCAACGCTAGCCGACGAATTTGCCCACCTAGCAAATAATATCTCGTCCTTTGTTGTGCTTCTCGCTCTACAGTTCGCTTTGTGTTTTCCTACAGATTTCGGTGTCTTTCTTTTCTACGTGTCTCCTAGCCTGTGTTCTTACGTATTCTTCCATGCTTTTTGAACATTTCGAACTTTGTTGTGCGGCGAAAAAAGTCGACCACTACACAATTACGTTGCTATCCGCATTTTGCAAACACATATGATATATGGTTCGTCATCTTTTTTTAAGTTGTATTACCTAAAGAGATTGTACCTGCAGCCAAAGTGATCGGACAACGAAGTTGTCCTTGAGACTGTTATACAACTCCAGAAATTGTTGAGCACCGGTTTTATTCGAATATGGACTTGGCCTCATATAGATTTCGATTCCGATATTAGCTAGAATATTTGGAGAATAGAGAATGCTTGAAAATTCCTTTAGTAATACAACAGCCATTCTATAGTGTTATTTAGATTTAGATACTTAGAATGTTATTGTCATTTGGCATCACTAAATAGTGCTGTATTCACGAAAAATCGTGGGAAAATGGGAAATCTACTACAATTTCCACTTCATTAATATTTCACTTTCTCAGTGTCCCAAGACACTGTGACATAACGTTGATACCTCGTTCAGCATTGATATTCATCGGTGCGTTAGAATTTCCAGGCAAATTTTTTGCTTTAGTTTTCGGCTATTCCTGGCAGTTGTTTACTCTTTACTGAGCTTCCAGATGGTAATGTCAATATCACTAGCTTAGTTGACGGTGCAGAGGTGACGAACTCCCGGCTGCGCGTTTGCAGTCTCACACTGGTGAACTCCACCCCTTCTATGATTATGCGGTAATTCACTGACTGGGAAAAGAACACTGACAAAAATAATAGAAGATTTGCGACTCGCTCTCCAAAGATGACCACACCATGAAAGAGCGGCATACCTTGGAAAATGAACATAATTGTAATTGTACCGATTCATAAAACCTAGGCTGCAACTGACAAGTGGCGTTCAATGAGATTACATGTGGCAAGAACCAGCATACTGATAAAGTGGCGACTAGGTGCAGCTTAGAAGCACATTGCAAGTTGCAATACGTGTACATTGACTTTCACTGCAGATTAATCATTACATTTGTCATAGCTAACGTTTGTTTTTGGTCTCCTATCTTCGAATATAAATTACTCTTCTTTGTAGCATTTAATGAATGTAATCGGAAAAAGCGAACGCTCACCACGATTCGCATTCTTTATGTTCTGGACAACATTGCGATCAAACTGCCCATTGCCTTCTGGTGAATAAGCTCTGCAAAAACCAAAATAATTCATAGCACACTGTAAAACGGTAAAGCACAAAGCTTGCGGTGTTGATCGATTCCCGAGGGAAGCATTCCACTTCGTCAAGCCCCGTTAGTGATGATTGAGTGCACGCCTAACCTATACAATGACTTTATGTGGCCTGCCGATATGTCCAACCAGTACTGCTGCCCTTCCAGCCAAGTCTGCTGCTAATTTGGCCACCCTTGAGGGACGGAAGACTTGGTGAGAACGGTGCACGGTGTTGATCCAACGAACATGTGTGTATTGCAAGGCATCTCTAACCGTTGCGCTGCACACGTCCCACTCCATTATAGAGAACTTGGAAAGAAATGCGATAACCACGGTGTAATTGAGTGTAGTTTGACAACTCCACCCTCCCTATTACATCTATTTCGTAAGATTTTGTATGTATTTATATCCTTACTTCCTTATGTTGATTTGCGAGAACTCGTTAGGAAGTTGAGATGATTTGATCAGATTTCTTCGGCATTCGTCACCAACTACTTAATTGAACGTAGGAAAATGACACATCTGTACTATAGTACCCCGTAACCTTTTGATAACATACGTTGATAAATCGATAATTGTGGTAGTACGATAAGGATGAATCGTATTGAAAAAACCCACCTAAGAAAAACGACAGCGTATTGATTGATCCTGAAACACAAAAAGCTGTCTAATGACGTTGCTGTGCTCAGATCCAAAGCGTACAATAGTTGGTCCTTAATGATAAGCCTTCGCCAGAGTTCAGTACAACACTAATCTGTACTTAAAGCTCATTGAAGAACTATTTGTTGAAGAAGAATAGGACTCAGGAGAATCCGATTAAATTTTCATCACCTATCTATCTGTATCCACCTATCACTATGTATTACCGTTTCATTGGGTGCTGAAGCAGACGTGTATTTTATCGTCAGAACTGGTAGAATAACAATGATGACTGCAATAAACATTCCTGAAATGCGATTCATATTCTTTTCTAGTAACTTTCCTTCAGTATTTACTTCTTGCCAACGTCTCCGATTTGCATGGTTGAAGCGAATGGATTTAAGAAAGAACATGGTACTAGGACTATTTGTAGGGACTACACTTCAGTGTCCTTAGAAATCTTTTCGCTACAAACTTTACACAGGATGTGCAAGGTCCTCGGGAACAGAGTTGGAAATGGGATGGATGGAGCGTGTGCTGAGTTCGAGAGAAGTTCGTATGTCACAATCGGACGGGAACCACTTTGTAAGGCACTGAGAAATAGGATGATGGGCCTCGACATGAAATGCTCTCACTGGTTCCATAATTTCGTCGAGCTATTATTTCCCAGGCTCTGTAAACGTTGAAAAGAAAAGAGAAAAGTTCTCGTGCACAAAAAAAAACAAGCGAAAACCACAACGAAATTTGGAATGCGGAAGAGATTTGGTGCCTTGTGAAAAAAAAGAAAAAGCCACATGGGTGGCAATGTTTATTTTGCTGAGACTAATAATGTTTGAGATAACGGTGTGGTTGACAGTCACCGGAAATTGACAACATTTCCATCATTTGTCTTTGTTTAATCAACGATGTGACTAATAAACTGTTTGTTGGACGGAAGTAGATGGAGTCTGTTTGTATAAAAAACTGTTTCCCTTGTTTTGATATTCTCTCATTCCATCCAATACGCAAAGTCATCATAGCGAGTGAAACTTACAAAACAATAACTTGCTTGTCAAAAACGATCCTGCACACTGCACGCAATGCCAGCACTTCGATAATACTCTGGAATTTTTCGATCATTAGTGTACTTGAGGGGTTCGGACGTCAACAGATTTGTAGAACCTTTGCGCTATCGTTCTATGTTCTTCCAGTAAATCTTCCACGTCTCTCTGTCACGTGCAAGAGTAGCACAATGGGTTCTGCTCGCTCTAAATGCACCTTGAGCACCATATTTTTCTTCTAGTATTTTCGTGAAGAACTACGACGATCGGGTCTGTGGCTCTCCTGCAGTACGTTTGATTTCCCGAGGAATCTAGTCGCTAACGGCTGTTGTCTATCGGTTCTCGTTCATACGCATTACGTGTCTGGCCCACCTATCTTTGATCGTCTGGCGTATAGAACGGCATCTTTGATTTTTGATCGTTGATGCAGATCGGAGCTTCGGATCCCTTCCCTTGCTTGCGTGACACGAGATACTCTCAGCATCGTCCATTCGACTACGCGTTCAATAACGCTGAGTGACCTTTCATCCTGCTTACGCAGCGACCAGGTTTGTGATGCATGTGTTAGGGTATAAAGAAACATGGAGTCGAAAAAATGGGAACGGGGTCGGTTGTTAATTGTTCTCTTCGCAACATCTTCGATGCTCTTGTAGGGCTCACCAAGCTGCTCGTTTCCTCCTGCTCAACTCTGGAGCTAAGTTGTTCATTATGTTGATTTCGCGACTTAGATGAGGTAAATGGAGCATTAGGAGATTTCCATTCCATTGAGCGTGAATGGGGCATTTGTAACCAATCCGTTTCTCATTAATATGGTTTTTTTTCTTTACTTTTATTCGAAGGTGCGAACGCGCTATTACACCTTACGGGGGGTTAACGCGTTCACCACCACACCATACAGGTCCTCCGTTTCGCTTGTCTCTCAGCTAGTTTTTCTATCTACTAGTGCCATCAACAATCCCCGCTAACGAGATTGGTGCGTGGAGCGAAAATCGGCACTGAACCCAGTTACTTATTTCAACATCATTATGGTTGTGTTTCACATAATACCTCGCCGTGAAAAACTGTACTAGGCAGCAAATAAAAAGTTAGCGTTGTCGTATTTTTGGTTGTGAAATTTTTTATATATCACACGAAGGATCTTTATATGCTTAGTAGGGACTGCTTGGTTGTTCAGGGCTTCCATGACTGCTTCTATCTCATTTGAGTCGAAAGCTTTCCTTAAATCGATGGAATCGAGACAGAGAGGTATCCCGTACGTTTGCGGTGCTTCAGTGAGCCTTGTTATCGTGCTCGTGTTGTCCATTAGACCCAATGCTTTTCTTTATGTACTGAGTAATCTTTATGTACTGAGTAGGGACTCCTTGACTATCCAGGGCTTCCAAGACTGCATCTATCTCGACTGAATCAAAGCTCTTTTTGTAAATCGATGAAGGTAAGACAGATCGGTCTTTTGTACTCTCGCGATACTTCAATGAGCCTTGTTGCCGTGTGGATTTGGTCCATCGTACTAAATCCTTTTCGAAACCCTGCTTGTTCGCATGGCTATCCATCGTCCAGTGTTCTGTCAATCCTGTTCAGGACGACTCAAGTGAAGAGTTTGCAAACGATAGACAGCAAGCAGATTGGGCGATAGTTGGCGATATCGTGGAGGCCACCCTTCTTGAACAATAACACGGTCTTGCTGGTCTTCCATTGAGTGGGAACCTTGCATTCAGACAGGTAGCGTGTGAAAGCCGAGCCAGTGTGTTTACGAGAACTGGTGGAAGGTTCTTCAAGTGTTCAGATCTTACCCTGTCCAGATCATGTTTCTCAGTTGCCTTTCTGGACGCTGTAACTGTTTCGTCTCTGCGTTGGAGTGCAATAATCTTAGTTTTGTTATTGGCGAAGCTTCGGTGGGCTTTGCGAATGCTTTCCCCAGCCTCTGCAGCTTCGACCATAACTGCTGCTGTTCGCTTTTTAAGATCTTCTTTTTATCGCCTGTCTGCATTGTTTTGCAAGTTCGGACGTTAGTTCGCGGCTGTCTGCAGCTCATGCGATTCCACGTTGGCGTATCAGCTCGAGTGTTTCTGGAGACAGACGTCTCTTGGTGACTTTCGAACTCTCGGCTTTCATAGCGCTAACGTGCCAATGCCGAAAAGAGTCGAAGGTATTCTTCGTCGATGTTATCGACAACCGCATCTTCCCCAGGACCCGACAGGTGAATTGAATAAGTCCCAGTTTATGGTGGTTTTTGGTACTTGATTTTTAGAATTTAGCGGCTTTTTCCTTCTTTCCGCGAGCAATGAAATCTTGCACGAAGGAGGCGATTGCCTGATCCCGTGTAGAATTTTGGGACAACGGCGACATCGGTAGGACAAACGTCCAATTTACTATTATGTGGTCTATTTCATTATGGTACTCTCCATTGGCAGACTCCCACGTCAGACGTTGAGCGTGGGACTTCTAGAATTGCGAGCTTCTGTGAATGGTCTTGATCATCATGGTAAATTCAGACAGCTCCTCACCCTGTTCATTTCATTCTTTTCCATGGGTCCCAATGTGACCTTCTTCAAACGTTCTTCTTGGTCCAATCTTAGCGTTGAAATCTCCAATAATGACCTTGAAGAATGTATGGTCTTCTCTGTAGAACTTCCTCAAGTCCATATAGAGTGCTTCGATCCCTTCTTCGTTAGAGTTTGATATCGGCGCGTAAACGACGAAGATTGTAGAAGCCGGTATTGACCCACATCACTTTAATCTTAAACGTCTGGTTCGTGTTGTTAGTTGTTCGAATAAATCGATGTTCATGGACAAATTCGTGTTGACGAGAACGCCGCCGAATCCTTCATCGTCGGGTGTTCCGCTGACCAGTTCTTCCCCGGTGTCAAATACGACGAGTAATCGGTGGCATATTCTCCCCTCGGCCAGTCCGATGACGTCGTACCTTATCGTCAGATGCAAGTGTGTATGTGTTTGCATTGTAGGTACAAATCGTCATCTTAGTCCATTGCGATTTAGGAACACTAGAATGGTTCCCAGGATCGACTTTCTATTAACCTCGGCATTGGAATATGAATGCGTCGTTTTCTTGTTCAGCAGTCGCGAGGTTGTTGAGCAGCATGCATTTACTTCCATGCAAAAACACGGTACAATACAACAGTAGCTGACGTTTCGGCAGTATCGCCTTCTTCAGAGCCTGGAAGGGTATACTGACATACAATTTACTAGGCCAAACGCTTCAATGACACTTACAAAAAGACGAAAAACTCTATGGTAATTACATGGTCAACAGCTTCTCGAAAAAAACTCACCGCTTTTTTACGTGCCTTCCCATGAGGAAGATTAGAACAGCTGATTATGGTCGCATAAGGTTGATGACTGCACCATCCCACATCAGAAATTGATGCGAACATACGGGGTCAGGTCGCGTATGACCTCTGGGAATTCATCCCTGCTATTCACTGTAGGGTTTTTGGCATTTATCCAAAAAGCCTCAAGAAGTTTTCGCGCTGGTGTTCTAGTCTCCTGCGCAAGGATATTGACTTTTACTTCAAAATCGTCCCCGCTGTGCTTTTTGTATCCTATGCGTGCCTAGTGGGGGTACTTTGTCTTAGTTTTCGTTTGCCATCTAGGTGTTCTTTTATACGGATACACAAAGGCCTGCCCGTTTCGCCAATATATTCATCTCCGCAATTATTACAAGAGATCAGGATGGCCAAAAGAAAGTCCCGTTTATGTTGCCCTTTATTAGCGATGAAGTAAGCGTAGCGATTAAACGATGCTTAAGAAGGGCAGGTCTAGAGGAATCGGTAGCGATAGTTGAAATACCACCGGCTACTCTACGTCGTCAGTTAGTTCGTAACCGCCTGTATGACCGTCTATGCGAAACAACAAATTGCGTAATCTGCCCTTATGGCAGGGACGGTGATTGCATGAGCTCAGGTACGATATACCTGATCTCTTGTAATAATTGCGGAGATGAATATATTGGCGAAACGGGCAGGCCTTTGTGTATCCGTATAAAAAGAACACCTAGATGGCAAACGAAAACTAAGGCAAAGTACCCCACTAGGCACGCATAGGATACAAAAGCACAGCGGGGACGATTTTGAAGTAAAAGTCAATATCCTTGCGCAGGAGACTAGAACACCAGCGCGAAAACTTCTTGAGGCTTTTTGGATAAATGCCAAAAAACCCTACAATGAATAGCAGGGATGAATTCCCAGAGGTCATACGCGACCTGACCCCGTATGTTCGCATCAATTTCTGATGTGGGATGGTGCAGTCATCAACCTTATGCGACCATAATCAGCTGTTCGAATCTTCCTCATGGGAAGGCACGTAAAAAAAGCGGTGAGTTTTTTTCGAGAAGCTGTTGACCATGTAATTACCACAGAGTTTTTCGTCTTTTTGTAAGTGTCATTGAAGCGTTTGGCCTAGTAAATTGTATGTCAGTATACCCCTTCCAGGCTCTGAAGAAGGCGATACTGCCGAAACGTCAGCTACTGTTGTATTGTATTGTGTTTTTCTATGGAAGTAAATGTATGCTGTTTAACAACCCTCGCGATTGCTGAACAAGAAAACGACGCATTTAACACTAGAATGGCCCTAACATTTTAGCAGCCTCTGCGTACTCGTCGCACCCAACGCTGCCGAATTGGGGGGCTCTTTCGGGGGGTCAAGGGAATGTGACCACTTTCTTTTACTGGGTTTAGTATTTTGATACCCACGTATAATTTGCTGAGCTCTGAACGTGGGCCTGGGTGACGAAGAGCTTATTTGTTGCAGGTGACTCCTAACCACCTCCCATATACTTCTCTGTTAGTTGATTGCAGGCTTTGGACCGAATTCACTCGTAGAATACAATCCTCATAAACGGGAACTCATCCACGCTCGCGTGTGTGAATAAATCTTTGTGAACACGGAAGCTATGTGTCGAACCTGCGCGGCCGAAAATTGGAGTCGATCCCCCTGGGTCCACTTCGTCTTAGGGATGCAGAAGACGCGCTTTTGGTTCGCGATTGACTCTCTATCCGCCATATAAGGAGGCGCCACGTTGCTCCGCGACTAACTGGCGTGAGACTGGTAACACATCGTGGCGACCGCAAATGGTGGAACAGTCGACAGCTTCCTGTTTTTCAGATTCTCTGTCTTGCTTAACCATGTTATATTAGTTATTTAACAATGTTCTGAAAATCTTTGTGTGTCATATCATATTGTCATGACCAAAAGTAGTGGGAAGCTGCAGTTAATGAGAGACCAGATGGCGTCCCGCTTTCATACGTAAGCGAGCCAGCAAGCGGTAGGTCATTTATGTACATTATTAGTGCCTACATATATATATATATATATATATATATATCACCTGTATCACCTGAATTCCCGTTAATCGTCGAGTGGTTAGAGTGGGCGCCAGTAAATCTTCCATTTTTGAACTCTGACCATCGAGTCGGTGGTCTTTCCTCAGTGCTTTTAACATCCCGAGGAATCCAGTCACTAACGGCTCTTGTCCATTGGTTGTCATTCATAAGCATTACGTGTCCGGCCCACCTTATCTTCGACTGTTTGGCGTACAGAACGGCATCTTTGATTCTTGATCGTTGACGCAGGTCGGAGCTTCGGTGTTTGGCGTACAGAACGGCATCTTTGATTCTTGATCGTTGACGCAGGTCGGAGCTTCGGATCCCATCCCTTACTTGTGTGAGACGGGATACTCCTAGCATCGTCCTTTCGACTGCGCGTTCGATAACGCTGAGTGATCTTTCATACAGCCTCCGCTGCGACCAGGTTTCTGACGGATGCGTTAGGGGCACGAAGTACTGTTGAGTAGAAAAAGTTGGGCACGGAGTCGTTCTTTCTGTTCACTACATCCTCGAAGCTGTTGAAAGCTCCCCAGGCCGGTAGTTTCCTTCTGCTCAGCTCTGGAGCTAAGTCGTTCATCATATTGATTTCCCGACCTAGATAGACATTACTAGAGCATTCGGAGATATTGGTTCCGTTGAGGGTGAATGGGGGCAAACGAAACCAATCCGTTCCTTATGAACATCGTTTTTGTGAGATTTAGTCGAAGACCAATCTTTCCACAGGCTTTATCAAAGTCGGCAAGCACACGTTCCAATTGGCTAATGTTTGGTGTTGTAAGGACGATGTAATCAGCGAAGTGAAGATGGTTTAAATTCTGATCATCGATTTCCGCTCCCTTATTGTCCCATTCCGATGCTCGCATGACGTTCTGGAGGGTGGCAGTAAATAATTTTTGGCGAGATGGTATCGCCTTGCCTAACCTTGAATCAAAGGCCTTCTGTAAATCGATGAAAGTGAGACAGAGCGGTCTTCTGTACTCTCGCGATACTTCAATGAGCCTTGTTATCGTGTGGATGTGGTCCATCGTACTAATTCCTTTTCGAAACCCTCCTTGCTCACATGGCTGTCCTTCGTCCATTGTTCTGTCAATCCTGTTTAGGATGACTCGAGTGAAAGGTTTGTAGACGACCGAAAGTAAGCAGATTGGACGATAGTTACCAATATCCTGTAGGTCACCCTTCTTGAACAATAACACGGTCTTGCTGGTCTTCCAGTGGGTAGGGACCTTGCATTCGGACAGGTAACGTGTGAAGAGCCGAGCTAGTGTGTTTACGAGGAGTGGTGGAAGGTTTCTCAGATGCTTTCATCTTATTCTGTCTGGACCTGGTGCTGTTCGATTTTTCACCAACGGAATAGCATGTCGGATTTCGGAAGGGAGAACCGGTGCTACAACGTATCCATCCTCCTTTATTTCATATGACGGGAGGTGGACGTGGCTGTCGAAGAGACCTGAGTAGTATTCGTGAATGATTTTCTCCAGTGCCTTTCTGGACGCTGTAACTGTTCCGCCTGGGCGTCGGAGTGCAATCGTCTTGGTCTCGTAATTGGCTTGGTTTCGGTGGGCTTTGCGAATGCTTTTCCCAGCGTCTGCTGCTTCGACCATTGCTGCTGATCTTCTCTCTTTAAGGTCTTCTTTATCTCCTCTCTGCATTGTTTTGCAAGTTCGGACGTTAGTTCACGGTTGCCTGGAGCTCGTGGGATTCCACGCTGGCGTGTCACCTCGAGTGTTTCTGGAGACAGACGTCTCGTGGTGACTTTCGAAGTCAGCTTTCATATCGCTAGCGTGAAGATGTTGAATGAGCCGATCGTATTCTTCGTCGATGTTATCGACAACGGCATCTTCTCAACAGCCGACTAATAAATCGAATAAGTCCCAATTTATTGTGGTTTTGGGACTTCGGTTTTTGAATTTAGCGGCTTTTTCTCCTTTCCGCGACAAATAGAATCTTGCACGAAGGAGACGGTGGTCTAATTCAGTGTGAAATTTAGGGACACCAACGACATCGGTTAGGCAAAACGTTCTATTTACTACGATGTGGTCTATTTCGCTATGGTACTCTCCATTGCGAGACTCCCACGTCCGACGTTGACGGTGGGGCTTCTGCAATTGCGAGTTGCAATGGTCTTGGTAGCCATGATAAACTCAGATATCCGCTCATACTGTTCATTCCATTCTAATCCATGGGGCCCAATGTAACGTTCTTCAGACGTTCTTGTTGGTCCAATCTTGGCGTTGAAATCTCCAATGATAGCCTTGAAGAATGTATGGTCTTCTCTGCAGAACTTCTCCAAATCCATATAGAGTGCTTCGACTTCTTCTTCGTTATAATTTGATGTCGGCGCGTAAACGACGAAGATTGTCAAAGCCGGTATTGATCCACATCTTTTTAATCGTAAACGTCCGATTCGGGTTGTAAGCTGTTCGAATGATTCAATGTTATTGGACAAACTTGTGTTGACGAGAACGCCGACGCCGCCGACTCCTCTACTGTTGCGTGTTCCGAGGAACAGTTCTTCTCCTTGTCACAGGCGGCCTTGAATGGGTGGCGTCGTCTCGTCTCGGCCAAGCCAGTGACGTCGTACATTATCCTTCTTGCTTGCATGAGCAAGTCTTCTATTGAGGACTTGGATGCAAGTGTACGTGCATTGTAGGTACCGATCGTCACCTTAGTTCTTCGCAATCCAGGCAGCTTCCACTGGCCCTGAGATTTTAGCAGCCTCTCTGTACTCTTCCTACCCTAACTCTGCCGAATTGGGACTCTTTCGGGGTCAGGGGAATGAGGCCTGTTTCTTTTCCTATGTTTAGCATTTTGATGCCCACGTATGGCTTGCTGGGCTCTGAACGTGAGGGCTGGGTATACTCACGGGTAGCTTGCCAGTCTCTTCCAGATTGGACATGGAGCTTATCTGTTGGAGGCGACCCTAACCGCCTCACATATTCTTCTCTGTCACTTGATTGCAGGTTTGGCCGAATTGACTCGTAGAATGCAATCCGCATAAGCGAGAACCCACCCACACACGCATGCATGAATACGCCTAGCAAATACAGAAAGTATGTGCCAAATCGGCGCAGCAGATACAGGGAGTCCATCCCCTGGATCCACCTGCGTCTCAGGGAAGCAAAGGTCGCTTTTGGTCCGCGATTAACCCCTTATCCGCCACCTGGGGACGCGCCACGTAGCCTCGCGACTAACCTGCTATCGGGATCCCTCATATGAGGGAGATCCGTGGATATTAGTATATATGCGAATATATACATGTAAGGAAAAAAATCTTAATAACTTGGATGCTTACAGCATATGACCATGGTTCTACCAGCTTTTCGAATGATTTTGTGTGGAATTTGAAGTGTAATTTTGTGTTATTTCCCTGTTTTTATATTCCAACCAACTCCACACTGTTCCGATTATAAAGGATAAAGCTCTCAGGTTTGATCAATGCATGGGGATGAGCCATGCATTCGACTTCATCAAGCGTCGTTTTGTGGTGATTGAATGCATGTATGGCCTTTGCAATTACTCGCGGTGGCCTGTCGATGTATCGAGGCAGTGCTGCTATCCTCTCAGACAAGTCTGATGCCAGTTTGCTGACTCCGGACAGATGGAATGTTTGGTGAGCCTTAGAGCGGGGATCGATCCCATATGTATTGCAGGGTACCTCCGACCACTGCACTTTACCCGTTCCGGTTATAATGATTATATATTGTGTAAATAGTGTAAATAGTAGTGAGTATGAGTTATTTAATGCAAATTGCATGGTTACAAATTACATTTTAGGTTTCGACAACTGTAAAGAGTGTTAGTTCTTGATGTCAGAGGTGGTGAATATTCTAGCTGTTAAGCGAAATTTTGTAAAATACTTTGTAAAACAAATCTATTTATTTCCATGTTTACTGTAGAATCTGGTACGAGCCAACAAGTGTATCTGTATACACGTATTTATGTACATATATACATATATATGTGTGTAAATCTGTTTGTCTATGTGTATGTTTAATTTAGAAAACGTCTTTCATTTGACCTTGGCATTAATTATCGATATACTATTTCATACATGAGCTTAAATAGGTAAGCACCCATATCGTATGTGTCGTATGTATTATATTTATACTGTTATTTATATTACATCGCAAATATTCTAATGGTTTTAATTTCAATCGGTATTGACATAAATTTGAAAGACCGGGTTATTTCCAGCGCGAGTAGCGCAGTGGTCAGAGGCCCTCTGTAAACAAATAGGGCCGATCCCAGCACCCCCTGGCCCACCAAGCTTTCCATCCCTCCGGGGTCGGCAAATTGGTGCCAGGCTTGTCTGGGAGGATAGCAGCACTGGCTCGATGCAATATGTATGCGTTTAGATCTATGTAGAACGCTGGGAATCTGTCAAATATTTCTTTTAGTATTTCGTTATTCCATTGAGAAACTCTCTATTCAGGAGTATTTTTACTATTACTACTACTATACTATTGTTATATACCGCTATTTATCCTAGTACTATTTAGGAGTCTATGATGGAACAATCCACGTTAGAAGAGCGCAAACGAGAGGGAAGTGGGCAAAGGCAGAAGTATGGATGATGGATCTTCGTGTTGTAGTAGGGAACAATAGGTCATCGTTTTTGAGACACCTCTCCTTCACTTCCATCAGATGTATGCAGGTGAGCGTTACCTGACACGTATTGGGAAATTCATATAATTTATAACTGGACATGCGCACTTATTTAGGTGTACTAAGCTTTTTCTTTTTAAATGAGTGCTCTCAAGGCTATTTCCTATAGTTCGTACAGTTCCCAAATGCTAGGCGGGTTCACACTAGGAGTGATAATGCAAGGAGCATTTTTCTTCAATCTTTCTGATCTTGGCAAATTTAGTTCTGCGAAAATTAGTTTAAATGAAAGAAGTAAAGTTGATGTGAACCAAGTTTTAACTCTACATTGGAATTATGTGTTGTATATGGTTGTAGGTAAAAAAGCGATTGTTGGCAATATTCCGGAAATGTGTTTTGTACACTGTTGTGAGCTAGCGTGTTAAATTCAATGCGAGACACTTGACACTTGAACGGCCCGTCCTCACTGGCTGTGCGGGCCCTAGCATATTCACAATTTATCGGAGATTTGCTGGGTAAGCCATTGTGGTTCCCTGGAAACCCGAGGTCAGCCTGGCCAAAGTCTGCCCCAGGTCTTCAGCACCACGGGCAGTCGCAGCCGTTGTGGATCAGAGGGAGATTTGCCACCATGCGACTTTGAAACTAGGACGCTGGCGGGTCTTCGTATTGGTTTACTCTTAGCTAGGCTTCGTGATGGAAACGCCGGACTCCTTCTCACCTTAGGAGACCTTGCCGGGGGGACGAATCCCCCCGCTGTACCTCGCAGTCCGACAACAGGAACACCTCCCAGCCACGATGAGGCGGTAATCCATTGGGAGGGTTGCAATGTATTCAATGCAAGAAGGGTTTATTATTTGTGAACATTGAAAGTTTTATGCAGGAAGGGTCAATTCAAAGGCCTACCAACGAATTACCGCCTCATCGTGCCTGGAAGTTGTTCCTGGGTGTCGGATTGTGATGTACAGCTGGGGGATTCATCTCCCTAAATAAATATCCTGAGTAAAGGGTTACAACATCAGTAAGATGTCATGAAAATAAGCGGTACTCTACACATTGATGAATGCGCACTTTCCACACTTCCGTTTGCTACACAATACAAACAGCTCCACAGATGCTTCTTCTAGAAGCCCCACATTGAAAAAATAGATGTGTCTGAGTTAAACGTTAACAAGATCGGTGATAGGAATATATATTAAGTTTCGCCTGTCTCTCAGCTAGTTCTATCGATCACTGCCGTCAGCAATCAGCCGTCAACGGGATTGATCTGAAGAGCCCACATCGGCATTGAACTCAGTTAAGCTGAGGCTATAGTTATAATCACAATCTTAACGTTTTTTATTTACTGCCTATTTTTTTTAATGGCAGGGTATGTTGCGAAATATAACTTCTATAATGCTGGGATATTTGCAATTAATCAATCCCGTTGACGGGTGATTGCTGGTGGCAGTGATCGATAGAACTAGCTGAGAGACAGGCGAAATGGATGACCCGCATGGTGTGGTGGTGAACGCGTTACTCTTCGGAAAGGATAGTAGCGCGTTCGTTCTCCATCGTAGACACCTGAGGTCCGGAGTTTTGCAAATATCTCAGCATTATAGAAGTTATATTTCGCAACATACCGTGCCATTAAAAAAAAAAAAGAATAGGCAGTAAATAAAAAGGCTAAGATATATCAAATGTTACAAACGTGTTCTTTTCCCAAAGATGTAGTTTTCCCATTGAAAAATTCGCACGTGTAGACTTTCTGTATGCTACAAACATGTTTACAGAAGTCTCCCAGTTGATATACAATTTTTTTCGTCTTGATAAAGTGCCTCCAATCTCTAAACTTCATTGTTTATTTCCCAACAGATTCGCCGTGGAATTCAGACATAGGGGATTAAATCGTGCTAAAGTATAGCGTAGTACACGTTTCCCTAGTACAGGGCAAAACGAATCCGTCCATCCTTTAACCAGCCTCCAGAATAAGATCTATGTTCGACGAGCTATCAATATACCATAAAAGGTCTAACAAAAAAAGCTCTGCGCGGCAAAATAGGTCGCAAAAAGCGTGCGCATTGAAATCAATACGTGTGGTTCGAAACGTAGAACAGTTTACATGTTGAAATCACTGCATTGTCGTGAAAGGATTAACCTCGTGGACTTCGTATGAGTTCTAGCAGCTGGGAAATTGAACAGATTCTACTATATATTTCGATAAACAGTGTTCTCAATGAATTGTTTTCAAACCTTAGTTAAGGTTACGAGTATGCACGGACTGCCACAAGTCCCAAAAGTGGACGCTCTAAGTCTGAACCTTTGTTCATTGCCACAAAACATTCAAAGGTGTCGGAATGAACACCAGCAAAATGTTGAAACCAACCTTTATATGAGCTCCGTGGTGAATTTATTCATAAAGGGATAGACGATAAAAAATTATTCGCCATTTTTTTCCCCTGCCCTGATGGATATACTGTGCATTCTAATTCATAAAGTGCTGTCGAGGTAATCATGACTAACTAATACAATGGCTTCTGATAACCTATGGATATATCAAGTCAGTGCTATTATCCTCCCGGACAAGTCTGGTACGGATTTTCCAATATTGCAGAGATGGAACAATTGGTGAGCCTGAGAGGGAGGATTGAACCAAGGACCACGTCCGTATAGCGGGGGCAGCGTTGCATGCGATCTTAGATTTATTCCTACTCATATTTCAATGCTTCATACTGAACCCATGCAGTATTGTCCGCTAAGCTGTCGCTTTATGCGATTTTACCTGTGCAAGGCTACGGTACGCATCGATCGGCCGCGATTGTGCCTCTGGTGCCCCTTCTTCACCGTTCTCGTTCTCAGCTATGCGCTTCAGTTCACTTTTGGTCCGATCGACATCGGATCTTAAGGATGAGGGAGGCTCCACCCACTCCAAAAAACGGTATGTAAGCAGTGCGGCTCACTTCCAAACCCAATTCAGCTTCTTTCTTTGCGTTGTCATTGATCCGCTGCCGTTCTTTTATGCGTATGAGTATCTGTATCGTAGATCATCCTTTTCATACCAGTTAATCCATCGCAGAAGACATCCTCTCTAATTGCCACTGCTTTTAGATTGCTTTCATGTGTTCCATTCATGGATTTATTGATCCATTTTTTATATACTTGTGTCGACATATGAATTCAGCTACCCAACTTTCAGGTCTAGGCAAGCTGCGACGGTTTCGCTAGCCCCGAATTGAGGGGGATAACACGCATATCACTGCTCAACCAACGCTGTCTTCTCTACATACTTTTTCTGATTTTTTTTCTAGATATATTGTTATACTGCAGCTTTCTTCTATAACGTTTATATCACCAATGTTGCAAAAAACTACTACAAAAGGTTGCAACACTTCGGTGAAGTCGTTCACCTCCAAAATAAGTTGAGATGATTAATTCACTGATTGCATTAGCTACTCACTTGTCCATGGTGTTCAGTGTAAGTTAGAATTTTAGGAACAGCACAATATTGTGGTGCATCAAGAGCAGCAATGGTTACGCTCAAACTTCTCGTAGGCGCAATTCACTGCCTAACGAATTATTTTCTGAAACATGACCGGCACATCCAGCTTTTAAGTCAGACTTCATAGGGAAGCGAGCTTGTGATTTCGTTTACATGTCAGTCAGAAGAACAAGAACAATACTGTTCATTCTGAATGTTTCTGATGCTCACGCTGGAAGTTTTTGCATAGTTGATTAATTCCTTTTGCACAAAAGTTATCTGACTACAAGCTGTGATTTCAAGGGTAGTGGGAAGCGTAGGTAACCACCGATACGCAAATGCAGTACGTGCTGCAAAAAGTCAGTGCTGCGCACTGCATGTGATGCCAGCTCTTCGAGTCGGAGCCATCTCTGCGCCCTTCAATGGCTACGCCCTACTCCGCACGCTCTCTTCAACAGCAACAGTCCTCGAATTGGGAATTAGTGAGAGATCACTAGGAAGATATCCTCCCATGGACGACACCGGGCCACAGGACCTGCTTAGGTTGGGCTATGGATAGATGACAAGAAGTATAGAAAAAAAACTTTGAACCAAAATAGAGCACCGAAAAGAAAATGGCACCTATAGGTGTTCTGCATGCCACTCACAATAAACCACTATGACACCTATAGGTGTCGTTCGTTGCAAGATTGTTGACTTCACCTATACAGGCATTTAACCATCTCATCGTGCAGAAATTGGGATGTTTTTTTTGTACTTTGAGAGTGGAATCCGCAGGAAGGGTCTGGAAAGTGACGGCAACAAAGGAATACTACTGCCGACTGCTTCAGCAATTTGATAGCGAACGAGATTACGAGTAGCAGAGAGGATCGTAGGTCACCACGACTCACCTCGCAAATCAAAACAGTCAGTATGACGACTCGGAGATGTCAATGTGAAACTTCATAGAGTGACTTGAACTAAAGTGGAGATGATGTATTGATCAAATAGTACGGTTGTACTACTGTAATATCGCATGAAATCTTTACAAAACGCCAAGTTGTTCCCAGTGCCCAGGCTAGAAACGTAGTTGATTAATGATTTTTTCCTTTTGTTTTCTTAACGATAACACACCTACCGCATCGCAGCTGTTAGTGAATAGGTTTATTCAACTAGAAGAACGTGAACATTGTGGGCTAGTTCGTGGAGGTTTCATTCTAGTGTCATCTTAGTGTAAAGTCATCTCATTATTACCTTCATTTTTTGTCGCATTCAGTGAAATTCTGAATTCAAAGTCATAAAAGAGATGCGATCGTATGCTGACAAACTTTGTTCCAATGCCATAGACCGACAACGGCCTGTCGTACGAATATGGGAACTGCTAGGACCGCCCTCTCCTGAGTCCATGGAGAAATTTATGCTTATCCAGCAGCATAAAAGTCGACTGAAACCTGTACATTAGGCTTTACGAGTGTTCGTGAATACGGACCATTCAGCTTGAAGGATGCAACTCTGCTCCAGCGCCGATCTCTCAGCCCGCTATTTTTTTGCCGCGAATCCCGATCATTTCCTCATTTGTGTGAAATCTTTCACGTATTGCTCTTCTCTGTACCTTTTTCTTTTTTTTAAGTCTCGACGCTGGAAACGATTTCATATTGCTGCATATCTTAGCCAGACCTGTTTTCAATGGCGCGTTTCCTTCTATTTGGTTGTTGCTGTTCAGAAATTGGAATCTCTTGAAATGTTTTACGCTTTCTTGCCAACCAGAAAGAAGCATTCTGCTTGCTCGGCTCCTGTTCCGCTTTCAGCTTATTCGTGTGTCTGTTTATAAAGTGTCTTTCGTAAGTTGGTCTTCTGGATGTCTAGCCATTGTCGTGAATGTTCCTACTGTCCATACCCTTGCTTTTACAAATTCGTCTAATTTAACTCTGGCCGTTGTCACGGATGTCAGTCTCTTCCGTACGTGACAATTGTGCGAATGATGAAGAACGTCTGCAGGTGTTTCCAGTAGCTGAAGGCAGTGAATCAGGAATGGACGAACAGGATCACGTTGTGGGGAACGTTGGAGACTCCGATACATCGCATTGTGGAGTAAGGCAAGCCATAATACAATTCTTTTTATTGCAGAGGTTGATTATACGTTACTTTTTCCCATTACTATGAGTCGCAATGGCAAACTACTCATTTCCTTTACTGATAAACCGTTCTTGTCCTTCCACAGCCCCAAATGTTTTGTTGGGAGATCCTAGTAGTTTTTTTTAGATTTGAAATCCCTGATAGAGACGAGGACTTGCTGTCAGGTACAACTTCATTCGTTATGAAGAAGGGGAATATATCAGTCGATAGCGCTCAGAATGTTGTACGACGTAGGTCCATAGCATGCTTCACTCAGTGCCTGCTTTTAGTCCACCAACACATTGTTGTATCGAAATCCTTAACTGTTTTCATTTGGAATTGGAGGTCTCTTGATTGTAGTAAGTTAGCACTGGTCGGATATTCTTTCGGTTGTTTTTAACATACTAGAGATCGTTAGACATTTGAACAATTTATCTGTCCTTTTTTCGAGTGGTTAAAAACAGCCAGCGATAGTTCGTTTCTCATTCAGTTTACAGGGATGCAATCTATTCAGTATTGCTGATTCGTGCGTAAATTTTCCATAGGTACTTCCTATAACTCAGGTTTCGCCAGCGCAACCGAGGATGGAGACTATGGAGTGATTTACAACTACTTTGAGGATCTCTTTCATATCTGCAGGTGTGGACAGATTTACCATGTCGAGCATTGTTATCCTCTTGTTGACGGTTTTCTAGGATCGACACAACCATTAGAGACTGGAATATCCGGCTTGATCTGATACAAACGTTAATCAAAGTATTTGACTCTTTCAAACCAGATCTGGTTAGAGTTCTGTGTCATGCTGTGGGAGCTGGCGATAATCTTCCAGGGAATGTGGGTTAAAAAACGTTATAGCATCAGATTGTCGTGCATTAACCACGCACTTGTAGTGGCGTTGACTTTTGTGCGACTGGTTCTATGATAGATCACTGCTTTTTCAGTCGTGTTTGAATACGAAAATGATTCCAAAGTTTTCTGATCTCAGAAAATTTCAGTTAGCTGAAGTCTGTGCTGATCGCGTAGAGGTTCTACTAATGCTCGTGTATCTCATCCACAGGCTCACCTTTCACATTGAACGAGCTGTTGTAAAATGGTGCGCATTTTTTCTTGTCTATGTTTCTTTCGTAAAGTTTGTGAAAAAAATTGCTTTGGGATCATTCTCACTACTGAACATGCTGTTAGTGCATTGATGATGCCGATAAGGTTACGCTAATCACATTAATGGATCGTTAGAGCGGTCGGAATTGTGAACAGTTAATGAATTCCCAGGGGGTGTGTGGCACAGTGCTCAGAGGCGCCTGCAATGCACATGGGATCGGTCCCCGTGGCCCACCAAATCCTCCATCTCTCCGGGGTCGGCAAATTGCTACTATACTTGTCTGAGAGGATAGCAGCACATGCTCGATGCATCGGTTGGCCATCATGTGTGTCCTTGTAAAAGGTCATATGCACACATTCACCTCCAACGATGCTTAATGAAGTTTAATGCGTGGCGCGCATCCCTCAGAGATTGATCAACGTTGTGAGAACCTCAAAAAGCTTTTTTATGAGTTTCTAAGTACATTTTGCATATGTCGCCATGTATTAAACAGACCAACACCATGAACTACTATTACAAAGAAACGAAACTAATAAGAACCTGCTGGAAGCTACATCGTCGTTGTTGGCAGGTCATCTTATAGGTGCGTAGCTAAGGTGAAGGACTACACACCTATACACCATATGAGGGTGATTGGATTGCTGGGGAACTTAGGTTAGACGTTTTCCTTCCAAATGCTATTGCCCGAAATTTTTTACTTTGGGTACTTAGATGGCTTCTCATCACGAGTAGTGCGTTCCCCAGCTCATTCTCCATTCATTTCTTTACATGACGACCGTCATCCTTGGTTTGGATTTCTTCGGCTATGGCAGTGCATACGAGTATAATATCGAGGCCTTATTTATCCTATGGCGTGCTCTGATTTCCATCACTGGCAGTCGCTAGCCCTCGCAGATCGGAGTAGAGCTTTGTGTCGGCAGCGATCCTTTCGAGCAGTCCTACCAATTTGATTTGACCTGAAATTAGTGCAAATGTGGTTACGGAACTACAGTTCGGAAAATCGACCAACCGATTGAGGGCAATGGTAACAAGCGGAATGACATAGGATCATACCTTCGATTATTCGATTCCTGCGATTATGGATCCTATATGTAATATTCCTTGTGTAAAAGTGTAAAGCTAAATATGGTTTTGGTGTAACCTGTAGTTGTTAGGGAATAATTTCGATGTGAGTGTTATCACTGCTGTTTATACCCGATATGTGACTATTATTGTGCAGGCAGCGGAGGATTTAGAATATAATGACATCCTTTCCTCAGTTTGAGCGTATTGTACAAGTCGCTGACCACCCATTTTTCGATATTTGTTCGACTCTAAGTAAGTATTGCGCTTAAATGAGCTCTATTTATGTGGGACGGTCACTCACATTTTTTTGAACCTCCTGGTTCAATTTTATTTCACCCTGAACCTGATTCCATACTATATTTGTAGTGCGTACAACAAATTTGGAGCGAACTCCATAGGAACCGGAATTCATGAGTTGAATGAGAATGACAGATTAAACAAGGACAGCATTTCCGACGAGGACTTGGCTGTTTGGAGGGACCTACGTGTTGAGGTGAGTATTTCAAGCACGTGTTTCTCCCATTGCATATGTTCATTTCGAAATTTTTTGAAGATCATTGGGATTGTCCGCTTTATTTGCTGCATAAATATTCGTCATGGTAACGGAGAATCTATCGATAACGCTATAAAATTCCTTTGGCGACCTGCGGAAGCTGATATCCAAATGCTGAGGCGAGCTTATTTTTTGCTAAGTTGGTTAAGGTGAAATATTGCTTAGGTCTATGAAATACATCAAGATTTCATGGTTGTGATCCACAGGTTCTTCTTTATTTGATGTTATAGTCATTTAGGGCTCTAGCCGAAACTATAGTCAATTTCGCTGCTCATCCAAGATTTGCTGTAACCTCTTCAGAGCCAGAACTTCAGGAACTTTTTTGTCATCTTCGCCCTATTTGTGTCGACTACAAACTTGCCAGTGGTACATTTTTTCTCATTCTTCACAGTTCACCATATTTTTCTTAATATTTCCTTCATGCGTTGTTTTCTGCTCACTTACTGAAGACTGTAAGGGATGTGTCACTGTTAAACACGTAAAGCACTGTTTCACCGCGAAGGTTTCAAATCAGCATCTCCAAAGCTTTAATCAAAACCAGCTTGTTCTTGCAGACAAGGCTTTTTTTTCCTTGCAGAGGTGGCTCGAATAATAGTTAAAGCTAGCCTGGATTTTGAGTATCTGAATGATGCCCGACTCACGGAGTATCCATTTGTTGAACCAATCAAGGCGCTTTCTGTTGACGGTTGGTTTGAATTGGTTCTTTACAATCTGAACTATTTTTTCTGCTTTTGATGACTGCTGTAACTGTTTAAGGTGATATGGATCAGATGATGTCCCATATGCTTTACTTCGCTGGAATGCTACGTCCACGTGAATCCTCGTTGCAATCCCTACCTCGACCGTTTGCACTGCTAGTTGAAAAGATTGCTCAGTGTGCACCTGGAACGTTTTTTGAGAACATCCGTGGTATTGTCCCATTTTTGGAATACGATGTGAGTTTTCTCTTATTTATTTTTTTGTTCTAGTCATTAATGCTCAGCTACCGTTAGAGATTAACATATTTTCGGTTTTACATACTAAGAAAGCCCGTTTGTATACTTGTGCTGGATCAGAATACCTTCAATTGCGTTGGCTCCCTCGTGATTGTTGTTCAGTAATTCTGTTTGTAGTTGGTACCATCTGTCATTCTGTTTCACTAATGGTCGCGTAAAATCTTCGGTGTATCATAATCGGACACAAGGCATTTTGGTAGATTGTGCAGCGCAGGCCATAGAAGACCGTTAGTGGCTCCTCCATAGTACAAATTGTAGTCCTGTTCTTGGACAACCGTGGGATTCAACTTATAATTGCCTCGATTATAGTTCTTCACTACACCCAACAGTGAGTTCTCTTCTCTCGCTTTCTTTTTGATCAGCATTTGATTCCTTTTCTGGTTGATCGTCATCGGCTAGTACGTGGAAAAACACATCAGCAATCGCTTGTTTGATCAGCGGTAGTCCGAGTGTATTTGTTGACGGAGCCAACTTGGAGAGTTCAGATTCTTCTGATGAAAATGACGACCTTTTTTTCTCTTTCAGATTCATACCAAGATTTGCTAACCAAATGTTCTCATGGTCTTTCGTCATCACTGGATCGATACATGATACGAGTCCCCCCAGCCCTTGTTTGATCTCTCAGTGACCAGTTTTACCTCCTTTCATTGAAAATAGTGGTGCGTTGGACACACTGATAACTCGTTGTTGAAAATGGGTGTTCGCGATTCCTTCATTAGAAATACGTGGCTCGTCTTCATTTGTCGTTGACACGCATGGGAGGCTCCCGTGATCTTCTTGGCGGTTTACCGTTATCGTCGTCCTTACCTGTTCTGACGCTTGCCAGCCTGCCCGTTGAGGAATAACGAGTGATCCTTTTCTGAAGGTGATGAAATTTCCACTCGAACTGCTTGGCGCTCACACCCAACAGTGATTTTTTAACACCAGGAACTGCTGCATATAATTCACTCCGGGATGGTTATGCAGTCTTTGGATCCAAATTTAGAGGACGGCTTCTTTCTTCATATTTCATTCAAACCATCAGTTGATATCTTCACTAAATATGGAACATATGGTCTAGCAGTGCTGGGAGGACTGCTGCGATCCACTAAAGTTTGATTTTTTAACGCATCGTGATCGATCCAGGTACATCGAATTGGTTCAACAACATTTTCGAAATGTCACTCTTTATCACGTTCAATACCTGGATATCTTTGCTGTCACTCAAGAACGCTGGACTTGTTCACTGAGCGTCTTCCCAGTCAGGATAAAAAATGACGATTTCCTTAAATTTGTTCATATGCCCGAAACGCTCGTAAGAGAAGACGCGATCAGGGAAAAAAATTCTTGGTCAGAATCCACCAAAAAATGCGCGGTTGTTCTTTAGTGTTGAACGATTTGACCACATAAAAGGAATTAGAGCAAAACTTATGGCCTATCGCGATATTTCAGGAAGTTCAAATAGGAAAAAAATGTTCTGTATCAGGTGGCCGTAACGAGTCGTCGCTCAGTTGAGACCCGTCTTGTCTATCAGGATGAATGCCCCGAAATCGCTAGGAAAACCACCGACGAATTCCACGATCCGACAAGACCCGAATGGAAGAGAATGATTTTTTTAACAGATGGTCGTCCAAGCGCTGCAAGCGCGGACTTCGTGGTGACATACATGGCGATGGATGTCGAAGTGTCACACCATAAAAGGACGGAATGAGTAGCTTTGGCGGAATAGTTGTAGCGTGTAGATCACTTCAGTGTTAAATATAAATGTGCAGTAGAAGAGCTATGTGGTTGTCGCTGCATTTCAAATAACGTGGTTGAGCTTCGTATGTAGGATGGGTGTCACAGTTTCGTCGAAATTTGCTAGTAATGTGACTTTGATTTCACTGTAGTACAGCAAGAAAGGTTTCTTGTTGTCGAGGCCAGTTTTCTTGTTTATCTTTGAAATCACTAGAATCTCAGTCAAGAATGAAATGTGTGTGGCTAGTGAAGCAGTTTTAACATGGTATTTTCTATATGTTTCTCAGTGTTTCAAGTTGCAGCCACCTTCAGTGCGTAGTGCTATCTTGAGAGCATTTTGTTGCGTTGTTTGTGGCCCGGATATGAAGCCTCGTTATTTAAGGCCAGGGCGAGATGCCCGCATTGTTCGCGATATTATGACGGATCAGCTACAGGCTCATTTAGCTGACAGCAACCCTCAAGTTCGAGCGAACGTTTTGAAGTACTGGATTGAGATTGCTGAAAATCGTCGAGTTCCCTTTGACTCCCTCAAAAAAGGGCTTGTTTTTGCCGTTGGTAAGCAAATATTCTTGGCTAGCATTTGATCCAAATCTGAAATCCCTTTCATGATTTCTTTAGCCGAACGTTTGGGAGACAAATTATCCCAAACCCGCACTTGCGCAATGAAGTTTTTACTGGTTTACCTAATCCTTAATCCTTATGGAACTAAGGTGAGTTCTAAAAAGTCTCTCAATTTTCCTGAGTATCTAAATTTCCTGTAAAGTCAGGTGGAAGTTTGAAAATCTAACGTTATCTGTTCTAGCTAGATTTCGAAAGCTTGAGTAAAACATGCAAAGAACTTAGTGCACGCAAAGAAGAAGTGGAATGCATTAATCCAGATCGCCCAGGATTCTTCGTGGTTATGGAGCGATTTAACTTCTTTGAGGGGAAAATGCGTAAAATGTTGGAGTTGGTTCTAGAACACAAATTATACGAGAAGGACAGTGAAGGTATCGAAGATGAGCCACTGGAAAGGTACTGTCCTACTCAAAAAACTCGATTAATGGCATTCTGAAATGAAAGGTTCTGTAATATAAGCCTTTTCTGTTTTTATTTTCAGTCTCATAACAATCCTGGTGGATATGATTGAAATTTCCATGAGGGATGTGTTATGCGTTCTAGTCAAGCTTCTTTATCTTGGCAGATTCAAAACCATTAGCCCGTTAGTTCGTTGATGGTCGTGTTTTTTGTTGAGTAATATTGTATTTTCTCTTCTGATAACAGCGTTTTCTTTTTTTAAGAGATTTACCGAGACCAGAACTGATAGACGCCTTGGTTCGTGAATTTCAACGGTATTATGTCTCGATACATATAAGCCGCATAGGAGATTCTTTCGAAGAGGAATTTCTCCGTGAAATGGAGGTAGCTTATGAAGAAAACATGGATCTGATTGAGCATGCACTTCGCGTTACTCAGGTGGGAATTTGTGTCCCTTTTTAAGCACCATTTTAAACCTTGCGGACAAGTTTTGTTTAACACTTCATTTTCCATCCCCATTCAAGGAGAAAATGCTATTTGCCGAGCAGATGACTATGTTGTTTCCTGTTCTTATTGATTACGTAAAGCAGAACAATTTCGTGAATGTCGATTACAACGCTGTGACATTTTGTGCAACTTGCGGAAAATTCCAAATAAGGTTTGTGTAACTACATGTTTCTTGCGCATTTTGTGGCTGTACCTAGTACTTGTATCCCATTATTATTAGGAATTGGGCGTGTGCTCTCTTTAACATGTACAGTTTGGGAAATCCTGGTTTATCAGCGGAAGTGCTTAACGCAGTTATGGCATTGTTCCTCAAGAAAGACAGGTTCTTCCTTTTTCGGATTTTAGTTGTCCTTTCAGTGGCCATTTTCACCTGTTGTTTTTTTACGCTAGTTTAATGCTTACTTGTTTCATATTTTTTTATTTAGCAAAGGAGAAGTCGACATAGTTGAGACTGCTAAGGGATTGATTGCAAGCCTAAACAAGCCGGACATGGTACAGTACATTTTTTATGAAAAATATTTTGGTATGGCCAGATAGCAAGTTCTGTGTGGTGCCAATGTAGAATATGTTTTCATCATTGAGCACCTTCGTGACCCATTTGGTTTCTTTATAAGAAACGACAGTTTTTTCGACAAATAGTTGCCGGAAGGGTTGTGAACATTTCAAATGTGGCAGGCATCAAAAATTCTTCAGTTTTATTTTTTCCTCTTAGTTAAAAGTCAAAAAAAATGAAAAGAAAGTTTAATTTTTAGAAATTCTCCCGCAGTGTGGGAGTCGGGAAACCAAAGATCCATTTTTTAGGATACCATTGTGTCATGTAATGCCGGGTGAAAACGCATGCTTGTCAGCTGCGGAAGGAGAGCTTGTAAGATTAGATTTGGAAACTAGTACGGAGATTAATCGAACGTCGCTCTTTCGAACTATTAAACACTTGTAAGATTGGTTTCTTAACCGGAAATTTTGATAACATATATTTTATGAGCGCATATTTCATCACTGCAGAGCAGGAGATCTCATAGGAGATTTATATATGCTGGTGATTCTCGTTGAAGTCCACTGTGATAAGATGGTGTAAGGTTGAAAGCAACAGTTGTTTCCACATCATTTTCGGTCTTTATGAGGTCATGTCGGCATGAATGTGTTAAACATGTTCTTTGTGTTCGTCTGCTTAGCATATCTTTGGACGATGTTCTTTCCTTACCGCAGCTAAGACTTTTCTTATTTGCTGCTGTAAATCGTTCTAGAATATCTGTAAGAAGGAGCGTATTTTAGTGCTTTTTTCATATTCCATTGGTTTTTAATTGAGGTAGTGTATTATTTTTGCACCTTCATCGAATTTTACCGTTTTAAGAAAGATCGGTACGCTCTAGAGGAATTGCTCTTTCTTGTGTTCAGTCGAAACAAGTTTCCATTTGAACTCGTCAACCATCTTATTAAGACCATTGGCGAAGTCCCTTCTTCCTCTTCTTTCTGTCAGTTCCCGGCAATGGTCGTCATATCGCTTTTTGCAAGGTCTTGTATGCCTATGCACCATCCAAATGGAGTTTTTTTTTTTTACAATTAAGACTTAAATAAGTTTGGAATTTCCAGATTATTGGGAGTTGTTCTCAATGAGCTTTCTGCACTGGTTTCATAGTGCTGTAATGGCTTCATTAAGACGATGCTTATACGATGAATGTGTAAATTTCAAGCATATGCATTAATGACAGCACATCGGAATTGGTCCTATTTCTCAAAGATTTTGGGCTTACATTAATCCTGTTATTTACAGGGTTAACCCACGCGGAATGCGAGAATACCTTCGAGACCTCCAGAAATGCTTACGCTCTTCTGATGTGCTTGTGGCGTGTGAAGCTCTGCGTGCTATTTCATATCTTATTCCATTGAACGAGGTGGGTGTTGTTTTTGGCGATGCGGTAGCATTTACATAGAAAAATAAGAATTAGCAATTATTCCTAAGCTAAGTGCAAAGTGTAAGAATTCACATATGGTGCCGTTCCAGAACACAGAGGACAAAGAGGACGAAGCCTACTTATATCACTTGCGAGCGATAGACTCACTATTTCCAGATATTGAAGGCTTCTTGTTTAGAGGTAGTTGCCAATTTTAGTTTTCTTCTTTTTGGCATCGTACAAATCACCCGAACCACTCGTCTTCCCACTGGTCAGCAAACGTCTGGAGCATGTGCATGTGCTCTCCAGTCGTATTTGATTTAGAAAAAGTACGAAAAAATGGCATTTTTTAGTGCTTTATATTGTCTTGGTCTGGCAAGATACATTTCGTGCCACATTTGCCAAGTATGTGCTGCTTAGTCGAGGCGCAAGTATCCCTTTTTCAGCGTCATCATTAATGCTTTGCCATTAAGTCGACGATTTACGTTTCGCACTGGTGTACAGGGTCCTTGCGACATTCGTACGATAAATTTCGTTGGGATTGAGCGCTGTGAACGTAAGCGGTAGCGCCTCTGCTTTTTTAATCGTCGATTATGGCTCTAGGTCCTGTCTCTAACGAGATACCCTTTGCATAGTTAGTAAAGCTCTCTACACTGCACATTCGATATTTTTGAATGATCATTCTGCTTATGAAATGTCAGTGCTATGAGGCGTAAGTTATGGAAAAGGGAAATATTAGGCCATCGATTGGGGCACAGAGGGAAATGTTCTCCGTTCTCTGACTTCGTCTTTGTTGCTGTTGTAGTCTCCTGAAACTCGGTTTCATAGTTGATCTCTGGTGCGAAGTTCTTCATCATGTTGACTACGCTATCCCAATTTATACACTTGGTACAGTGGTATTCGTTCAATGAGATATTCGTTCTGTTGCGCGTGAATGAAACACGAGGATCAACTACACCTTTTGAACATCGATGTTCAACCTCGTATTATCCTATCCCAATTCCGAATGATTTTGTGGAGAGATGCTTTGAATAACTTTAAAAGTTATCGACTTTTTAGACCAGAAACGTGGCACGTTACACTATCGTAGTGGTTTCGTGTTTTGTAGACATGTAGATGTAACAAGTCGTCCTGCTGAACAGTTTTTGGAGCTATGTTTAATTATATGACTGACTTCCCTTTGCCCCTCACCCACTGTCATACAAATTCTGTTGAAGATGAATTAAATAAGGAACTCTTAGAGGATAAACAGGACAGTCTTTCTGTGCTCATGTTTATGCCGACTTCAGTTGACGTTTATTCCTTGCTAGCCATGTCGGAATGTGTCTTCGCCTTTATTTAGCATCAGACTTCTTATTGAGATGGATTCACAACTTTCCTTACAAATAAAGTACTTTTTTTTTACAAATACATGCTTTTGCAAATTCAAGTGATGTTATCGGACGATGACACTGTCGAGTCACAGTACTGGTATGTCAGCATGCGTCACTGTGTGAAAGCAGTTTTCGCTTTGTCTGCTGACATCGACTACGTTGTCTCAAGGATACTTGGAAAGGTGCGACTATATAAAATCTTGATAGAATCGTGGTTCTTTCCGTAGTATTAGCTCTGACATCCGTATCGAGGTAGAAGTCTCATTTTTCATTTTGGAATGGTTTTCATGACTTAACATTAATTTTGGTAAATCTTAGATAAGAACTATTCATATGCGTCACTGCTTGTGAAGCGTAGAGCCGCAGAGGAGTGTGGTGTCTGATTAGGATGACTTGAGATTTTTGTTTAATATTTAAAGGAATAACAGGGCGCGTGTGGCACAATGTTTGGAGGTGCCACTGCGACACACACGTGCAATCGACCCCCGCTCCCATGGCCCACCAAGCCCTCCATCCTCCTGGGTCAGCAGATTGGTGCCAGACATGTCTAGGAGGATAGCAGCACTGGCTCGATACATCAGTAGGCCACCGCGAGTCATTGTAAAGGCCATATACGCATTCAATCATCTTCAACGATACTTATTGAAGTCGAATGCGTGGCGCATCCTTCAGGGATTTATCAATGCGGAGAGCTTTATCCTTTTATCCCTTCATTTAATATATTTTGTAATTATTTTACCTGAAGGCAATGTGGTACGCTCATCGTTCCTCTCAGCTGTTGATATTGTATAAAGAAGGACCTCCGCCATCGATCGATCGTGACTGTGCAATTGCTCGAAGGTATTTCCTTTTGTTTGTAACCTTTAGTGGAATTTCGCACGCTAGATAAGTTTGACAGTACAAGATATTATTTTGAAACCTTCTGATTGTCATTTCCAAGTGGATGTGTTTGTCGATGTTATCTATAGTGATCTCGTACTCTCTGCTGTTATAGTGAGTATTGGAACATAACATGGCAGAGGACTACGGAACGACTCCTAATGCTGATTGGGGGAGGTTCGTCATCAAAGTGCAATTGTGTGTCATCTTGATCCGAAAGTTTTAACAGTAATGGTTCTTTTTGTTAAGATCATAGAAGGTGTTTTGGTCCATGTTGACAACTACTTCCCGAAGCTACTAAAACGTGCAATGACTTTGGATGAGAAAGCTTCGGAAGTTCGTCACACTTTCTATCGAAATATAATGTCTTCTGTTCTACTACTTCATCGATTTTTTTAAAGGAACTCGAAGAAGCCGTGGAACCTTATGCTGACTTCAACAAGGATCATTCTAGCATTGAGATGGATTTTGCCTATCGCGAGGGCTTATTCGCGAGAACGGTCACTTCTATAGCCAAATTGAAAGCAGAGGGCGGTGATATCACATCAGCAGAGCTTAGTTCTGATTTGGAGAAACCCGCTGATAAAGCTATGAATGAGTTAGGAGAAGACGATTCCAATCGTGAGCCTGACGTCTTTTGAAACTGTAAGATGAGGTGATGTTTTATAATTTCTCCGTATATATTTAAGGTCCTTCAACCGAGGAGCTTATTCGGACACGGACACAGGCGTTGCTGCAAACTCGATTGCTTCACAAGAGTGGCGTTGTTGGACATTCTTTGGCTTTGGTCGTGTTTTTCGTACGTTGTCCCGGGATTCCAGACGGGATTCGCAACGCGGCTCTGAGAACTTTCTCCAAATTTTTGTTGATTTGCCCACAACTCACTGAGGAAGCCAGCCCTACGCTGTTCACTTTCATTTGTTCACATCCAGACCCTCAGATGAGAGAGTACTTACTGGCGGCGGGTGTTGACGTCATGCATCGCTTTCCCACTATGCTGGAAAATAGATGTCTTTTTCTCTACGAAATGCCAATGGATGCGGATCCTTGTGTGCGCATAACAGCGTTGCTGTATCTAAAATACTTGCTAACTCATGATATTTTGAAGGCATGTTGTTAATTTAATACTTCTTTAATCCACATCTACGCCCCTTTTTGTGACTGGCTCGCTGGAGTGTGAGCAGTTTACTGTGGATAGCTTTTTTTCTATTAAAAAACTTTTCAATGATTAGAGGAGTTTAAGGGTTGTGTACACGACAGTGGGTTGTAGAAGAGGCTTTACTGTATCGTTCTAAAGGTATGAGTGATAAGTATGCTACTACTTAGTGTGTACAACAGCTATGGTCCCTTATGCAAATACATTGCTGTGGGCATTTGGAAGTGTTCTCCAGCTAATGTTCATTCTACTTTAGTATATTTATATGCGCACATCCCATACAGTAACCGTGATGATTAAAATGAAATCACAGTTAATTGTTAGTCCGATTACTGGCATATGGACTTTTCTGAGAACAGGTTTTCTGCAAAGCACAATTTTTAAAGGATGGCTTTTCTCTGACCACTCCTGCTTTGATCTGTTCTTGATTAGTTATCGAGTAAATATATATAGTGCAGTAAAAATTCTGGAACAAATTTAATTTTATGAACACTATAGTGTACATACCGTCGCGTATGGGTTAACTATAAACCGTAACGATTTGGACTACATCTTGATGGGTGGATGTGGAACATATAATCTATGAACTTCCAACTTTCTTTGTTTCAGCCAAGAGGTACACTGTCAGATACCGCACTCTGTCTGTTGAACAGAAAGCGAGCAGATGCCAACAGCGAGGACAGCACAAATGACGAAAGGGAGGTGGCCGCGCTTGCTATGGCACTTTTCCGAGAACTATCTCGAAAGGCTAGTGCTATTTGTGTTCGGTTTTCATTACTTCCGACACCTTTAGGTACAACTTACCTCGAAAGGAGATAGTCATGCGCTTCCCAATGCGTTTAATGCAAAATGTACCTCTAGGGTAACTTACTTGTGAACGTCCTTCCCGACCTCATCTGCCGGATTTGTCGTTGGGAGGAACAGGTCCCATTGGATGCATTTAAACACCTCGTCAGGTCTCACCTTCCTAGCTCTGTAAACTTTTTTTTCTTTTTTAAGTGAAAGATTTAGGCAACTGCTCCCTTTGGTTGATGGTAAGCCTCTAGATATTGTTGTCGAAAAAATGTGTCAGAGGTTCCAGTTCTGCAGTAGGTGAATACGATACCATGTGTTATATTATAAGTATGTCTCGTCCTTCTATAGTCGTAACTCATAGGAGTTCCTTTTAGTGGGGAAGCGATAGAGCACAACAAAAATATAGCGTACTACTTCTCGTACTTCATTTCCCAGCTGACTTTGTCGGATACGTCATTTTACAAGGTAATTATCTCTCTGCTTTATATCCCTGTCATACTTTTTTATACTTCTATATCTGTTGTTTATTACTTCTTTTTTTATCACATAGTCCTGCGAAACCCCCCGTTTTAAATTTCTTCAACAAATTTCGGTGCAATTTTAGCACTTTGGTCGTGTGCGTAGCGCAGTGATTACAGGTGCTCTTTAGAGCACTTGTGGCCGTGGCTTCGATTCAGCTCCATGGTCTCACCAAATCTTCCAACAATCTGGGGTCGAAGTATTTGATACCACACTTGTATAGGAGAATAGCAGCACTGACTTGCTACATTGTAGGTCACTGCAAATCACTATATAGGGCAGAGATCCATTCACTTAGCTATAACAATGCTTGATGAAGTCGAATGCGTGGTGTTTGCGTCAAGGATTCATCAAAACCGAACGCCTTACCACTTTAATTTTACTTTTATTTTCAACATGACGTATAAAAGTGTTCTTCAGACATTGCAGGCCATCTACTTACAGATGCTTGACACTTTGCCGTATTTTGCACAGTTCTTGGAGAACGGAATTATCTTCCATGATTTCAAGGCTGTGATTAGTCAACTTATTTCAAGCACACAGTCTACAGTTGTGAAGCATGATGCTGAGGAACTCTTGCGTAAAATGGAGTTCTTACACTTGAGGTCAAGTTTAACGGAGGAAGAAAGGAATGTGATGAGTAGAGCAGTAGGACCTATTAATCTTGCTGTTCCAATAAAGCTGGATAAGGATGGGAACCCCATTACGTTCTGTTTTGCTGATTGCGATGAGCCAGTTGAATACGACGACTGTTGAGGGTAGAGTCTCGCTCTCCCAACGTTTTACGGCAGGTCGTTCAGTGTTGCTTTCAGTAGCGTGGTTCTCGTTTTTGCGTTTTATTATGCGTATAATCTGACCAGTGGCTTTCTGAATCTCTGTGATCTGTTGATGAATTTATGATGAAGTTCAGATCTCTGTTTTCATTCGTTCATCTTTGTGAATGCAACTCTCCTGTTATAAAGATTACGACAAAGACGGGTTCTCATAGATCAAGTTGTTTTCGTAAAAAAAAATTCGAGCATAATAAGGCTTTGTACTTCATACTTTGTTTCTGTAATTGAGGGGGACTTGTAACACAGCTGTAGTTTTTCTACATACCTCTGTGCAGCAGTTTGGCCAGTGAACAAGAAGTGCGGTAGTTACACCAACGCACAAAAGTTGTAGTGAATTGGCTTCGTGGGATATTGCAGTTTGAGTTAGTTATCAGATCGGAGTAATCACTGGTATCGGAATAATCACTGGTTCGAGTGAGAATGCTCGATTTTGTACTAGTTTGCCACGCAAGGCTGTTTTTTTGTTCCAGCAAAACAAATTTTTTCGATGCTTGGAGTACTGGGTTATGGTCGTTTGTAGTAATAATAGCGGTACAATATTGACGGTGTGGCGATATCCAGAGTGGTAAGGACATAAGCGCTAAAACGACGATGAAGGGTTGTAAGAGCACTAGTTGAGCCAGTTAACTGGGATGACTAGTAATGGGTGCAGAAAGTGGAGTTATTGCTCAATGGGAGATTCTAGAAAGTTTCTCACTTAGTGCAGTCAGATTGACCTGCTTTCACAAAAAGTTTGTCTGGAGGTCATACTGTAGCTCATGCAGGAAATACATGTGAAAGCGATGTAGCTGCTTGTATAGGAAATACATTCGGAAGTGATGCAAGAGTTTTCATGGAAAGTACATGTGAATTTGATTGGGAATTAGTAGACAATATTCTTTTGATAGATAATGGTTGTTGTATTGTGGAGAAGGCTGTCTATACTCTGATCGAGGTGAACTACACCTATCATCGTAGTCACTTTTGTGCGGAGATATTTGTAAAACTTGGAACCCAGGCGGGATTCGAGCTGGTAATTACTCTCTCTGGGCGCTCATGTACTACTCACTGGACCGCTGAGTCGCTCGCTTTGCCTTCCTTCCAGCCTTAGGATCTGCCTTTGGCAAATATTTTAGCATCGTTGTAGTTCTATACCACATCACACCCAGCCTGAGAAAGTAATGGGCGGTAAATGAATAAGCTAAACTTTATCAAAGTAACCACCGATATTTGGTGGCACTATGCAACTGCGATAATGGACTGCATTCTCCACAAACACAGCGATAAGATTCCACCGAGGCTTTCATCACTTCTTCCTTTTCAATGTCATTGGCAAAACCAAAGCAAATTAACCGACATAATATGTGCAGAGGTATCAGCAAAAGTGACTAATGGTATTTTTCTCAGTTGATAGTCTTTCTCATCCAGGTTTCCGATATCCCTGCTAGTTTTTTGTTGCACCACCCCCATATTTTACTACGTGGATACCATGTTCACCGTCCGTAGTTCGTCGTCCTGACTCGGTATAGCCTCAGCAACATCCTGCAGTGAATACTTTCATATTAGAGAAGTTAAGAAACCAATAAAAAAATAAAACGACTTGTCAGAAATCCTTTATATAAAACAACAAAATATAGCTCTAAACATCGTCTGTATTTCGGCAATCGAGGTACATACAATTAGGCAAGAAAGGTGACAATTTTTTCTGTTCTCCTCCTTTTATTGTCGTTGGTCGAAGAGAAGTCATTAAGAAGACAACCTCCCTATGGACCACGCCCTCCACTGTATCTACGTTGAATAAGCCATGGATTGATTACAAGAAGTACAGGGAGAAACTTGTGTGCACTAAAATAACTCATGAGAAGAAAGTGGCACCTACAAATGCCTTACCGGCTGCTTCTGAAAAGCCATCGTTACACCTATACTTTGCATTCGATTCGAGAGTATTACTACAAGAACGAAGGAAAAGTTGACGCGGAAACAACATATGGAGTTGAACCTGAACTTTGTTTTCTTTAAGTCAGCTTTGAATGGAACTGTTTTACTTGCTGAAGGATTTATATTACTTGTATTAGCACCTAAGAGGTGAAGAGAAGGTTTCATGAGCTCTATCGGAAGATTGACACGACTTCCAGGTTAAGGAGGAATTGCTGGGACCTGAACGCCTTGCAGCAACCTATCAGGGAACAAGATAAGTCATATAACTGGGGTTCTAAAGTGACTCCATTCGCCATCGCCGGTCTCACGACTCATTTATGACGGTAGTCGTTTGTTATCATATTCACGAGAACTGAACCACTGAAAATAATTAGTCCTTGCACAAACTGGTTTAAAGCTTAAGATGCTGAACAACATTTTTGTCTTCGTCAAGATCGACTTAGGATCTCAACTAGGTAACGAAGAAGCGACTGTGTTCGACCGACGCCTTTTACTTTATTTGGAAGAATTTGCACAGGAAAAGAATTTTACGCCTTGATTTGCTGGGCGATGAACAGAAGCAGAATATCGCTTCACCGATTTCCGTTCCTACCTCATTCTTGAATATCCATCGATAAGGCGCTCCGGACAAACAAGCCATCCTTTGGGGCCTCCCAATAAGTGCCACATCGTTGCAAGTCGTTGTGAAGAGCACAGCATGAATGTATGAGTCTTCAGGAACTAATCAACACTGAACTCCTTATCCGGTTGTGATTGTCATTTCGTTCCCAGCATCCTTAATATTTTAAAACACCGTCTGCCTTGAATTCTTTGAAGACCCATTTGGAGAGAAGACTATTTGACAGCAGAAATGGCCTTGAATGTCCACGATTACACTATCAACGGTGAAGCGGTCCAGCTCAATTTAAGCCGTTCTGAAATGTGCTTTTGGTTTAGAACCCGAAGGATGGAAGAGAAGCGAATAATCGGTTACGACTGTGGCATGCTTTACATCTATTATAGTGGCATAACAAGAAGCTGACTCAATGTTGGACGGCTCGCTGATATATGAACACCAAGTAGTTAAGAAGATTCGGTCGGATTAGCTGGTCGCGTTTGCCTGTGCCATACGGGGCTTTTTGGTGATTAGCAGTCGCAATGCTGGACACATCAAACTTGGGTAATTAAACAGTTTATATACATAGTAGCTACACGACAACGCAATTAGACTAGAAATGTATGTACAGTAAATTGTAAGTAAGGTGGTTGCAATTGTTCAGTTTAACAGTATGAGAATAAAGGGTTAACACATAAGTTGTTCAAACAGTTGCCGTGGCCAAGGACGAGTAATGATGCATTGGATATACAAGCATTAGAGGTGAGTTGCAAAATAGATTACGGTCAAGCCAATTGGATGATGAGCAAACATTATGGCTTGTAGCGGCGTTATTAAGGTTTAACATGGTTCAAAGAAGGTCTAGTACTATGTAATTCATGTTCCAGTAGGTGAGACATAGGTACACGTTGATGACGTGATACTTAACCAAGAGATGCACGGCTACAGCAAGCCGAGATTGGTGAAGCAAGAGCGTGAGTCTTTATTTAACCATATTCCCACCTAATCAAACGGAATCAGTTGTGAAAGAAGGAGATTAAGCTGGAGAAAGTGTGATGAAGGAGAACGACGGTGATGTCCACGTGGCGTCACAAGGCTAATGGCTGTACTAAGAGGCTTGGCTAGATCCGAGCGAGTGGCGTGGGTCGCGAAGTCCGCCACGGCTCGCAAGGTCTCGCCCCTAAGCAATGCGTCGTGCCTGGTATTATGCCTGGTGGTGCATCCGATGGTTATAGTTGCCGCATTTACTGGCGTGCCCGATGCTTAGGATGGGATATGAGTGTAGGGCACTCGACATCATCAGAACACAAGGAATAAAGTTGCAATAGAGAACATTATTTTCTATTAGAAATGGTTATTGGTCGACTTGTCGACACTCAAAGTCAAATGTTTATCTTGGCAAACCATTCCTTGTATAGTCACTGTTTAGAAAAAATGGTGTGCATTTTACTAGATTCTGAAAAACTTTTAAATATTCGAACATAATTTACATGCGTTACATCGTTCTTGGTCAGTCGGCCTATCAATCGTTGAAATAACATGAACTGCTGCAGTAGCGAAAGAATCCTTCTATGCAGCAGCAAACTCCAATGCACTACTGCTGATTGAGGCCTAGAAAATGTTTGTTGTGAGGACCCAGAAAAACCAAAAGTTTCAGTATTCTAAGGATAACCATTCACGGAGTGCGTTCATCACGGAGAGATACCGACGGATGGTCAAGTTGCACCTGAAGCCCAAGCCCACGTGCAGCTGACCATTTCCACGGCTGGTTTCCTTGATTTTCTTTGCTCCTATCATAGAAGTACTTGCTCGATGGTCTTCTACATAAGCGATACTTTAAAATGCTCTCTATTAGGTACTGTTTCAGGGGACGGATGGCGCAGTGGTAGTGACGCCGTTCATCACGAGCGCGGATCTGGTCCGATGCCGCGCCAGACCACCAGACCTCTCATCGCTCCTGTGTCTGGAAATTTGCCACATACTTCTCTAGGTCCAAATCACTTCCTAAGATCCACGCATGAACGCTCTACTACAGCTGTTTCAGGACACGAGGGCGAATAGGATTGACCGATGTTCAATAAAGTTTATAAAGAAGACAACAATGCTCAAGCAGCAGCCAATTACTCACGCAAAGATTTGAAGAATCTTCGTGGATGATGGATGTGAGGAAACGAATGGAATGCAACAAGTGCTGAGATCCTTACAGTAGATGTAGGTATAGGCTATGTGAAATAAAAAGAATGTCTTTTTTGAACTCAAGTTGCCTCGTCCCTAGAAAGTTCTCCAAGTAATCGAGTGCCAAAATGAGAAGGAACTTCAGGGATTGCCCCCCACTTAGATAATAGAACACTTTTTTAAAATTTATTTTATACGACCCGTCTTCACGTCCGCTGTGAGGATCCCACCGCTTCCCACATTCGATCCGTTTACTGTCATCTGTTATCCGCAAAGGGCCTACAAATTTTTAAATATGGCTTCGCCTGCTGCTTCAGAGTTTTCATTTCATCTTGAAGGTCATAAAGTGCTGGTCGAGTCTATTCTCCCTGGAGTCCTTAGATAGCCGGAAGGGAGTGTTCACAAATCGAACCAGCACCGTCCTCGTGATCACCGGCATCATTACCACTGTGCTATCCGCCAGACATTTTAACGAAATATATTATGGACTTAAAATTTTAGAAAAAAATCCGCGTCGCAGATAAGGTGATTATCCGTGACAGAGATTTGAAAGCGCTCTTAAGCATTTAGTTTTGGACTATTGGTTCAAAGAACAGAATCGACGCGATATACGGCACTTTATCGGGATGGGAGACAACAGAATCGTGACTACTCTATAAAAGGGGTTTCGCACATGAACATAAACAACCGAACATATCAGCTAAGATTTTATTCACTCTATCATACACCATTATTTCGCAACATAGAAAGCGATTATTAACAGTAAACGATCCACAGGGTGAGAAGGCGATAAGATCGTTTGGTAATCAATTAAGAATACATGAATTCCTCGTCGAAAAAAAGAAGCCGGGCGGTTAGAAGCCTCTTGTAGCAACGTTATATTCTTCCGTAAATTTCTCTAATAAAGGATTAATGTCGTCACCAATGTATTTCGATTTCTTCAGATACAACAATAGCACCTGGTGCACATATAGATACTGATGTTCGGTCTAAAAAATGAAGAAGTCAGAATGAGAACATCAACGTGTCAACTGTTAAAAAATCTAACTTTTCATAGAAGCACAATTCCAAATGGTACCCGAATACAAGGACTTCGCTCTACGGTAACTCTACTCGGGAACTAATATTTGTTCTACAAATTAAGGTTTTTCCAAATGTTAACTTTTTTTATTTACCGTATACTGCAGCTTTTTTACAGCAGAGTAGTATGTGAAATAAAACCACAATGATGCAAAGTCATCTGCAAGACTCTGGACGGCGGCGATGGGGATCGAACATGTTTACTCTTTCTGAGGGCTAACGCGTTCACCACCATACCACGCAAGTCCTTCGTGCCGCATTTCTCTCAGTTAGTTTTCTGTATATCATCAGCAATCATCAGTCAGCGAGATTGGTCTGGGGAGCACAGATCGGCAATGAACTCAGTTCAGCTGAGGCTCTAGTCGAAATCACAACGTTACCCAACTCCATCGTGAATGACCTTTTGAAGATGCTTCCTGGATGAGATCCCACGCAAAGTATTCCGAGAACTAACAGAAAAATCGAGCATACAAATGACAACAGTTTCAGATCGTTCCAACTGAAAGTCAAAAAAACTCGACAACGTGGTGCTGCATGGAATGAAATAAACGAATAGGCGAAATTTGATCAAACTTGTATCAAAATGAGATTACAGCGATATTTCAGTGGTTACTAAATAGAATCACCGTCACAACAACAATAGAATCACCGTCACAACAACAGAAAGTTTTGCACCGGAGGTTACGAGGGTTAATGACGAAGAAGCTCGTGGGCGCCCATCAGCAGAGGACAACAATAGTATTGCGAGAACCGAAGCTGAGAGTTGAGAAACAGCTCCAGAGGTTTCAGATTTCAACGATAAAACACTTTCTTTGCTTGGAAAGCATTGGAAAAGTAGAAGAACAGTAAAGGAGTGGACAACGAAATAAACGAACAGAAAAATGATATGATCAAGAAGCCTGCCAAGAGCTTCTTTACGAAGCAAAAACGAGACGTACGGCAAAAAAAATTCCACGCGAGAACCGACCATGTTCACGGAGCAGGATGAAGCTTTTAAAAGGTGAATTGACGCCAAAAAAAGCCTGTGTGGACCGTTTAATGGTTTGTAGTTGGATTAACACACTGAGTGCCAAATCAAAGAAATGACTTAGAAATCGCAACAGTATGCATAAAAGGACAACAGAAAACACGTTCGCCTATTAGAGTTGCGCATGGTTCGACTTACAGGATTTGCTATTCAAAATCAGTAATTGCTTTTAAGTAAATCAAGGTATCTAGTGAAGGAAGAGTCCATCATAACATGAATCGAAGCTGTTCAAGGTCGATGTTGACGTGGTGGCTCGCATCAGAGGACAAAAATATTTTCGCGGAAGACCTTCATTAAGTTAACGTTTTGTAAAGAATGCTATCAGAAATGATTACGACCTAATAGCACTGGATCAAGGAACAGAATAGGACTACAAATCAGAAGAAAAAGCCCTCCACAAGAATCGCATTAGATGAGAGTCTGCATCGAGGAGATGTGAGATGGAACACGACACATGTAAGAAAAATTCGGTTGATAAGGATCCATTGAAAACTGAATAACGTGAAAACCAGTGTAGAGGGAACATTGAAGTTGACAGAGTCCAAAATATACACACCTGTTTCTTTCTTGGTCCAATTTTTGTGGTTATTTTCTTAAGCAAAAAAAAACACCATTTTCATTGTATGTCGAGGAAAGGAATGGATACATGACGTTGGCATTCAGAAGTGCTTATCAGCTGATTCTTCTAAGTAAGTGGGGAACTTAACCTTGCGCGCATAATATCGAAAGCATTTTCAGCAGGAAGGGAAGTATTTAGTTAAACGAGAAGCTGAGATATTTGTGAAAACTCTGGGCACGCGGGTGCCTATGGTGAAACGGACGACGCTATTGTCCTTTCCCGGGGAGTAACGCGTTCACCACCACACCATGCGGGTCCTTCGTGCTCGCCTGTCACTCTCAGCTAGTTCTGGATGGCGAAAAGATCGGATAGAACTAGCCGAGAGACAGGCGAGAGCGAAGGACCCGCATGGTGTGGTGGTGAGCGCGATTACTCGAGAAGTGGCAATAATAGCGCGTCTGTTCCCTGCACCTCTAGTAAGCACCTGCGGTCCAGAGCTTTTGCACAATATCTCAGCTTCGCTTTAAGCCATTATATTTCGCAACATACCCCGCCATCAAAAAGAGCAGGGCAGTAGGCAAAAAGGTTAAAATTGTGATTATAACTATGGCCTCAGCTTAACTCGGGTTCAATGCCGATTTGGGCTCCCCAGATCAATCCCGTTGACGGGTGATTGCTGATGGCAAAAAGATCGATAGAACTAGCTGAGAGACAGGCGAAACGAAGGACCCTGCATGGTGTGGTGGTGAACGCGTTACTCCCCGGAAAGGACAATAGCGCGTTCGTTCCCCCACCATAGGCACCTGCGGTCCAGAGTTTTGCAAATATCTCAGCTTCGTTTAAGTTATATTTCGCAACATACCCTGCCATCAAAAAGAGTAGGCAGTAGGCAAAAAGGTTAAAATTGTGATTATAACTATAGCCTCAGCTTAACTGGGTTCAATGCCGATTTGGGCTCCCCAGATCAATCCCGTTGACGGGTGATTGCTGATGGCAAAAAGATCGATAGAACTAGCTGAGAGACAGGCGAAACGAAGGACCCGCATGGTGTGGTGGTGAACGCGTTACTCCCCGGAAAGGACAATAGCGCGTTCGTTCCCCACCATAGGCACCTGCGGTCCAGAGTTTTGCAAATATCTCAGCTTCGTTTAAGTTATATTTCGCAACATACCCTGCCATCAAAAAGAGTAGGCAGTAGGCAAAAAGGAAGTATTTGTGTTTAATGTCGTACAAAAGAAGGGCGCGTGTGCCCTATTGTTTAGAGGTCTCCTGCAATACACACGTGGCCGTTGGTTTTGATCATGCCTCGAGGTTCACTAAGTCTTCCACCCTGCCATGGTGCACAAACTGGCACCAGTCATGTCTTTCAGGATAGCAGCACTGAATTGATACATCGGAAGGCCACACCAAGTCATTGTATAGGCCAAACATGCATTCAATAACCCCTAGCGATGATTGATGAAGTCGAATGCACGGCAAGCTGTGCAGAAGTTTCAATTCTCGGAAATTGAGTGAAGGGGAAACTTAGATGAATATCTCCTGGTTTAATGTAAATTTGAAAAAAGGTGCACCTGTACACTGTTGTTCCTTTGCTTACGTAACTTTATAAGATAGTTTGAGATTTCCAGCAGTGGTTTGCCCGCATTGAGCAGTTCCATGGCGTGTTCAATTAGCACAATGGAACCCGTGCGACCGATACCGGCTGAGCAATGTACGATGATCGGACCTCTGAAACGAAGGGCACTACTGGAATAGAGCAACGACCTCTACTACAGTCACTACCACACAAGTGAATAGCACCGGCTTGAAAAAGATTCCAATCATTACAAGCTAAAAAGAATAGTTGAAACACTTAAAAGGATTTGTAAAAATATAACGGCTGAGATTAACTGGCTCATAATATGCGATGAGTATTGCGGCTGTATTAAAACACATCACATAGTAATTCATATCGCCAGTAGAACTCACGTGCAACTCCTGAGACTGTCCAGCAAATGGACAGGAAAGAGGTCCGCATCAGGTACGCCACGATCTGGCCAGTCAACCCAGTGATAGTGGTTACAGATGCGCGTCGGCTGGCCCTTTATGAACACCTCTAATTTTGTCGCAACCATCTTGACCTTAGACTTGTACGGAAGTTCGAACTAAACTGTTCCATAGAAAGCAACTCGAAATCTTTTAAAGGCTGAGTACTACCGTAGTTATTTAGAAGTGTTAAATATGTTTGTAGGTATGGTCGCATGTATTTACGCGTATATATATATATATATATATATATATATATATAAACTGTAAATACATGCATATATGCACGTATATATATGTATATACATATATATGTATCCACGGATCTCCCTCACAGACGGTTATCATGACAGTTGGTCGCGAGGCAACGTGGTGCATCAGATGAACTCGGTTTCTGCTGCGTCGATTTATCACATGTCTTCTGTGTCCATCAAGGCGTATTCGCACATGCGTGAGGTGGGTGTGTTCTCGTTTATGCGGGTTGTATTCTACGAGTCATTTTGGCCAAAAGCCTGCAATCAAGCAACAGGTAATTATATGGAATTCGGTTAGTAGTCACCTCCAACAAATCAGTTCCCCATCTACTATGGGGGGAGACTGGCAAGCTGCCTGCGAGTATACTTGGCCGGGCGTTCAGAGCTAAAATTAGCAATGTATGCCTAGGGTTTTAAACCCTTAACACACCTAACTAAGCGGACCTCATTACGGCTGGTAAGACGAGTACGGAAAGGATGCTAAAATCTTAAAGCAATTCTACGCTGCAAATTCTCGATGGTCTAGTATGACAATCTGTACCTATAAAAACACGAACACTTGCAACTGGAGTTCTCCACAGAGGACTTGATCATCCAGGCAAGGAGAATAATGTACGACTTCATCCAACTGGCTAAGACGAGAAGACGACGCTCATTCATCTTCATATCAATGCCGGCTTTGACAACCTTCTCCGTCTACGCACTGACATCAATCCACGATGAAGACGAAGTCGAAGCATTCTATGTGGACATGGAGAAGTTCTACACAGAAGCCCATACATTCTACAAGGTCAACATTGAAGATTTTAACGCTAGATTGGACCCAGAAGGACGCCTGTAGAACGTCATATGGTGGGCCACGGATCAGAATGGAAGAAGGGTGAGTGGCTATCTGCGTTTATCATGACGACCAAGACATGGTAACTCGCAATTCAAGCCCTTCTCTCAACGCTGGACATGGAAGTCTCCCCCTAGAGAGTAGCGAAATAGACCACATCATAGTAAGCCGAAGGTTTTGCCCAATCGATGTCGCTGTAGTGCAAGATTCTATTTCTCGCGTAAAGGAGAAAAAAGCCGCTAAATTCAAAAAAAATGAAATGCCGAAACGACGATAAACTGGGATCTATTCAGTTCACTAGTCGACTGTTGGGAAAAATGCTGTTATTGGCAAAATCGACGAGGAAGAGGAATACGACCGGATGATTTAAAGTTCTCACATTAGCGCTATAAAAACTGGGAGTTCGCAAGTCAGCAAGAGACATCTGTCTTCAGAAACATTCGAGCTGATCCGTCATCGTGCAGTCGCACTAGCTACAGGCAAATGCCAACTAATGTGCAAACTTGCAAAACTGCAAAACAGTGCAGACAAACGATAACAGGTTTTCAAAAGAAGTGGAGCACTTATGCCCTAAGCAACAGAGTTTGGTTAAGGTATTAGCAAAGCTCACCCAAAGTTTCGCCAATTAGAGGAGGAAGATGATTGCTGTCCAACGTCCAGACGGAATGGTCACATCTTCCAGAGTACCAATGCAAAAAATTATTCACGATTACTACTCGAATCTCTTTAATAGGCACGTGCTCCTGCCTTCATATGAAGTAAAGGAGGACGGATATGTCATCTAATCGGTTCTCGTTTCCGAAACCCGAAGAGCTATTTCACCAGTGGAGAGCCGAACAACACCGGGTCGGGACAGGATAAGGATAAACCCCTGAAAAACCTTCCGCCAGTCCTCATAAACGCACTAGTTCGGCTCGTCACCAATTTTATCTGCCAGAAGGCACGGTTACTACTCAGTCAAAAACCAACAAGACCGTACTATTGATCAAGAGGGCGATTGTCGCGAAATCGGCAACTTTTGCACATTCTGCTTGCTGTCCGTCGTCTGCAAACTCTTCACTCTACTCGTCCTAAACAGGATTGACAGAATACTAGACGAAGAGTAGCCATGCGATCAAGCAGGGCTTCGAGAAGGATTCGTTCCGATGGAGCAAATCCACACTATAACAAAACTCACTGAAGTATGGCAGTAGTACAAAAAAAACGCTCTGTCTCACTTTCATCGATTTCTACAAAGCTTTTGACTTAGTTGAGATAGAAGAAGTCATGGAACCCGTGAACAGCCAGGTCGCCCCCTACTCAGCATGTATGTTCTTCGAGAACTATATAAAAATTTCACAACCAAAATATCACCATTCTATAACGACATTAACACTAACATCGAAAAAAGGAGTTACGCTAGGCGATAGCATCTCACTAAAATTATTTACCGCAGCCCTCGGGAGCGTCATGCGAACATTGGGTGGGACAACATGGGAGTGAAAATCGTTGTTCTTCAATTACACTACCTTCCATTGTGCTGATGACATCGTTCATATAAAACCAAACACTGGCCGGGCGGAACGAGTGGTTGCCGACTTTGATAAAGCCTGTGGAAAGATTGGTCTTCGACTAAATCCCAAAAAAAGGGAAAGATTAGTCTTCGGCTAAGCCTCAAAAAAGATGCTCGTGAGGAACGAATTGGTCACTTATGCCTCATTCGCGCTCAAGAGGACCGAATATCACCGAATGTTCCAGCTACGTTTAGCTCGGAAAACCAACATGACGAACGACTTACCTCCTCGCGCTTGACTTGGGCAGAAGTAAGCGAATTGCTTAAGGAGTTTTCAACATCATCAAGTTTGTAGTAAAGAGAACAAAGATCACCTGACTCCATGCCCACATTTTCGACTCCACCATTCTTCCTGCTTTAGCGCATGCGTCGGAAACCTAGTTGCTACCTAAGCAAGATGAAGGACGTAAAGGACGATGCTAGGCGTATCCCATGTCAAGCAAGTAAGAGAAGAGAGACGAAGGTTCGGTCTATTCCGACAATGAAAAATGAAAAACGCCGTTCTACACGCCAAACTGCTGAAGATGAATTGGGCCAGCAACGTAACGCGTATGAACGAGAACCAACGGACAGCAGCCGTTAGCAACTGGATTCCTCGGGATGTCAAACGTACCGCAGGAAAGCCACCAACCCGTTGACCAGAGATCTTCGTGAAAGCGATAGAAAAAAAAATATGACGTTGAATGAGTCCTTAGAGGATACAGAACCCACTGGGCTACTCTTGCATGTGGCAGTTAGATACGGAAGATTTACTGGCGCCCGCTGGAGTTATTATTTCCAAGAAATCTCCAGATAATTAACATTATATATTTGTATATATATATATATATATATATATATATATATATATATATATATATATATATATATATATATATATATATATATATATATATATATATATATATATATATATGTGCTGATCTAATGATTAAAGGCGGCAGTTCACCAAAAGATGAAAAAAAGCTTCTCGTCGAAAAATACCCGATATCGCTTCTTGCACTCTACACTGACATCGCTGCCGAAAGAGAGCCGTTCGCCAGCTTTAACCGGAAAGTACTCGGCACACTTCTTAACTCCCTGAATATTTGAATCTGTAGAAAGAATAAATATAGTTGTTCTAGGCGGGTTTCACAAAATGTTTGCAATAGTTCGGATTTGAACAAGGGTGCCAAAGTAAAGCTTGCCTTAGAAAGCTAGACCAGATTTTCTGATGCAGCAAGTACAAAATTGGAATGTGATGTATAAAACGAAAAAAGAAAAACACAAGTTAACATCGTTTGAAAGTAAAAGGAGACCGTAGAAACGAAAAAATGAGCCCATCGAAGGGACAAAAGCTGGGAGCTAGTACATGGTGGTGTTGGTGGTGGGAATTCCCCAAAAACCACCTTTAGAAACTGGAAAAACTTACGAAATGAAAGTGTGGATTTTGAATCAACTTGTTATCACCTGTACCACCTGTAGCCCCGTTGATCGCCGAGTGGCTCGGGCGGAACCCAGTAAATCTTCCATTTTTTCCCTGTCGCGTGCAAGAGTAGCCCAGTGGGTTTTGCCCGCTCTAGGGACTCGTTGAGCATCATGTCTTTCTTCTAGGCTTTTCGTGAAGAACTCTGATCATCGAGTCGATGGCCTTTCTGCAGTGCGTTTAACATCCCGAGGAGTGTCATTCATACGCATTACGTGTCCGGCCCACCTAATCATCGGCTCACTGGCGTACAGAACGGCATCTTTGATTTTTTAATCGTTCACGCAGGTCGGAGCTTCGGATAACTTCCCTCACTTGCGTGAAACGGGATACTCTTACGCAACGACCAGGTTTCTGACGCATACGTTCTGGCAGGAAGTACAGTTGAGTCGAAAAGGTGGGCACGCAGACGGGTGTTCTTTGTTCTCTTCACTACATCCTCGATGCTCTTGAAAGCTCCACAAGCCGCTCGTTTCCTTCTTATAGCAACTATTCCCAGAATAGTTCCTATTTCTTTCTATATATATTCCTATCTTTCTATTACTGTATGTTTCTGTAGTAAGGATCATATGCACTGTTTCTCAAGTTGCCTAGCAAATGTCGTAATACGTAAATGTTTTGATCCCATCATAAGGAACTTCGATCGCTATAAAGAGTCTTGTTATGCAAATCTATTTTTTGCAACCTGAACTTGTTGCTTGTTATTACTGTCCAAAAGTCATCATGCGTACAATAACAAGAAGGGCATGAGGATGTTTTGCGAGAGCAGTCTTCCGCCAGCCGATCTCTTGTTTATACAGGATTTAGAAACGGTAGCCGACGAATGTTTTTCGGTAAAGATGCTGGACCGGTGCCATATACCTACCGCCTTCTCCAGAAGCATATAAATAGCTCGTGAATTGTTATTCTAGTTCGTCCCTGTCAAGGTTCGTCCGCTCTTAGATCGGTGCTGTATTGATCTCCTGTGTCACCAATGTAGATGATCGTAGTTGTTAAGTCATTCTGGACGTAGTCATTATTGCACATTAATTTCATCACATCATTATCAAATGACAGTTGCGAATTGTACTTCAGTTTACCCTCACCGTCACTACGTCATGCTTCCCATCAGCCCAGTGTATCCTCATCATCATCCGGATCCTCATCCACGTGTCAATGTTCATTGTTTATTAATCGGTCTGCGGTGCGTTGTCAGTAGCGGCGGCTATCCTCAAATGCGTTCTGTCTGCAACGCCATCAGTGGCATGCACCATTCCTCCCACACTGTACGTACAGGGCAGCTGGCCGGCCAACTTATGCTGCGTATTTGTTAAGCCGCTATAGGATTATCATTTTTCAGTCGTAATTTTTCTGGCCCATGATATCTTACGCAATGGTGGCACCCGTCGATGCTCAAACTTCACGTTGCAGATGTATCGTTATCCAAGACCAGCCGCCTGACCGTGTTCCGCAGATGACTCATCGCGTTCGTAGTCACCTGCACCATCAGTGCTAAGGTAACTTGCTATCATCATCGATTAATGTGGAAGTGCACCCAACCGCTGTATATACGATTCCAAGAACAGCTCGTCTGTATCTCATTATTCTGTTTTTTCTACCCCTCGGCATCTGGGCCACTGTACGAGCCAGTGCGGGCGCCATCATCCGCATGCCCTTACTCGTCATTATTATCAAATTGTTGTTATCATAGTGTTAATGTTGCAATAATATTATTTACAATACTCTTATGCCTTTATTAGCCTCACTTCAGTAGTGGGTACAAAACCTCATAGCCTTGAACTTGCCTCATTTGTGTGCCAATAGTTCTCTGTCGATTTTAGTGTTGTACTGATGTTGCATTTATGTATATAAACGGTCTAATTTCCCAAGTTTTAGGTATTGCCCTGTGACAACTACGAAAAGTCCCGCGTGGCGTCTTCTCACGAAGTCGAGCATTCTGCTTAAAGCTAGTTGTTATACGGTGCCGAGAACTGACGCGGCCTATTTTCCACTAGCAACTGGAATACTTCTGCTCAACTCTGGAGCTAACATGTCGATTTCTCAACTAGATAGCAAAACTGGAGCATTTGGAGATATTCGTTCCGTTGAGCGTGAATCGGGCATTCGAAACCAATCCGTTCCTTATGAACATCGTTTTCGTGAGATTTAGTCGAAGACTGATCTTTCCACATGCTCTATCAAAGACAGCAAGCATTCGTTCCGCATGGCTAATGTTTGGTGTTATAAGGACGATGTCATCAGCAAAGCGAAGATGGTGTAATTGCCGACCATCGATTTTCACTCTCATGTTGTCCCATTCCAATGTTCGCATGACGTTCTTGAAGATGGCGGAAAATAATTTTGGCGAGATGGTGTCGCCTTGCCTAACCTCTCCTTTCACATCAGTGATAATATCGTTGTAGAATGGTGATCTTTTGTACTCTCGCGATACTTCAATGAGCCTTGTTATTGTGTGGATGTGGCCCATCGCACTAAATCCTTTTCGAAACCCTACTTGCTCACATGGTTGTCCTTCATCCAGTGTTCTGTCAATCCCGTTTAGGATGATTCGAGTGAGAAGTTTGTAGACGACAGAGAGCAAGCAGATTGGGCGATAGTTGCCTAAATCGTATATGTGACCCTTTTGAACAATAACACGGTCTTGCTGGTATTCCACTGAGTAGGGACCTTGCATTCAGGCAGGTAACGTGTGAAGAGCTACGCCAGTATGTTTACGACAACTGGCGAGAAGTTCTCCGGGTGTTCTGATCTTATCCCTTCCGGACCTGGTGCTGTTCGATTTTTCACCAACGGAATAGCATGTCGGATTTCGGAAGGGAAAGCCGGTGGCACATTATATGCATCTTCCTTTATTTCATATGACGGAAGGTGGACATGGCTACCGAAGAGATCTGAGTAGTATTCGTGAATGATTTTCTCCATTGCTTTTCTGGACGTTGTAACTGTTCCGCCTGGGCGTCGGAGTGCAATTGTCTTGGTCTTGTAATTGGAGAGGTTTCGGTGGGCTTTGCGAATGCTTTTCCCAGCCTCTGCAGCTTCGACCCCGTTGCTGCTGATCTTCTCTCTTTAAGGTCTTCTTTTATCGCCTGTCTGGACTGTTTTGCAAGTTCGGACGTTAGTTCGTGGTTGCCTGCAGCTCGTGCGATTCCACGCTGGCGTATCAGCTCGAATATTTCTGGAGACAGACGTCTCTTGGTGACATTCGAACTCTCAGCTTTCATTGCGCTAATGTGAAGATGTTGAATAAGCCGATCGTATTCTTCGTCGATGTTATCGATAACGGCATATTCTCAACAGCTGACTAATAAATCAAATAAGTCCCAATTTATTGTGGTTTTGGGACTTCGGTTTTTGAATTTAGCGGCTTTTTCTCCTTTCCGCAAGGAATAGAATCTTGCACGAAGGAGACGATGGTCTGATTTAGTGTAGAATTTTGGGACAGCAGCAACATCGGTTAGGCAAAACTTTCTATTTACTATCATGTGGTCTATTTCGTAATGTAACTGTCCATTTGAAGACTCCCACGTCCAATTTTGAGGGTGGGGCTTTTGGAGTTGCGAGTTACCATGGATGGTCTTGGTCGTCATGATAAAGTGTCCTTCTTGGTCCAATCTTGGCTTTAAAATCTCCAATGATAACCTTGAGGAATGTATGGTATTCTCTGCAGAACTTCTCCAAATCCATATAGAGCGATGTCGACGGGTAAGCGACGAAGATTGTCAAAGCCGGTATTGATCCACATCTTTTTAATCATAAACGTCGGATTTGGGTTGTAAGCTGTTCGAATGATTCAATGTTCATGGACAAACTCGTGTTGACGAGAACGCCGACGCAGCTGACTCCTTTATTGTAGCATGTTCCGAAGAACAGTTCTTTTCTGGTGTCATAGACGGCGTTGAAATGGTGGCGTCTTCTCGTCTCAGCCAGGCCGATGACGTCGCCCCTTTTTCTTTCTTGCTTGTATGAGTAAGTCTTCTATCGAGGACTTGGATGCAAGTGTACGTGAATTGTAGGTACAGATCGTCACCTTAGTTCTTCGTGATCCAAGCAGATTCCGTTGGCCCTGAGATTTTAGCAGCCTCTCCGTACTCGTCCTACCCAACGCTGCCGAATTGGAGGCTCTTTCGGAGTCAGCGGAATGAGGCCCGTTTCTTTTACTGTTTTTAGCTTTTTGATACCCACGTATAGTTTGCTGGGCCCTGAACGTGGGGGCTGGCTATACTCCGGGTAGCTTGCCAGGCTCTTCCAGAGTGGACATGAAGCTTGTTTGTTGGAGGCGACTCCTAACCGCCTCCCACACACTTCCCTGTCACTTGATTGCAGGCTTTTGGCCGAATTGACTCGTAGAATGCAATCCGCATAACCGAGAACGCACCACACACGCATGCATGAATACGCCTAGCAAATACAGAAAGTATGTGCCAAATCGGCGCAGCAGAAACAGGGAGTCCATCCACTGGATCCACCTGCGTCTCAGGGATGCAAAGGTCGCTTTTGGTCCGCGATTAACCCCCTATCCACCATCTGGGGACGCGCCACGTAGCCTCGCGACTAACCTGCTCTAGGGATCCCTCATATGAGGGAGATTCACTTGCTGTAGATGAGGATTAACCGCCGACTGGAAGCACTTATATTCTTGAGCTGTGGTCGCATAAAAATTGATACGAAAAAATCAGAGTTGGAAGTTTGAGTGGTTTGTTCAATTTGACTAAATTCTCACCGATAAGCTGACAGCGCTACTTATGCCATCAACTTATCGGTGAGAATTTAGAGGTACTATATATGTGGCAGGTTGATATACTGCACATGCGCATTGTTGGAGTCCTTCAAGAAGAGGAAGCCTAATGTATTACAAACACATTTGTGGAATAACATCTAGTCAACCAAGAAACTGCTAAGTACGTTGACGCATAAGGAAGGATTGAAGGCAGTTATCCAGCTACCCAGCTACGATGCGCGATTGGATTCAAGAGATGGTCTTCTTGATTTTTGAGCCTTACGTCTAGCGCATTTAACTGGTAGCTGCGTGCAAATACTTACGCACACCATTCTATTCTATCCAAGATTCTTGAGGCCTAACTATGGAAAGTAAGTAAACTGGTCACCACGAAATGCGTAGCGTGGAGCAAGCAGGTGTTAGTGTAGAGCAAAAAAATCATATGACTAGCACCAAATATGACGTAAGCATTTATTAAGGCTTTAGTGCCAGTGTACAATTAAACGCTGATGTGTCTTTGTAGACAAAGAATGTGAACTTTTTTCATAAACGTTTTGAAGTGGAGATATGTACAACTTTTTTATATAAAAAAAATGTGATTCTGAAGTACAACCACAGGATGCTGAGATATAAGCAAAACTCGAAAGTTCAGATGGGCTTCGAACCCTCGACTACCCTTATCGAGGCCTTAAGCTATCCACTAAAAAACCGTTGCCCTTGCTTAGTTTCCCTCTCAACCACGTTTTTACTCTATCGGTGCTATTAGCAGCGCCCCCGCAATGGCAATGACACTAAATGAGGCAGCAAATAGAAGTTCAATCATTTAGATTTCGACTGCAGCATCATAATAACTGGGCTGATTGCTGAATTGTGCTCCCTATATCATTGCTATTGACGGGTGATTGCTGATAGCATAGTTATGGTACGAAACTAACTGGGGGAAAGATGAAGCAAAGGTCTGGATTGGTGTGGTGGATATCATGTGAGCTTCCTCAAAGGACTATCGCGTGTTCGAAGCTCACCTGGGGCTCCGAGTTTTGCTAATATCTCAGCATCCTGTGATTGTATATCAAATACTACCCTTTCATGAAAAAAATAATATGCACTAAATAAAAGTTGAAAGGTTAGATTCGGAAGTTTCAGAAAGTAGCTATCTTAAGAAGTGGAGTGCAGACGTGCTAATCACTAGTTGGAAGCGGTTTTTTCTATAACATTCTTTTCACAGGTTCAAATTGCCTTTGATATGAGCGCCAGAAACGAATGCTATCCATGAAGATCTGATTTAATCACTTGCAAATTAATATTTGCTTCAAATGTTCGGTATTTGAGTAGTTTTGGTTGTGGAAATACATCCATGTTTTTTAAAGGATTCTACAGTGCTTGGGTTGTTTATCTTGATTTTCAAGGCAATAGGCGTGGGGTCAGTACTAGATGTAGTGACTCTTACTGGAGATGATACATTACTCTCTGAATCACGCACACTATCGTTGGCTATCGGAGTAATTGCTTAGCAGAGCACTTTTTGCGAAACTGCAGTAAATTTTTCAAGAGCTTTTCGTAGATGCTCCACTGGGCCATTCTAAGCTTCACACAAGGGCCATGGTGAAAACTCAAACATGCCTTTTTGTTTAATCTGATATGGTCTTTCAGTTTTCTCATAGCAAAGCCCCCCACCTGTTCGACGAGGTTGCAGAGCATCAAGATCGCTGTTGATTTCTCTTGCACAACCATACACCAGAACTCCGAGCATGTTGAAGGTAGGGGGAGCCTGGAAACGCTGGAGCAATGGGTGCTAAGAAATCCGGTCGAAGAAATCGACACATGGTGTCGTCTGTAATCGAAAAATTTTTTCCATTCAGTTGTTACCTGAGTACAGATGAATCGTTTCGAGTTATCTGGCGTCGATACGTAATTTGCATGGATGTACGAGACGCTTCCGATATTCAAAACAACACGACAGTGATCCAAACATCCGACATCCTTTAAATATACTTTCCATAGGGCATACATAAGAAGTCTCATAAAGAATGTAGCGCTCAATCAGAGCTCGAACCACATGCTGTTAAGCACTGAGCAAAACAGGAAGCATGGAATAAGATATGTCGATGTTTTTTCGAGACACTCTAGGATAAACTCGAAGGACTGTCAGATATTCTCTCGCATAAATCGAGCAGCAGAAAGGCTGGAATATGCACCTACATCTCTGCTTACAGAAATTTGCACCTTATGTACGGTCCTCCAATGCTTTGCTTAGTGAGGAGAATAACAGGAATAGGACGAGTGGAATTTTTGACCCTTTAAAACTCTTGCGCCCTTAAGTGATCTCGCTCACTTCTGCTTTTGTTCATCATACAGATAGAAAAAATTTGGCTAGGATGGTAGAACTTAACTATTTAAAATGACCGATAGAACAATCAAAGTCTCATAAAGAGCTTCTTGTTTAGCGCGCCGTGAGACTTTTCATACTCTGACCTAAAGTAGTTTGTATGTCACTTGATGAGTTGCAAATGTCGCCCGTTTAGCTTTACTGGACTCCACTAAAACCTCGTGCCCATGTGAGATTGTCAGCAAAGAAGACAACAAGGAAGAAAGGAGATCAGGCTGTTTTTTGCTGAGTTCATCCAACGTATTCTCGAAAGAAGACGGAACTCTACATAGATCTTCAGGCAGTTGCTGACGTACGTACCTTGTATCTGTTCTTTCCATTCGCATTGTTTGCGACAAATTCAGTCATTTCTGTGAAATCGTTGCTTCGTTTCATGCTTTTGAACTCAGCAACCAATCCATTAACTCCTTTTTTCAACGTCTCCTCTACGAATACTTTCACCTAAATTTAAAAACAACAGTTCCCAAATGAACTTAAAGGGTCAAACACAAAAAACTTTTAACCTGATCTCGCCTCTCAAATTTGACCTTCATATCTTCACCATGGGCCTCTATCGAACTGTAATGTGATAGAGAATGTTGGATATTCTAAATAACTTTGCACTCATGTCCCAGTCGCTACGCAAGAAAATCACTAATCCATGAAAGTATCCATCAGTAATATATAGTAGTAATGTAATGTTGTTTCAATTGAGAAAGGTAAGCACAAAATCGAAATCTTATAATTTCGCTCACCCACAATCCAGATGCAAGGCAGTCTGTATGCTGAAAGCTTTCCAGTTAAAAAAAGAACTTCCATATTCATTCAGTTATTGATTGTACTGGTAATTATGGCAAGTAGCCGTTAGGTAGCGCATTTTATTCGAGTTCAAGTGTTTCTGTTGAACTTAATCACAAACTTTCCTACTAGTTCTTTCTTACATTGCAGGACAGGGTCTGGTTATAGAACTGCTATGTGACTCCGTCCACCGCGAAAATTATCTCAGATGCCTCTCGCATCTCCCCTTCGCTGTGATGCACCCCGTGAGCTCGATGAAGTATTACTGGAAAATGAAAGGCTATTCGAGAAATCGAGCACCACGGTGGTGTTCGCTTATCACCAATGGAAGACAGGAACAACTGACTGAATCAATGGCCTAGGTGCTTTTCTAGAAGATCGCAATGCTCGTTTCGCATTATGTATGTGGCATGACGGAAATTGTTTTGAGTCCTCAGCTTGAAATCGGTGCAGAAAAGTCAATAAGTGCTGTCCGAATTGCTCGGAAAAACAGTGTGAGTTCTTCTTGGCGCTTTAAAAATTCTAATATGAACCTAATCCTTTGTATTAACAATATTCTGAAAGCGCAGTGAGAGTGTTTCGCATTGGGAGCAATATTCAAATAAGCGAGATTGTTAAAATGGTTCCAGACCTGTCTGGGACCGGCTCAGTCCCTCCAGTCCATGTGGGAACGCCCTAACACGGTGATTCTAAGATTTCAGGAAGAATCCACCTGACCAGCGTTCAACGACATTTGTGATGACGACGGAAAATCCCCAAACAGCGACCAAACCTGGTATCCGCACAACATGTGATGTTGGGTGATGTTCAAAAAACGACTTATAGTTCTCTAAATTATAGACGTGTATTTCCAAGTTAATGATTTTGTTTATCAGAGGAAACTGAGGCAGTGGAGAAGGAATTCGTCGGTACCTAACTTCCGATGTTGGTTTTTTCGACAGCTGATGGTAATTTCTCCATCATTTCAATATTAGAGCGATTAAAAAAGTTCATCAGTTCGTAGATGAGACTTTGTTCTACAGCCTCAACTTCATTTGTATTTCTTATAAAGCACAACCTTACTTGTGTTCAGAATTAAGGTTCTCAGAAACCTGAGAATTGACATCGCAGGCAAAAAAAGCATGCAGACTGTATTGATTGTTTCTCTGTACTTCGTCTAAGAAAGTTCACAATGAGCTGAGACCTATCCAAAGCGAGCTTCATTTTCGCACTGAATGCATTGAAATCGATGCATTCCGGGCTTTTTATGTAATAGTTGAATATTGAAGTGCGGGATTCAAAGTTTTCGTGCTTGGGATCTTAAAATGACTACTAAAGCGAGCTGTTCATCGACAATGGTTTAACGCTTTGTAATTGCAGAAGGAGTTTAAAGAGAGCTCAAACAAATCGGAAAGTTAGTAGAAAAAACTCGAAGAGTACGGGTAGAGAAGCGGCAGATTCTTGTAGGGTGAATACTTAGGAAATCTACTTTTCGCCATTCGGAGTAAAGAAAAAAGCGATACGTTTTCAGATTACATTGTCACGCACGTCGAAAATGGACTGGACAAGAGAGCGGATGCCAGAAATGGGAAAAGACCACGCACCAAATCGCCTCGGAATCTGGTCTGAGAAGCCTCGGAAGTAAAATCAGCGTGAAAAATGGATTATGGGAGATTATTTCCTAGCCGGAATATCAAAGCATTCACCATCCTTACATGGTGGTAGAACCACTACAGCAGCAAAGAACTGTTGGCAAAATAACGAAACACACGAAGAACTCCTCTGACAGCGACCATCTCTGATCAATCGAACAGTGAACAATTCAGTTGAACGGCAACGCCCTACCACTACTCGTTGTACAACCAACACCACAAAAGTTGAAGTAACCAGAGTACAGAACTTCACCTCAAACACCTTCCGTAGATCTTTTAGTAAGTGACTGCTGCTCTTTTAAAACCACCTCTGTACCCATGTTCTGAGAAAATAGTCAACAACTAAGCCTATGCTAAAGATGGTCTCAAGAGATTCAAATTCTCCAGAACTATAGAATTTTGCTGTGGTGGAGGAATAGATTCATACGGTGGATCGCGTTGGCAAAATATATAAGTTCAAATGGTCCTTGATATCAACAAATTTAATATCGATGTAATACGATCATTAGGATGATTTTATTATGGCTTGAGGTACAGGTGTTTAAAGTTGGAGGGCGATACACGTCATCTTTGAATGCTATAATATTTTTTGTATTTTGTAAAACTCTTTTCCACTTGGGAGCGTTTTGGCGTTTCAGTTATCCCGCGTCGTTTCATGGTCCTAATTTTTTTATAGAGCACATTGTAATAGTTCTTAAATCTATTGCAAATAGCACCAAAACCGTGGTAAAAACAGCACAGAACAAACGTGCTGATGACTTTTGAGAAAAAGAGCCATCAAATATTCGGCGTTAATCTATCTTATACCAGCGTTTGTAATCTATAGTGCACGATTTACGAATTTTCAGAATGGTTTCAATCTACAAATCTTACAGCTTGCTAATCTACCCTTGTACATGTACGACCTGGAACAGTAACTTTTGAAATGTAAATCTTTTATAAGCATTCTGCAAACACAACGATGCTGAGGTAATCGCAAAACTTGGACCCCGGGCAGATCGAACGAAGATTTCCTTTCCCAGGGACTCGCGTTTACACACTGCGCCACGGAGGTCCCTTGCTCTGTGTTTCTGTCAGTTAGTTTTTCTATCTACTAGTGCCATCAGCAATCACCCGTCAACGGGATTGATCTGGTGAGACCGCTTCGGCATCAGCGCAGTTAAGCGGAGGCTGCAATCCTTGTGATTTCGACTAGCTGAGAGAAACGCAGAGCAAGGGCGTCCGTGGCGCAATGTGTAAAGCAAGAATCCCCGGGAAGGGAAATCGTCGTTCGATCTGGCCGGAGGTCCACGTTTGGCGAATATCTCAGCACCGTTGTAGTTGATTTAGTGTAATATCCTGCCGTGAGCATTGCAATAGGCAGTAAATAAAAAAGTAAACGTTGTGATTTACTTTGCAAACAGCTGAAATGGCTGCAATTCTGCAAGCTTTGTAGTTTGCTGTCTTCAGCGTTGACCAATCTGTTACTGACGCTTTGTGAATTCCCTCGTAGATCATAGAAGCGGCTGAATGCATATTTATTCAACGCAATGACTTGCAGAGGTATGCAGATACGCGAGGGCAATATTCTTCTAGTCTAAGACAACTATGGTAGCCTTTAGTAGAAATTTTCCAACACCAGGCAAATGGAGGGCATTGTTCGCTCTAGGGTCGAAATCAAAGCAATGACCGTTTGCGTAATGCAAGGCAAGTCTGACAATTCCGCTGCATGCACCCTACTAGTCCTTACACATTGTTGTAAAGTTTTTGTTGTTGTTCATGAGAAACTCATGGTGCGATGGCGAAAAAACTGAACTGGATGGTTCTCTGATTACAGAGACCACCTCATACGTGTACCTTGGATGTTTTATGATCACGAAAAACAACAAGAGGAAGGAACTGGACAGAAGAAGGAGAGCAGCATAGGCGGTATTCGTATCACTCGGTGAACCCACCGACCAACCAACGGACCAGAAACTCAGCGCTTACATTTTTTGATTCAATAGTCCTCCTAGCGCTCTGTCATACAGCAAAAACGTTAACTGATACTTCAACCACGTCACGAATACTGCGCGCCACCCACAGAACGCTTGAACGATATCTGCTGAAATTTAACCGCCACTCACAACGTCTAGCCGGAATGCTCAGCTCGGTTTTCCGAAACCTACCCCCCATTTCGGGGTTGCAGGAGAATGTACATCAATAGTGAAACACCGATAGGCCAGTCACATAACAAGGAGACAAATGGACAAAAAAGAACAGTGAAGTCGACTCCAACGGAATCCAAGCGTCCTCTTGGAGGGCCACCCAAATGATGAGCGGACGGGTTCGCGGCTAACGTCAACCATCTACACTCGCAAATGACAAAGATTAGGATTACGGAAGGCGCCTGGAGGACGTCACCATTTTCGAAGCAGACCACCACATGTACGATGACTAGTCGAAAGTGAAACTAATGGGAATTATGTTGAGGCAGACACACCAGTGAAGAAGGGTCATCCAAGTACCAAGTGCTAAGTAAGTTTCTTTGTTGTGTGATTGCTCTGCCACATGTGTCTTCCTGTGTTGCAGCGAAACGCAAAATCCCAACCTAAAACTTGTGTAATTAAACCGTGATACGCATAGCATTCCCACGGTAATCATGTGATGAAGTTAGGAATGTATATACAACAAATTACAAAGTAAATTAGTTGAGTGGGCAGCTGTAGTATGTGTAAAAAGTATCACTACCAATGATGCAGAGTGTTATACAGTAGGTTTATGAAGATATGAAACTGTGGACAGACATACTAATTATATAACAATATTGGTACAACTACAACAGCGTAAGAATTTACGTGATCATAGTGCAGAAATGTCACGCCATGAAGGGGCTGCATTAACAACGAAGAAGCAGATTATTTGACACAACTGCTAGATGATCAACTCTTATTTATTACATAGCAGTTGACGATAATGATAATATGTCGATAGTGCATGAGTGCATAAAGTAAGACTTTATCTAATATTTGTAGCGAAAGGAGAAGATTAAGTAGGAGGACTAACTGATGAGGAGGGGCTACGGCTATCTTCACACGTCGTCAGAAGACAAGTGGGACTGCTAGTGGTGTGACTAGTATCCAAGCGAATGGTGGAGGTTGCAGGACCAAATCACGAAGCAACGTTGCCGTGCCCAAGCGGTGTCAGTGTAGAGCAGGCGAGTGAGCGTTGTGTCAAGTAATTTCAGATACAACGGATTACATGATAGGAGTAACTAGTGGGAAGATAAGAACATGATTAATATAAGGATGTTAAAATGAAAGACAGAAAATACTTCAGAAGAAATACTCTCTCTACATTCACCCGACCCGAGTTATGTTGCAAATTTTATTAGCTTTAGAGGTAGTAATATTACAGTGCACAAGGGATTGTGAGAGTGTCGAGTAAACATACAAATAATACATAAAGAAATAACTTAAAAAAAATGAAGTAAGAGATACAATGCAGTTTGCGGTCTGATCAGTTCTATCTACAGGAATTCAGTGGTCGACATATCGACACATATCTACATTTTTAGCATGTGTAATTCTTGTAGTTTTCAGTTTCTCTGAAAATCTCGGCTTCACTTATAGGGCGGATCCCAGCACGTCACTCATTCGTTTTGCTCTCTCGTATTCGTCATCTACTATGATCTGCGAATCTTCTTATGGATTTAGCTGTCGTATGTGGACTCTATCTTATTCATGAGTTTCGGTTCACTCCGATCTCGATTTTGACTACTCCGGGAAGTGTGGGATAGCTCTACTAGAGGTTTCTCGTCCAAGCGGACACATGGCTTTCCTAAGCACTAATAGTTCACGAGCTTTATCATGGCCAGTGGACTCAGCCACACCTCTGTTCTCGAATCGCCTTTACCAGAATGCAGTCTTAATGCTGTATGTTGAACCAATTTCGTATATATATATATATATATATATATATATATATATAACTTGAGTAATTTCAACTCGTGTCAATGCTGATTATGTTTATTTGGCAGAATAAGACTCTTTCTTTAGACAGCACGGGTATCTCATCAGCATACACTAGTCGCACAGGCTGTATACAATTTTACAACTCTACCTGATTAGGAACTAATTCTAAACAACTTGTGCCGTCCATTACATCTTTCATTCTCTGCCAAAGAGAGGTGTGCCAGCAGTTTTCCAAATCCTTCTTTTCTCGGTGTATTGAAATCAGTAGGTTTGCATCCAGAAATGGAACACGTCCTTCTAATAGTCCATATATTCATAATTCATTAGCTCCTCTCCGTTTCTTCAACGTTACCGGTCTCTATGAAACGCGTTTCTTTTGTCCATATCCGCTGTCTGTCTTAAAAACGGATTTGTAATGTCACGCATAAAAGATCCACAAGAGTGTTTTTTGTTCTATATGTCTTCATGAACTGATCTAGTTGAGCTAGTGCGAGGTTGGTACAAGTTGTCGTTGTCGTCGTTGTTGTAGTTGTAGTTGATGTTGTTGTTATTTTCGTCGTTGGTCAATGGCTGAGGTTTCGGCGATTTCCCTTTCCTAACAGCTGTGCTGTTACGAGTGGGACTATTTCTGTTCTGTTCATGCAAGTAGTGATTAATGAGGCGCCACATTTTCGGACCACTCACCATGCACACTATTAGCAACTGTCGTCGTTTTCATGATCCGATTTGTCTTCATTTAACGCTAGCCCAGGCAATAGAAAAGGTTTAGCATATTGTTCGGGGGTCTCCTATTCACTACCGATAAACAGCCGATCGAAAATGCTTTTTCGTCTGCTGCAAATATGATTCAAGTTTATAGAAGTTCATTTCGTGAGCACTAGTTAGTTGTCTTAACATTTCCAATTGCTGTGATGAATCATAAATATGGTGTGAAATCGACGGACTTAAAAAACAGGACAGTACCGGAAAATAGTTTATCTTACAAAATATCACACGAAACCTTACCAAAGAACGAGAGAAATGTGGTTGAGCGGAGTACTAGTTTTTTTAGCACGTACACACTTGGATGAGTTCCGAAAACATGCAGAATTACACCGAACTATGTAGAGGATACGTAGAACGTAAAAAGCGGCAAAAAATGAGCTGAGAAACGAGTGAAAAAAAAGCGAATTATGGATCGAAGGACACAAAAAAGAACATTACGATTTTTTTAGTGGATAAAGGGAGTTGGACGACCGGCATTGACATCAATGCACTCCTGGCGCCGCAGCAAATTAGACATAGCGAAGTGCGGCTTTAATGCATAATTAAGCGCACCCGTTCATGTCTTGAGTAAAAAAAATGCAAAGGCAAAGCTTTAAATTTTGTCGCCTGTGTATCCTAGCCTTGGTCTATCACCAGTTTCCTCTTCAATCAATGCTAATTTCGTGCTCAACATTTTGTGTTAATGATGGGAACAACCTCAACCTGCTAAATGAGAGAAATGTTGTGAAAGGAAACGTACTCGATTTCCTCCTCTGTTCTACCTGAAACGAAGCAGGTTTTTTTTCCTTTACACCGAATGAACCACCTTCTTCCTTTCGAATTCTTTAGACTAAGATTTGCGTGAATAATTGAAAACATGTGCTCGAACTTTGTAGAGCTCTGTGAATGGATTAGTACACAATTTTGTTCTAACCGTCATAGATACATTGATAGATATTGTGAAATTCCACGGCGGGTTTTGGGGGAAGTTGTTCTCAAATTCCACGCATGCTATAACCACGTCGACGTCTGACGACAGTTCATATGCTCGCTTGAAGACACGAATCTGCGACTTGAACTAAGCAAGGGATTTCTGATTCAGAAATGCTCAAGACGTCGTTCTACTAGTCAGGTCACACTGCTACGTCTGACAGCAGGGTTCCAGTATGGCAGCCTCATAAGTGCTTATATATGCTGCTCATGTCTTTGCTACCTGAAGATCTGTATCGTTTACGTTTTCTTCGATGTGAACAACCAATGATTGCCTGTTCGTCTATAGAGTCGACATAACTAAGAAGGTGATTTAGCCGTGTATCGACTTCATCTTCTTACAGGAGTCACACTGTATCGCAGAGCTGTCCTGGTGGTCAGTCACCTGCGTGGCGATTCACGGAGACATCTATAAGATACGGGAAGCAAACAACTATGAATTTGCTGAGATTTTTTTCAAAGTTTCAAGGCGACGAAGTATTTCACGCTGCTTCAAAACTGTTCTGGGGAATTGCGATAGGCTTTATTTAGTCCACTAGTCCAGTTCGTTCAAATTAGGATATATGACTTTATTCTATTTATTCGCTGATTTGAATTTGCTTAAGATTATACGAGTTCTTTGATGAATTTTAACGTTCTTACTGGTTATACCTTGTCTGATAACATTGGGATAAGCAAAAAATCTTCTTATGAGGAACATAGGGCTAGACGTTGAGCACTGCAGCAGACCGCTGACTGTCTATGAAGACCAGGCAAGTGAGAAACTACGAATGAACATCGTGTTTGTCTTCTTGAGAATAGCTAATGATATGCGCATCTGTATAACAAGCAATCGATACATATTTAAACGGAAAATATGCGAAAACAAAGACTGATAATTCGTGATATGAAAAAGAACAACCAAATTGGCACAGTTACAAGGACTGTTCGGTGTACGATCTCACATTCCAGACATAAATTTTGGCAAGAGAAACTCAAACAAAAAGTCAAAGACCCAAGTTATATTGCAGAATACATAGTATGTTCATATGTCTAAATATAGACCATTCAAAAAAAAACTCGTTGTAAGACATCGTATATAATTTATTAAGGCTTTTTAGTATATTGCCATATCAATGAGTGAAGCAAAGTTCAGTGCGTTATAACAATTCTTTGAAAAAGAACGGATATTGCACTCGTTAGAGCTTGGAAAGATTTAAAGCGTTGTATAAGTGGCCTTGGATAAAGGGATATGACGATGTTATTATAAGCGTATCTGTGCCATATTAAGTGACGTTGCCCGATTCGGCATTTGCAGCCGTAGGCGACTGTCAGAGTCGATGAACAGTGCCAGACTGCCTATAGCTGGCCGTCATCTTGTTCGTCGTCGTATGGTCACTGCTCAGATTTGTGGCACATCAGGCTCTTGCATGGGAAAGCACGGTGCTGCTCATCACCATTTTAGCAGCTCTATTGCTGAGTGAGTTATGGTGGTGACTACTATTTATCGTAGTAGTGAACATTTTGTATTAAAGGGAACAATTCTTACGTTTCGACAAGAATACCCCTACCGAAAAAATTTCTCAAATTTGCAAAAATTTCACAAAAACTCTTAAATTCATCCCAGAAAGCACAGCGAAGGTCAAATCGAAAACGTTTAGGGTTAGTGAAAGAGAACGGGGTCCTCAACAAAGCAAGAACCCTAACACATAGAGATTTAACAGTCGGCTCCATAATTTGAAAGCCTGCAACGTGTGATACACGTGACAGGAAATTTCTTACAAACAAATAAGCTTCAATGTAAAAAACAGGTTAAATGTGACCTTGCCATTGAATAGGAAGTCTAGATTACATACATCGCATACAAGGCGCTAAACCTTATGCAAATCATGTCCATTGATTGTCGCCGCGAGCCAATCAATAGACAGGGATTGCATAACATAAAGTCATGAACGTATCGATGGATGTCTAAGACAACTTCTCATCAAAAAGCATAACAATTAGCTATGGAGTTTGGATGCCGACCATGTAATAGTACTTATATACCAGTAGTAATGTAAAAGAAAAAAAAACGTTGCTGACACTACGACTATGGCATAATGTGAAACTTATCGCGTTGTTTCTGTGCATAACACAGGGAAACTGCAATTATAGAGCAGCAAAAGACGATAAGCGCTGCCAGTAACCAGAATCCAATCATTGGCATGCAAATAGATGACGATTGAGTGGACGGTTGGTGAGAGTGAAGAGCTTCTGGCAAGTCGGCAGCTAAAAAAATCAATTCGATCTTTTTAAAAAATGGCTCGACAACGTAGGCTGAACGAAAACGAAGAAGCTTTTAGGCCAGTATTGTGCCCACAAATTTTCTGAATACTAACAGTTTCGTAAGAAGCAACAGTGGTTCTCACTACTGGGCGGTAAAAACATCCCTTCAACACACAAATCATCTGGGAAGTGCTGAGAGTAATGAAGGAGGGAATGAAGCGATGAAAAGTCAATAACAAAGAAAAGACAACACTCTAATTCTTTCTTAATATTTCATAAAAAGTCTTTCTATTACTACACGAAGTTGAAGTTAAAGCCCCAAATGGAGATGGACTGCATGAGACCGTTCCATAGAGCATATTAAAGAGCGAAGACTATGATGGAAAAAGACGATCTCGAACAAAAAAGTACGTAGAGTTGAAATATTGCTCCTGCTTTTTCGAAATGGTAACCAGACAGAGAGACGGAGAAGCAGACAGATGATAAGTAACACCAACATAACTATCCGATAACAGAAATGATCGAAAGCACTATAAGTCGAAGGCAAAATAAAGTTAACCTTCTGAGAAATCTAAAAAGTATTAGCCGAGAGGCATGTGTCAAGGAATATGTACCGCTAATAAATAAAAGGAGAAATATGATTTTGACTGTTCAGATCACTTTCACCTGTATTCCCACTGTACGGTTGCGTACGAGAGCTCATCATACGACTGTTACGCAAAGATAAAAAATGTCGAATCTCATGATTTGTAGGAAATAGAAGATATTAGGTGTATATAGTAATAGAATCAATAGGGAGGTAGGTAGCGCAGTGGTAGTACTCACCACAGCACATTACTGGTTCGACTCGACGGCGGGCTCACCAAGCCTCTCAACCCTCCTCGATAGGGAAACTAGCATAAGACTTGTCTTAGCACGGCTCCTTTTCCGAAATCCAAGTGGAGATGCTTCAGGCCGGACATCCCAGGACCACAGGGAGCATCAACTCGACTACGCATTCATGACAAAAGGAAAATCCTCAAGAAGCTGTCGATCCTCCACGTGATGCGCTCGATGCCCTTCGTGGATAGTGGAGGCGAGGAAATGAATCGAATATAAGAACCGCTGGGATCTGCACAAAAATTACGATGACGGGTCGTGCGAAATAATGAGATAAGAAAAATAGAACCACTACGGCGCATGAACGACGCATCTTTGGTATGGTCGAGACCTAAAATATCCAGGTATTAACAGGTGATCAGTTAAGAGTTTTAGTTATCAGTTTATTACATGGTACCACATAAAATTATTAAAAAGCCTAAGGAATAAATCAAGTCAATTCCCTGCTGAAACATTTGCAAGAAAGAATAGATAAAATAGGACGACGCCGGATTTTCGGTCCGGTGAACTGAATGTGACGCACCTCGACCGAAGTTTCCAAGCAAATGAAAGCGCCTTTCTTGTTATATTTTCGCCTCACAATTCAGTTTTTGTGTTTCTCACTGGTATTCAATGCATTTTTATATTTTCTACGTGCCCTCTCCTTTCTTCTATTCATCGTACTATTTGAACATATCCGACTTCTGCATACCACGAAAAAAAAGTCCCCATGAAGCAACACCATTGACAGTTCACAGGATTGATCTTCTATTAAGCTCGGCATTCCAATCTCAGAGAGCCAGGCCTGAAGAGGGCGATACTGCCGAAACATCAGCCACTGTTGTATAGTATGTGCTTTTGTACGGAAGTAAACGCATGCTGTATAAAAATCTCGCGATTGCTTAGAAAGAAACGACGCATTTATAATCCACTACCGAGGTTAATAGAAAGTCGATCCTAGTAACTGTTGCAAGATATGCCAGCAAAATACTTTCGACTTGTGAAAGAAGCTCTGTTACTGAGATAAAAGATTGTTCTAGGTAGACAAGAAATAACTTTCCCGACGCTGCTTTCAATATAGAGTTGTGCTGAAGTTCATGTAACGAAAGGGACTTCACGAGATATGCGGTGAACCAGAAAACAGCCAACAAGTACGAGGAACAAAATGGAACCACTCCGCGCCGCACTACAGAGCAAGCGGAACGAAATGTTCAGCGGAATGAACAAGTATGCGATGAAGGAACATTTTTGTGCTTTGTATTTGGAAGACCACCCTTGTACGAGAATAGTTGGTGGTTGATATTGATATGCAATAATACTAGGTCTAATGCCAAATTAGCTACAACGAAAGTTCGGCAATATTTTGACTAATTCACATAGCTCAGCTTCAAGGAGCATACTTACTTGCTTGGTACTTGAACGGCCCGTCCTCACTGCTTGTGCGGGCCGCAGCATAATCCCCATTTTCGGACATTTGCTGGTTAAGCCATTGTGGTTCCCAGGAATCCCGAGGTCAGCCTGGCCAAAGTCTGCCCCAGGTCTTCACCACACAGACAGCCGCAGCCCTTGTGGATCAGAGGGAGATTTGCCACCATGCGACTAGCTTGATTCCAGGACGGTGAGGATCCTGGTATTGGTTTACTTTTAACTGGGCTTTCTGGTAGAATCGCCGGACCCTTTCTCATCTTGGGAGACCCTACCAGGAGGATGAATCCCCCCTGCTGTACGTCACACTCTAACACCCCAGGAACACCTCCCAGCCACGATTAGACGGCAAATCGTTGGGAGGCTTCGAGGAACAACGGCAAACAATTTTTTTTACGCTTCTGATAATAGTCTAAAGAGGGTTGATAATACACCAAGAAAATCTGGGATCACCGTACTTGGGGGCCTGAGCATACCTGAGAGCTCGCGCTCACTATTAGAATTGAGCCCAAGTTTTTCACCATCACAGCCCATTTCTAGGACAACCTGCGTAGGATCGCATGCAGTTAGTTTGAACTTTGTGATCGACTCCGCTATCAGGCCAAAAGAAGTGCCGAATAAAAATGAATGTTAAGAAATGGCGAGATTATTGACAGTAATTGGCTAAGCTTTTTTCAAAGATGTGCAAAGTACATTTCGTATATATATAAGTGCAGAATAGAGCTTTTCCTAGACGATTGCAGCTTGCAAAATCAGAGTTGGGTAAGTTACTATAGAATTGCAGAAGGTACAGTAAGAAATTCTATGCAGGAAATAAACGGCCGAAAAGGAAATCTTTTATAGATGATGCACAGCATCCAGTTTGACCCAAAATATCATATGCAAACCACTTCGGCATCAGTCGTTTGAAATCGCAGTTGGTATGCAATAGCGACTAGATTTGAGTCGGCCAGTGTTTACTTTGACTCTATAGAAATACGTTTAATCCAAAGGCTATCTATCCTAGTAAACTCGACGCACTGCGGACAAAGCAAAGGTTATGGCTTATGGAGGAAAAAACGACAATCAGCATGACTAGAGATGACACGTGTGGAAAACTGAGGTCATTAGTAAGAGAAAAGAGAACAGAGACATTGATTTCATTATAAGCAAATCTCTTAAAATGATTAATGAGCAGTGGACAAGCAAAGCATTATAGGCACAGGGTGCGAAGACAAGAAAAAGTCGAAAAAGCGGTGGCTCTTTACAGAGTAGGTGTCTAGGATTCACAGACACTGTATGAATGGAAATATGATTACTCGAAGAGGTAGAAACACAAGAAAAACTGAAGAAATTTTGGAGATTCCCAGAGCGATGTTCAGGATTATGAAGTATCTACATTTAACATGAAACAATTCGGAAGGCGTGACAAACCAGAGCAGAAAGGATGAACTGCCCATCGAAAAGAACGTCGTCATTATTAAAAAACTGACCGATGTCCTTGTCGATGATTGTGAGTTCCGGTGAAGAGATGTCGACGTCGACGGCTTCAGCATCGCGTCTACGCATTTCACGCTTCAACTGCACCACGTCACTTTCGACGAGATCTCCCACTTGATCAGGTATGTGATTGGCACGGATCAACGAAACCGGTGTCGGTCGAACTGACTTCATGATTTGAAGGCCTAGAAACAAAGACTTCTACGCAGCTGAATGCAGCTGAACGCTAAGTTCCATAGGCACATCATATAGCAAAGCTCAAGAGCGACATTGGTTTAACATTGGCATTGACCAATAATTCACTTTCTTTCTTGATGAGCTAATACGAGACTGGAATTACAGCTATTAATACAGAATAGCTGACATTTCGACGGTTTCGCCTTCTTAAGAGCTTGGAAAGGTCAAGTTGACATGCAATATACTAAGCCGATCACCTTCATAACCTCAATAGATGAAATTTAACACAGAAATTTCCATTCGCGTAATAAACAGCCCAGGCGTACAGAGTATTACATGGGCACGAAATGTGCTTAGGTGAATGATAGCCCGAGGTAGGGGCGCAAGGTCACATGTTATAATGAGACACTCCTCCTTGCCAATCATTTCTGGATCTTTGGAATTAATCTAAAACGCTTCAAGAGTTTTATGCGCTGATTTTTTGATTCAGTGCAAGGATAGTGATTTTTACTTCGAAATCTTCTCCATTAGGTTTCTGTATCCCTACGTGATCTTAGTGAAGCATTTGCTTTCAACTTAAATTTACCGAATAGGTGTTGTTTTAAACGGATGCAGAGTGGTCTATTCGTTTCGCCAACGTATTCGTCCCCCACACGCTTTACAAAAGATTAGGTACACCGTACCCAAACTCATGCAATCATCATTTCTACCGATAGGGCATACTTTACATTTTTGTGTTGCACATAAATTGGGATATAGGCCGTTACGAACTAACTGGCCTCTTAGAGCGTACAGCGGTATTTCAGGCACTGTTGCCGATTTCGATATTGACTTTTAAATTCCTTCTTCGATCGAGAAGTGAACAATGAATAGGTCAAAGTAGGAAAAGCGGCAGGTTTAAAACCATTACTTTTTGCGCAATTGAAGATTGAATTATTAACATGTACTGTGTTATACTTATCAAAACTCATTAGTTAGCACCAACTGATAATCTGGGATCTACTGACCCTTCAACCTTCAAGGTTAGACCCACCATTAGTTGGGTAGATGGGCTCATGGATAGATTAGCTTGCTTTATAAGCCTATTTTTCATCCAGCTGCTTAAGCACACACCAGCACATCTCGCGAATACCCAAATGTCCCTGGATCGTCTGCATAACTGCATAACAGCGCATATGTTATAGAGTCCTTCGTCGTTACTGCCCTTTATACTAAGGTGTCGAATGACTGCAAGACATCCCATCTGCGAGCTTCTTGTGCAGCGCGAAAGAGTAATAAGCACGTACGGCTTTTTTGGTGTTTAAAAGAAGCTGTTTGTTATGCGAGTGGAAATTTAGGTATAATGTTTTATCTGTTGAGGTTAGGTAGGTGTTCGGCTAAGTAGACTGGATGTGAATTTCACCTTTCCAGGCTTTGAAGAAAGCGAAGCAGCCCAAACGTCAGCTATTCTGTATTAATAAATGCCGTACTATCAATCTCGTGTCAGTTCATCAAAAAAGAGTGATACTACCTCTATAATTCAGAATTGCTGACAAAGACCTAGTTGGTTATATTTGGTGTCTACACAATAAAAAACAAGAGAAAATTGGCTAAAAATCAAACATAATCCATGACGTTTAGGAATCAAACTATCATCTGAATTCATAAGGCCTAAACGTTTCCGAAACTGACCACGACCCCTCGCCTGAGCCTTCGATGTCGTTCAACTCTGAAATGTTGTTCTCAGAGACATCGGCGTTCATACGTACATAATTGCGCAGTGTCTGAGGGGTCGGAAATCCAGTCGCACTCAGAGAAGAAACAGTTGTCGTTGAAGCTGTAAAAGTATTGCACTCATCAGTAGTAATCGTGCCTTGCATAAAGTAGTCGTGGAAAATGGTAATCAGTTGAAAACTTTGCACAACATTTTTGAAAGTACTTCAAGATCTTCTTACAAAAAACGAAGAACTTCATCATATTTCAGATGAAGAAACGAATTTACGGCAACTTCCAAGGTCGACTTGCCAAAACAGAGATGCTTTTAACAGTTTCAAATTCTATACGGATTCTAGGTTCTATGATTCCATCAAATACCATCAAGTTTACAGACTATCGAAGCAGGAATCGAAAAGTTATGAAAAGCTGCCAATTAACACCTTCATATGCCTTAAGCTGAAATTTTAAAGCAGTTGTTTTCGTTAGAGGAAATCCCTTGTGGTTTGACGTTAATAACATCAATATCCTTCCCTTACGAGCACAGCGTTGGTTCAACCCTTTTTTGGCCCCATTAAGCCTACTAGTATCGGGAGTCAACGAATTGGTTGCAGACCATCCAGGATCAGTTCACTCCTTCCAGTCCACGCAAGAACGCCTTTACACGCCATCTCATGATTCCAGGAAGAGTAAATTGGACCAGCATTCAAAGACATTCAGTAAAAAGAAGAAAAAATCTTCAGTAGCACTGAAATAAACACGCAAGAAGTTCGAACACTTTCGTGCATGGTGGACGCCATGGAACGAATCGAATGGAAGAAGTGCTCGGTTCCGCACTGTAGATGTGAACTCGGACCATGCGAAATAAGTATAGAAAACTTTGCCAAATATTTGAACTCTAAGTCAGTTATGACAACTTATCGGGAAGTTTCATGAAGCCTATACTTGTACAACAGCTTCATTAGAATCATCACATCTCAAAGGGAAAAAAAAATCCAGGGTTTCTCCCATTTGCTTCGTATCAAAGAAAAAAAATTTAGAAAGCTAGGAATTAATTGCTTTAAAAAATATCCTGGTTTTTTTCTATAAGGCAGAAAAACCTTGATAACCATATGGATATTTGCTTCTTGTTCAGTAGTTCTCGATATTGTTCTAAACTTTCGCTCAGAAGTCAAATGGGACCGTTTGTTTATGAGTAACCCAGGTATGCGGAAACGATCAAACGTACCACTTGACGTGACCTCAGTGACCGTAGTGACTATAGTTGTTGTTCCCGGAGTAGTGGATGGAGAAATCATTGTGCTGACATCTTGCAGAATATTCGACACCGACGTCTTTGACGTTGTTTCCACTTCCTCTGTAGACGAAGTGATAAGCTGATCGTTGTCCAGATCATTGGCAAGGTTGTCGTTCTGCGTACTGAGCGATCCACATCGTGGGGGGCTTAATTGGTCCAATTAATCACAAAGAAATAGAAAAAATGGTCAAAAATCCTATTTTTAGGGAAACAGCAGCACGTTGCTGATCTATTTTTGGTGAGTTCATCCCATCTCTAAGTATGGTCGTCTTCGTAGATGAGAACTAACTCTGTCTTCTGGCCTTTCAACATTTTATTTCTGAATGCGTTACCGTGATATGCGTGCAACCGTCGTCCAACTTGTAGCAAATGCGCACTTGACAATTGAAGTAGACCGATTGTTGATCGGGAAAATTGAAGGCACTTGCTGCCTGAATGAGCACCCAATGAATATGTATGTTTAGGTATCTGTCAAAAAAAAGACAGATAACCATAATTCGCGGTTATCTGACCATTCATTTAAAAATTTAGATCACGAATCCTTAAAAAATCACCGTGAATGATTTGGTGAGATCCGCCGAATAAGTCAGCTCAGGCATCAGGAAGGTATCCGTCGAGCATCTGAATATTGTGGGCTAATATTTCAAAGGCTATACGAACAAAAAATTTTAGTTATTTTACATTCTGAATTTGAAATCTGAAGGAGTGTTCAGTTCGGGAATGGCGTGTAGGTACAGAGTTTCAGGTGAGCCTTAACTAGAGTTAATTCGGAAAAAATTATGCATTCATACGCAATTTCTTTTCCAATCCTTACAAATGATGAAAGAAGAGTAGAACAAGATATGTACTACAATTTTCTACAATGGTAAAAGGTAGAAGCCAACGTCTAAGATCTATATTAATCAGGACATATAACTTCTCAAAACGTGGCAAGGTTCTACGCCAAATTGCACTCTTCTAGAAGTCTTGGCGCGGAACACTTAAAAAATTCGGAAGAGTTGGCGTTGCTACATCTGAAAGGTTTTAATAACGAAACTTCAAACGGATAGAGGTGGTTGACGACTGAGAAGTGTTTTATAGATTTCTAGACGGTGTAAAGTTTACCAGTGTTTAGTTTGTAATTGCGTCTGGATTTGTCGGGACGGCGGAACAACTTTTATTAAGAACAAAACTAAATCATAAAACCATAGAAAATTTTCTAAACCAAACCTAATTTAACGATTTTTATTAAGTCTGTGTTTATTTTTCATTCCTCTGTTCATTTCATCTTGGGGCGGTTTGTCTTCAAAATGTTCAAGTTTTATTTACTGCCGATTCCTTTCTATTCTCACGGCGGAAGATTAGATGAAATGCAGCCACAGTGATGCTGAGGCATGAGCAAAACTCGGAACTCCTGATAAGCATTCCCGATGATGGATAATTGCTGACAACCTCGTTAGAGTAAAAAATTGGCCCAGAGAAAGGCAAAACAAGGGCCTCGGTAGTGCAATGGTAACATGTGAGTCCCAACAAGATTTATCTTCCGCTTTGTAATTCAGTGAGTGGATCTGGTAGAAATGCACTGTACATTCTTCCTAGTAGAAATCTCAATTCGAAAGAAGTTCTCAGAACTTTCTATCACACGGAAAAAAAACGGTAAAAAACACGGGCGCCGATCTGCATTAGTACGCCTCTCATTAAGCCTGGGTCATTATGAACAGTGTGTGGCTTCTGGTCGGCGCTTTCCGGCTTGCACTTTAGGTACGATTCAAAAAGTTCTTTTTCGTCTACAGTTAGATTCCTTTCTTTTCATTAGCAAAGGCGCTAAAGATTTAGCACACGTATGCTGAAAAAAATTACACGTATCATATCATTTCAACCTATCATTACCAGATACAAGGTCAGTAATAAAAACGTATAAATGCTTCCGACGCTACATACTAGCAAATTCAAAAGAACTGAGCAAGATAGTGTTAATGCAATGTAATGTATGCAGTGATACACCAGTTGCGGATACACTGTCGCTGTTTCGATCTACTTCCTGGCTGCTCATTCCGCTCGTAACGGTTCTAGCTTTGTCTAATTAGTAAAAACATTGCCTTGTGTTACGTCAAATGATCACTTTCTCGACTATACAGTTGCACACCACATTCACTGACTCATCTCAGGTCTCATTAGTTGCTCTTGGCCCATCAAAATTTCAGCCCAGCTCACCCTTGTGAATCGATTACGGTGTGGTTGTTGCCTTGTCCATCGACAATGGAGCAATCGTGGATCATCATGCCGTAGACATCCGACGGACAGTCCCATACATGGTAGATCAGGTCACCTACCTGAGCGAATTTAACCAGTGGTCCGTTCGACGATTCCTGGAAAGTACAATCAGTAAGGCTGTAGTCTACTTCTAACTCACTTTTCTGATTACCTTCTGAAATCGCTTTAATGTGTAAGTGATTAAGATCGCTAAAAATTTTTATCTAAATATTGCACAATTTATAACAAATTTGAGAAATCTTCCTTTGTTACACATTGAGAGCACGTAGCGCAGTAACTACAACTACCCTGCGATCCACATGGTGATCGGTTCAATTCACCCTCTTCAGACAAGCGAAACCAAACCAATCATTCTCTCTGGTCAGCGAAGTGACACCAAACTTACCTGGGAGAATAAAAACACTGATGTGATACAACATGAGGCTCACACAAGCCATTGTGTAGTCCTAGTGTAGATTTAAGTACCTCTACTACTCTTTTAACGATGGATGGCACATTCCCTGCAGGGATTAATCCATGCTACGCACTTAATCCTTTAATTGCATGTTACATAGCATTGTTGCATTGAGAACGATAAAAATATTAGTATTAGCAGTAGATTTAACCATAGAAGAAACAAAAAATCTGTTAAGACCGTTCATTTTACTCCTTTTAGAAGGCTTATTCAACTCCTCGTTAGATGTCACTGAAAATTCGAGACCTTATGAAGAGTGTAGCGACATGTTGGCTTCGCACTCTCACTGGACACGACGGCTGTCGCAAGTTCGCTGTAAAGTATTTTTTGATTGAAGCAATTGGAACAAATGAAAATAAATGCTTTAACGCTAAATGTGTTCGCTAACCCACTCCCTATATACATTAGTTCTTGGTCTATGCGTAAATTTTGAGCCACAAGCCATTGCCCTACATTGCGACTACGAATCAGGACCCAGAAAACACTAATTGAATAAAAAATACAGTTTGTGGGGTCCGGCGGTTCACAGTTTTTCTTCAGTCTTCAGTTCTTTGATGGAATTTGTTTTCTCACAGTGGTTATGACTTACAAGAACTCATCAAGAGTTCGTTCTAAACTTGGGATATGCATGAAGTGCTCTTTTATTACGCGATGTAAGGTCAAATAGAAAAGAGGATCTGGTAGAAGTGCGTCAAAAATGATCCAAAACCCCGTCTTAAATTTGTGGATATGACTAAACCATAGTACATTCGCGGAGATTCGCAACCTCATAGGGTTTTGTTGTCTAAATTCGTCCACTAGTTGTTAAAAAAAGAAAAATCAAGCGTCACTGAACACAAATGAATGAGTAGAGAACTGGCTATTCGTAATCAGTATTGCCTTCATAATCGTTTTACTTCACATCTAATTAGTTTTGGTTTTCATACAAAAACACATTTCATAATTAAGTAACAGTTACAGGAAACTTTTTGCGAATTCTTTGAAAAGGAAATGGTAGGCACTTCAGTATGTCCCTCAGAAAGCTAACCAGCTAGTTGTGGACGAGTTCATCGTTCTCCAGCGTTAACGCGAAGTGCAAGAAACAGGACAGCACAGACTAGTGCACTTCAGTTCTTCGAAAACGAACCCCAGAGACCTCGCGGCAGAAAACGGATGGGATCGTACGATACAGACGGATTCCTGCTCAAACCTTCTAGTTCGGAAATCCGCGAAGTTTGATCGGAAGCTGATTCGTACTCTCTCTAATTGAGCAATACAACGAGTTCCTTAGTACCGCTAAGACAAACTAATCAAAGACCGCCTCATAATCCAATATCATCGCTTTGTGAATGTCTCTTGAGTTCAGAATTGAGGTTATAAGACCATGTAACACTTCAAAGTGTCGTGAAACAGCATTCAACTACGTGACCTTGTTCTGTGGTGACCGCTCACAAATTACTACCAGGTAACCTGAATGCCCTTAATACGTAGACACTTAAGTTGCTCATGATTGCACTCTTCTAAAAACAAATTCTTTCTCCAATTCTACAAATCGATACTCATATCTGCAATAAGTCTAGCAGTAGTAAAGGATTTCTTCCAGATACCTTTTGGATTACCAAGTTTAAGCTACGATTCTAATGACAAATTGGTTCGTTTCACTGCGGTATTGTCAACTTTGTACAAATTTGCGCTTTCACATCCACTATCACTACATTTTTTCTTTTATTCTCGATTTTGACTGCTAATTATCAAAGTCACGTGATGCAGAGTTCTTTGAATTCGAGTTTTTCGTATCGTGGCAGTAACAACCTTACTCCCTGCGTTTGCGAACGAGTTTTTCCGCTCTCAAACATGGAATTACAAGTATCGTTCGACCTAATCACTCAAGAGCCATGCTGTTCGCGATGCTATTCTAGCGCCTGGCGATGTTAAGTCATGGACGGCAGGGCTCCGAGTTCACGGGTCTCCGCTCACAAGCGGATGTCACGAAAAAGGTCAAGGTGGAGCTCTTCACAATAACCGAACAAACTCCTGAATAGCCGCGACAATACGACAGAGTGCGACATCCGGGAGCCCGTATTTCTACAGAATGAAATCGTCGTAAAGCAGTTTGTCCAATAAAAAACGATTATGAGCTCCAAACGGAAACCTTTCACACAAATTCCGGCATTGGCTTCAGATTTCGAAAGCATTTCTAGTACTTAACAATATTGCACCTTTCAACTAGACATTGTTTAATCGGATTCTTCCAGTTCTTAGCAAGATTTGAAGGTTACCACAATGATATGCTTCCGCAGAACAAGAACGAAAATCGAGCCTCATCTATAAAAGACGACCAGAATTACTAGCTGTTCTATATGCGCTCTTTTAGCCCGTCTTTTCCTCCACTTACAGAATTCACGCAATAACTCCAAATAAAACTGTACTTCAACATGTTTATATCTTAAGGCCAATTATTAGCTGTATAGTTGTGGGGGATCTACAAGCCTTAAAAAACAAGAATTGCTCGATGAATTCTTCTCGAGATATCTGAGTAAAGAATTTCACCCACTTAACACCGATTTGAGCTCCAACTGCTTTCTCAGCTTCTACATAGAAACAGCGAACGTGGAACGCTCGATCGACTTTGGTGATGAACAACGGATGCAACTGGACGACCACCGTCATGCTGAATGCCATCCCGCGAGGATTCACCTGGAAGCAGAGCACACCACGTCAAAAATGAAAACGACATCTTCGCATGCAAACTAAGTTCTTCATAGAATTAAAATGTCTAAAAAATACTGAGAAAGGGATCCACATTACTGCGTAAGTCTCGGTGAATGTCAGACAACACACAACGAGTGTACTAGTCCTCACTGGTGAGGAATCTTTGTTTCTATTTTTAGCTAGATTTATGAGAATTAGCAAGAACACGTTTATTATTGATTGACTACCGTTGCAAACGGAGTGTTTTAAGTTGCTGCTATCTTGGCGAGTAAACACGAGGTTGTTAACACAAGACTTATTTAACGTTAACAAGTGTTTCTGGAGAACGCTTCTTCTTCAGTGTCTAGAAGAGTGGAATGGCCAAGCAGTCTACTCATCCAGACACTTTCACTACTATGCTGTTTTTAGCTCTAGTTATCCCCACGTATTCTTCACTGTTGTCGTAAATATTGATAGTTATACCTTTCTTTTTCATAACTCTAGTGTCAGTCATAGCGCACGACTTCAACTCCAACTGTTTATCTTTGCTTAGTAATTTCGTTTGCAGTCAAAAAATACTTGTACTCAATCTATTTAGTCATTTGGTTGGTGTACGTCGCTCTCATGTAATCGTACGCCTACCTCTTGAATGGTCAGGGAAAAGACGGTTGCCTCGATGAAATCGGTCATCGAGTAACTGAAGGAGAGAAAAGTGCACGTTCAGGTGCCACTAGCTAGCACGCACCAGTTCACAACTATCATCAAACATCTCTGCGGCTCTCACTGAAATGCTCTAAAGCCCAAGTGGTTGAGTGACGTGAATGATTGCACGGAGGAAGGCACACATGACACGTTAACTGCTCAAAATGCTCTCAGGCTGATTGTATGTAATCGATTCTCAACAAAACTCATACAATTGTTTCTTTGTGTCATTAACGGAAATTCTCTGAACGTTTAGTAGCCGCTATGATACGAGAGGATCAGCCTGATCTGAAGAACGCAAAAACAGTGCTATTCGTTTTATTTTTTATTTTTATTTTATTCTTTGCTCTTTTTTATGGCAGGGTACTATTTGAAATACAACCATAGGGATGCCGATTTAGAGGTGAAGGTCGCAAAAGGCGGATTCGAAGCCCACCTGAGCTTTTGAGTTTAGTTCATATCTCAGCATCCCAATGGTTGTACGCTATATCGTATCTTGTTATGAAAAAAGAATAGGCAGAAAAAAAGGCAATGTGATTTCTACTGCAGGTTCAGCTTAACTAGGTGCAGTACCGATCTTTACACCCCAGATCATTCTTGTTGACGAGTGATTACTAATAGAACGGTTAGAGCAAAACATAGCTGGGCGAAAGGGAAATCAAGGGATTCGTTTGGTGTGGTGGATAGCACATGAGCCCCGGGTAACCTGGGTCCAAAGTCCAGCTGAAGCTCCGAGCTTCGTTGTTATGTCGACATCCATAGAGTTCTACGATTCGGAATCCTGTTAGTAAAGCAGTTAGCGCTGAGTAAAAAGACAATGGAAACACTTTGACGTACACTGCTGATAGGAGCAGATTGCTGTCAACCCACATACAGACCAGCTTTCTACACCATGTAGATGACACTGAGTCTACAGAAATCCGCTGCCGGTAATTTTAGTGAATCGCTAGAACAAAGTGGGTCCGCGATTCTGGAAAGTGCCGTTGAATGACAAGGTCACGCCCAGGCGGAACGCTTGGCTGAATGCCCGATTAACAGCCGAACAACGATTTTAAGTCGTTTCAGTTAAGCGCTATTTCACTTTTCTCAAGCATCCGTGTAAACCATCGAATTACTTCTGTTCGCCCTTGAATGCCTCAAGAATTAATTTTAAATACGCGAATAAAAAGTGGGAAAATTCGTTATGGCATGAGACGTCCTAACACATGTGGAAAGCTTAATGAAAAGAACATTGGAAGGAAAGTCTACAAAACACTTTAGAAAAAATAGTTTGCCGCCTAAATTCTACCTACAACGACCGATTGCATTTAGTAGAGGTACATGACGAATAAACATCGATCTGCTCGTTGCACACGAAAAATAAACGGTGCTCTTTTTTTTCAGTTTAGGCCCTTTTTCGGGTTAGTTTTAAACTTCCATGGTTAAAAGATAGTTACAGACAAAAATTATTTCTACTCTATGCTTCCACTACCATAAGAAAAACATTGGTCCCGCGGACTTCCCTACGAACTTTGTTGAAGGTCGCCCATATGTGTAAATCATAGATATTGATGGCTGGGGTGTACTAATCAATATTTTGCTTAATTTGGCGCTTCGAGTAAAAAATCATTGTCTACATTGAAAAGAATAAGTCTTTCTCATTCTATGCACTTTACTTCCCACCAAATAGGAAGGAAAAGCTCATCTTCTCCAGGAACGACTTCTTCACTATTTTGGCACTAATCATCAAGTTGTCGTAGTTCTAAAGAGCCGACTCAGTGCTGTTGATACATTTGTCACCAATCACCTTATTATGTCAAAATCATGCTTAAGTAGACTCTACGTTTTCAAACTCAATAAAGGTTAGATTGACGGCCACGCTACTGGATCAACTATTTGATTTGCGCTTTGATTTTTTCTACTCATCCTTGGCAGCAATCAAGGGAAACCACTTCTTTTTTGCGAAAGCGTTTTGAGATTCTTGTTGAAATAAACACCTTACGCGGCTACCTCACGTTTGCGGTTAATGTCGCACTTCTCGAAGTCGAACACAGCCTGTGTGGTGTTGCGGAACGAGCACTCTGGTCGGTTGAAGTGACCTTTGGCGAAAACATGCGATGGTGGCTGTTTCTCGGTGCTAACACTCACCGAAAGTTTACCATGGCCGCATTCTATTACCGGTTTGTCTGAAAGGACAGAAGGGCTTCATTTCAAATGTTTCGCCTGTTCTATTCTACTTTGATCTATAACCGATAATGAACAATGCTGTTGATACTTCATGTGCACAGGTTCTTGTCGTGAGTTTCAGAATCTCACCTAAATTCATACGCAACGACTTGTTTTATATCTAACGTGCTAAACTTTTTGCCGAATTTTTGAAGTTTAGGGCAAATAATTGTCAGATCAACCAAACTGATCTTTGCTCATGAAGAGCCTAACGACTGTTCTTGAAGTCCTATTGTTTGTTACTCATAGTGATGGAGCATGGTGAGTGAAGTAGTGGAAGATTAAGACTCAAGAAAAAACGCGTTGGACCGGTGGTAATGTTTTGTATTGCGATGGATTGTACACTATCTGGCCTTGACTAGCGTCTGCCATTGATTATCATATACTGCGATGAATATAGATGTGGTACGATTTTTTTGGGTATTCACCTTTACGTAATTACATTCTAAAAAATTGTCTGGATACAAATGATCCTGAAGAATGACGCTTTCATCCGTTTCCCTGCGTGTTCTCCTATACCGCAGTTCCCTAAAGTATATGCGGCCCTGCGTACTCTTATTTTTAAGGAATAGGCGACAAAGGGGAAGGAAATTTTTCTGGAGAGAAATGTCAAGGAATTTTTGACTAGAATGATCTAATTGAAATACTCGGACAATCTAGGGCGCTTGGTTGTAAGTATTCAGCATCTACTAGATAGCAGCCTTGGCTCGCTTATTTGGTTGTTCTCAGCTTTCTTCGTTTGCATTTGAACCACAACAGAATGGATTGGTAGTCGTACCTGTGAGTGAATTTTTCGAATTCGATGTCGGATGACACTGCCGAGGCGACGGCCAGAAGCAGACTTTTTCGTCAGAAGTCGCAACAGCATTCTCTGGTGAAGCGACTGAAACGGAGTTTTCGCTACCGCGCACTCAGATTGAGAAGATATTCGTTGTAGGAGCGCTGCAATATGCAGAAAAAACACATTTCAAAAAGTGCACAATGGGTAAACCGGGAATTCGTGAAGGAGACATCGGCAGAGCATCATTAACAACAACAACAACAACAACAACAACAACAACAGAAACAACAACGACAACAACAACATTAAAAAAAAGCTCCCGGCGTTGATCAATCTCTGAGGGATGCGCCGTGCATTCGACTTCATTAAGTATCGTTGGAGGTGATTGAATGCATATCTGGCCTTTATTACAATGACTCGTGGTAGGTAGATGTATCGAGCCAGTTCTGCTATCCTCCCAGACAAGTCTGGTTTCAATTTGCCGACTCCCAGAGGGACGGAAGGCTGGTGGTCCATGAGCGCACGGATCGACTCCACGTGTGAATCGCAGTGGCGCCTCCAACCACTGCGCCACACGCGCCCGACAGCAACAACAGTGCTGGAAATGTGCGGGCCAGATTACTTTGTGGAGTTAAAGCCTGGGTTAAGGAATGCTTTAAAAATAGTTTCTTCTCTTAATTTCTCAGTTTTTTCCTACGGACTATTCCCCATGTTTGAGAGCAACCGCACAAGAAGTTGGCTATTAAAAAAATCTGCAACTTTGAAATGAACACCATTTCATCCATTCTTCGCTCCTTCTTCCTCTAGTTCTCTCCCATACTCTCTTGCTCCCTCTGACAGACATAACTACCACGTTTTTCTGCTCTACTCTGACGTCTTTTTGCTATTGTTGTTACATTTTTTCTGCTCTCTATTAACGGTTATATAGAGCTTTTTTTCTTATGACCACCTGAAAGAAGACGCCACCTCCTTCATGGGAAGACCCACAGAGTGACCATTAACTTCCAAGGTCTCCTATACCTGCACTACGCATCTCTCTGTCCTTAGCGTCCATAATGACACCGTCAACCTTGGCGTCGTCTTCTCGCAATTTTTTCCATACGTCCTCCCTCACAAGCCCCTCTCTCACAGATACACATGCACACCTGTCCTCATATTTGAAAACATGTGATTTGCCACTCCTCATATGCATTTTTCGTAACCTACTATTTTTCTTCGCGTTTGAAAAAGAATATGGAAGAATACTCATTCAAGGGTGATGGTAGGTGCGCACCATCAGCAAAAAATCTAGTTTAGAAACTCTAGTGGAATAAATTAAGTTTGAAAACTTTAGTGGGACAGATAACAATAGGTAAATATAAGTTAGATAGAGTTGTGTTCTCCTTGTTGGCATGACCTCGATATCTCCATGAAAACGTTGGATGGGAGAAACTCAAAGGAAGGACGATAGAACAATTATGAGGAGAAGTGGAACTGGTGTTTCATCATGCGAGCTGAAAGTGGAAGAAAAGAGTACGAAACTGTCGATGCCATACTTCTTACCTTTCAATGTTGTTTGTAATGCGATATAAATAATGTGAATATATTCACACTTTTCTACCAGAAATAATTCTTTTTATACGACCACCTCCACATTTACTGAACGGATCACATCAGTTTCTGCATTCGATCGTTTACTTCCATCCATCGTCCATGAAGCTCTCGGAACTTTTCGCGTGTTAATTCAGCTGCTGCTTGAACACTGTCGTTTTCTTTATGAGCGTTGTTGAAGGCTGGTCAATTCGATTCTCACTGGTGTCCTGGGATAACATGGCTAGAGCGATCCCACTTAGATTGTACGGACTGAGATGTGTCCAGAAAGGTTTGGGAGGTCTGGTACCAATTTATCGACCACGAAGAGTTTAGAGGGTTAGCGAGCTCGGTACGGAGTCGGAGGAGCATCGTGCCCGCGATAAAAGCAATCACTGCCGCTGCCTTACCGTCCTCCTAGCAATATTAATGATCAAAGTAAGAGATGACAATAAGGTGTTTGTAGATTACTCTAAAACATAAAAGCGTGCGCTGGAACTTGATACAAAAAAACAACAACGAATTTCGTGGGTGTTTTCGGTTGCAATTTTATCATACAACAGTGCACACGGGACAAAAAACATAGGATTCCTTCATAAACTTCACCGCTTTCTGTATGTGTGAAAACTATCTAATATAGAAGATATAGAGTTGTAAAAAACAAGTATAAATGCTTTCATTCTTTGAATATAAAGGTTGACATAGCTGATTCATCTCGAGAATATTCGTCAAACCGGAAAGGAAAACGTCAAGCGTTTTCAATAGTTCAAGGCGACAGCAGTTGAATCAGATGAGAAACTTCGTGCAGAACAATGACAAGTCATCCCTTCCAAATGACTATTCACTACAGACGTTCTCGGCTGCGAGGAGTTGGATTGGCGTAAGTCGCGATCACAACTATAATGATGCATCCAAAAAGCAATTTTTCATCGCGCGGTAGTTTGAGTCAGTCGGAAAGAAGGGCATCAGTTTTTAAGCCATGTGAATTATTTGGCCTTCGAGGGACTGAAAGCTAGTCAGAGTTGAACACGGCTAAACAACCACGTGAATGTATTCAAGCCTCAAGTACTCTGCTACACCGTCGTAACTAAATTTCATCACTGTCGTTTTGAACAGCTTCTATAGAAAACCTGGGGGTGTGTCATAAAGAGCCACTCGCATTTGAATTTGGATCTTCACGAGTGGCCTGAATGCAACTTGTACCATTACTTTCAATTCTCACACCGACCTGTCTCACTTGATATCAATACCAGTTCACAAAATTTCCAGCCAAAATTTGTTGGATCATCTCTGTATGCTTTTCTTTTACCAGATTCCTGTTGCCAGAGTGGTCTGGCTCGTTTTGTAGAAAGTGATTTACTTTACTTCACTTTAGAGTCTACAAAAGTTGTTGTGGGTGTCTATAAGAGTAAATAGATTCCTTTCCTGTTTCCTTCGCAAGAGGAGCCCTTTAAAGTCGTCTGTTCGTGATTACCTTGACACAATACTGAATTACGCGTGTTGAGTTCACTATGCCTTTCATTGCCAACGGTTAAGCACGGACGTGGCGACCTCATCTATACGGAGAGCCAGAGGCGCTATCGATGGTATGGTCGAGTTTCCACCAAGCGCTATCCGATGGACAAACGTCACAAGAAAAGGTGCTCGAAAAAGATACTGGAGAAACACTAGGGCTACAAAAACTCTTCGGAAAAGAAATCTACATTGTATTTGACCGAAAACATAATGCATTTGATTTATAGTAATTGTATTCGACGTCACTCGCCGCGTAGATGTCATTTGCATTTTGGCGAAGCCGACAATTTATTCGCAAGAACCCAAAACGATTACTTTTCGACCGTAGCTTTTTCTTGATGGGTCGTTTCGGAGAAACATAGAAGACGGCGTAAAATTGTGAAGAGACGTCTTCAAACGTAAAACAAAAATTGATTTAAAAAAATCGATAGTTTAGTGCTGATTTTCGGCTCATATATCTATTACTGTCCATATTATCAGTGAAAATCTGGAAAATTTGGGTTTAAAACTAGTCCAAATTTAGGCGTGAATCTTGGAAATAATTTATCTCTCTGGAGTAATTAATGGTAGTAATTACCGACTAAGCTCATCGTCAGAAAATTTCCAACTGATTTCATCAACAGTTGTGGATAAGCAATGTGATTCATATAGCTCTAACAGTCGAGAGCATTAGCTGATTTTACATTTCCAAGCAAAATAGATCGATTCTCCTAATCCTGCGTGGATTTTTTCACTGTTCCACCCTCTGCCTTTTGAATATGAAGCAACTACTCGAAGACAGGAATAGGCCGCCTGTCATCGACCACGAACGGACTGTTTTACAGTTGTGCGAGTCGGCCCGCATGCGACCCGTCGTCAGCTCGGTTGTGCCCACAAGGGTCCGAATGCGCACAGCGATTCACGGCGCACTCGGAAGTGGTTGTCGCCCATCTCGCACTCCTCCCGTGACTGTTTGCCGTGGTGGATCTGGGAACGGTGAGAGTGGACAGATACTCGTAAAAGTACTCTTTAGCGAAAACTTTCCCAAAAATATGTTCAGCATCGACGTTTAGTGAAGTGCTATGCAAAAAAAGTCCACGAAAAGTTTTACTTACTAGACACTTGAAAATGAAATATGGTGTTTTCCAGAATTCTTCAGTTTGTCAGAATTTCCTGGTACTGTATGAACGAAATCGACTATCGTCCAAGTAGGACACATTTTTGAATATTGTGTAAAAGTTCGTTCGATAACTCATCACTGTAGTTCAAACACATAAGTACAAATACATAAAAAAAGTCAGCTACTTTATCAGGAAATATTTGTGATAGAGAGGTAGCCATGTTTAGAATTCCTAAGCGAACAGTATAGTTGACTCAGGTAGTACCATAAAAAGTTCCACTGAGAAATAAGGAAATATAGATTGATGGGTGGTTAAGAAGGCAATGACAGGGAATAGAAAGTAATGGACAGCCACTAATCCAAAACGGAGTCGTATCAGAAGTAATGGAGGTATGGCAAAACTGTGCTCCGTTCTACCATTGTAACCAGTGTCTTATGTATCAAAAAACTCCTCAAATAAACAGCCGATTAAGTAAAGTATAGATAGAGGATTCTCAGGAAACCAAGCTAAGATTCTTGTTTCCTCGTGAAAACTGTTACAAGAAAGCACTTTGGTTTTCATCGTCACTCTGTCATAAACGGAGCATCATTTCAAAAAAAAGGCTTTGAAAATACATACATGCGATCTGATCTAAAAATGGCTAATTAAGTCCTTTTTAAACTCTTGAACATTTTTAATAGCCCTATCCTCTGAATTATTAACCCAAATGAGGTTTTTGCGATGGACAGCGAAAAACTTACTTCTTGAAAAGAAAAGAAAAATGGGCCATTTATCCGATCAACTCTAAAGTGGTATGTGTAATTCCAATATGCAAACAACTTTAGTGGATATCCAAGTTATGTATGCTCGTTTGCAGTGCTTTGATAGAGTACCTACACATCGTCGGTGAAAGATGCTCATGGGAAAAAGTCGTGGTTCGTTCTCAAAGCACTGCCACTTAAGCTGAGAAGTCTCATAATTTTAATCGCACACTCAGATTAAAAGCAAACATACACCAAAAATCACCACCGTCCTTGAAGAGTTTTAGTCCCAAGATGGAACTATTTGTAATGCCGGAAACGTTTTTTGATTGACTGTAGAGGAAAAAAATCTTCTTAAGGCAACAAGTCACCAGCTAGATAGAACATATGCTGAGGACCGCGTGATTCAGCGCAAATATAGATCGTTCTGATAGATATTCAAGTACTCAATAGCAAGTTTTCGTAACCAGCACAGGGTGGATCTTTAGCAAAACCATATTTGCAGAGTGAAAGTAAAACACTAGTGTTGGCAAAAGAAAATGATTCCACATGATTGTTAATAAGTATCAAGGAGCACTTCTCATCTGTAACATTAGGAAGCAACAAAAGTAGAGTTGGATGTACGTGGATAAATCTTAAGCTATGGTTATTTTTTGACGGGGCGAGCAGCTATCCTATAAAAGGAATACGATGGCAGAAGCTGCACACAGCGTTGTTACAAATCCGACAGTTGCGGGATTTTTGACGTCCTCGTTAATCGGCCAACGTAGCTCCTCAGGATGACGACCTCAACTTGCTGTTGAGAGCATGAGGAGGGGAAAACTGATCGCTGACTCGCACAAAACCACGCCCACTGAATGGTGGTAGTGGAACACGGAACAGGGCTAGACCTTGAAAAAATGTCTAAACAGCCGTGTATTGGTAATTGTAACCGTCTGCAGGACCATGGGCTAAGAAATATCCAGATGGAAGTCTAAGGACTTGGAACCTTGAAGCCAAAATGACCTTCGACTTTCAGTAGAGTATGGTAATCATGGAAAACGATGTCTCTTATGAAGGTCGGTAATAACTAGAAACTGATAACTCAGGAACTTGCTAGATATGATGAACTAAGTCAGTATTAAATATCTTGCATAGACCAACTACTTCGTCCTAGTAAAATCGTGAAGTCTTTAAAAAATTCTTCCTTATTTTCAGCAAATACGTTTTTGATGGTAGATTTTAAGACAAAGCTCAAATTTAATAAATATTATAAATGTACCCACAATTCGTCAGTTATTCCATTGTCCAATTAAAAAGAGCTATTGTTTTCAAGAGAACGAAGCACATTAAGAAAAAGAATTGATCGACTTAGTGACGAGATCAGCGACGAGACCATGGAAGGGTGGAAGTAAGTAAAGGAGGAAATTACAGCTTCACTGGAAGTCATGAACGGTAAAAAAGCAAGGAAAAAAATGAACAGACAAGGAAAAAGAGCGGAGACATCAGTTTATACACGAGTAATACGTGTGCACTGATCGTCTGTCCACTTTCTCCACAAATGTGGTTAACGGACAATGAACCGCGTAGGAAACGACGACGAGAAAAAAGTTAAGGTGAGAAACTATAGAAACGATCGAATGATCAAAGCCACAAGGGAAATTTAAGACGGTAATCGCGCGTACCTGTCGTCATATGTGAGCAAATAGACCTATGCCAATCGTCCCAACTAATTGCACATTGTGGGCTTTGACGAAAGAGGTGGAGTTAGAGGGAGAGGAAGGAGGAGGGTGAAGGCAATACCTTTGTATGAATACCACCATTCTCATTAGCATTCACATCGCACAGGTCAAGGGGTCAGCCGGCATCCATGGAATGATTCGAATCCGAATACCTTTGTATGATTGTCATTCCCGTCAATAAATGACATGGACAGATGTTAAAACTCATACATTTGTCAGCTTTCGAAATAATCGGTCGAAAAATCTAAATGCTGCTGGCAGCACTTCTTCAAGGTGTGGGAAATTCACTGAATTCTACTGTTAATACATTCGAATACTCGAATATTCGAATATTCGAATATTCGAATACTTCTTAATCAATCTCTACAGACAACCCACTCACAGCAGTTTTTTCTTCGGATCTTTTTTTTACCATTTTTAAATCAAATTCTATTCGTTTGAAAGTCATTGCGCCATTGGGGCCCTTGCTGTACAGTTTGCTGAAGAATGATACTTTTCAAAAGATATCGTCTAAAAACAGGATGAGCAGTCTCTGTTTTTCTGTTTACTACGGATAATTCTTTGGTAACTACAGTATTCAAGAACCATAAAGCTTAAGAAACATATAAAAAGGTTGATCGTGCAATGAATATGAAGGTTGTTTCTGTCTCCCAGAAAACTTTCGATTTTCATGCCATTTCACAGGTAGAATTTTTTAAAAAATTCTAAAACATTAGCGAAGTTTCTTTAAGTGCTCAGCACACCAGCTTTGCACTCAGAGTGTCACATCCTCCTCGAATGTCAAGCCAGTCGCTGGCTTCGTCACTGTGATCGCTTTCGTCTTGGAAGAACCCGAGTCGCAATTCCTTCCAGTCTAGAAAGGCTAAGAACTGTTTGTACTGAAGATCTGGGGAAGCCCTATCACGGTCATCTCGAGATGTCAAGGAAAATCACTGCTAACCACCGTTCAGTTTATCATCGAGGAGAAAATACAGCACACTCTTAAACTCGAAGCAATGCATGAACCAGACCACCTTGTTTGATAACAACTAGAACCATTAAACCTATGTGAAATTTGAAGAAGTATCTAAGTAAGTAATTTAACGTAGATGTATTTACCGCAGGCATCTATCACGGATTTACCATGGGCTCACTCGAATGTGTCCACCAACGTGTCCTGCTCATCATTCCGCTGGTCAGTCGCTTCGCTCTTCGAAATCTAAGCCTTGACTAGAAAAAAACGGGAAACATGCCATGCTTTGAAGGTTTGAGAAAGTTTGAATTATCGCTCTTTGTTTGGTTGTGAAAGGCTATTAGGTACACGCAGAATCTTACAAATTAATGACAATCCACAAAAAATGAACATGAATCAACGGGAAGAATGGTTTTTGTTAATAAATGGATGGAAACAAATTTCTTCTGTCTGGTTCCTGATGAATGTCTCTGTCTGAAATGTCTCCATTTGAGCGCCGGTAAAGCCAGAAGTGTCTAAGGGGGCAAATCCGATACCATTCACTCTTTTATTCACTAACAAAAGCTTTCGCCACTTTTATCCACAGTATCCTACTTAACCCCTTAACGCCTCCCAACGGTTTACCGCCTCATTGTGGCTGGGAGGTAATCCTGGGTGTCGGACTGCGATGTACAGTGGAGGGTTCATCCTCTGGCAGGGCCTCCCAAGCTAAGAAGGAGTCCGGAGTTTCCATCAGGAACCCTAGCTAAGAGTAAACCAATAGCAGGGTCCACCACCGTCCTGGTATCAAAGTCGCATGATGGCAAATCTCCCTCTGATCTACAAGGGCTGCGACTGCCTGTGGTAGTAGGGACCTGGGGGAGATTTTGGCCAGGCTGACCTCGGAATTCGGGACAGTGGCTTCGACCAGCAAAATCTCCGAAAAATGGAGATTATGCTGGGACCCGCACAACCAGGTAGGACGGGCCGTTCGAAGTATCAAGTATCCTACTTAACCGGAACAGGCACTAACCATATACACAAGTCGCCTAATTCTTTTACATAATTTAAGGCGTGAAGTATTGCGGGGTAAATGCTGATGGATTGAATGCAGTTTCATAAATGAATGAAGGTATCAAAGTATCCTTCTACACCAGTAGGAAAAACAAGCGTTTGAAGATGATATGGTGAAAGTCACACGGTGGGATGAAGCGAAATAAAAGACGAGGATGACTCTCATCGTATGTATGAGAAAAACTAAAAACCACCTTCCTAGTAGTTTTCGCCCGATGTCTTTAGTCGAGCGCTTAGACCCAGTATTGAGCGATTCAAGGAATTCTACAAAATGCATTAAAAATGGTGGAGAACACCTGGAAAAAGTTGCTGAGAAGGGCAGGTCTTCGTGCAGCTGTCCGAAAATTGGTGCCAGTTTACGACCTCCTTCGAATATCTCATTTAATAGCTAACATTAGTGGCCGAAAAGTGTTAGAATGTATTTTTGTTCACTTCCTTTTAGCAGAGGTTCCATGTTTCTATCTGTGACTGTGTGCTTTTCTGTCTGCGAAGTCTTTAAAGTATTTCAGCACTGGCTTAATGAGATGTAGTGGCCGAGGTGCCTGAGATGTCGGCAGTCTGTCGAAAAGGCATCGGATAAGCTTTCTGGGTGAAGTAGATTTGTATAATTCGTTTCATTCAAGTTTAATAGTGTTGATGGTAGCGACCATGTGGTTGGGCGTTTTCGTGTTGATCTTTCTTCGTTTGTTCAGCGTTGGTTGCACATGCTGCTGTTCATGTCTTGCTACATGTCGATGTGCTGATGGGATTTCCAGGAGTCAAATTTCTGGTGAGAAGTTCAATGCTGCAATCATCGAAGCGTTGCTGCTGTCGTCTGTTGGCGGAAAATTGCTTCTTCGAAATGTCTCAATGTCTCATGCTTGTCCAAGAGTTGCACAGTACGTCGTCAACTGTTGCATCGTAGCACGTTACCGTATGGTAAGGAAATAGATTAGTTTTGTTGAGGGATGGAAAAAACGCAGAACGATGTTTATAATGGCAGTCTTCTCTTGGTCATCTTCGTACACTAATTTAGCAAGCTTCTAGTGATTAAGCCTTTTATCATTTTCTTCGAATTTCCAGTTCAGTCGACGTGTCTTGAAACGACTGATGGCCTTGCAAGAATTTCTTCCACAAACTGTTGAAATGCTGTTGAAGATCGTTTTTCGAGTGAAAGAATTTTAAAAGACCACCATCGATCAATTCAAAATGTCGTGAGAGGAATCCTAACCTTGGACGCTTTCATCTCTATAATGAATCTCTGATAATTCAAGCAGGAGCTCGATTAGGTACGTGGTTGGTGGCCTGCCATCTTGTCCCTAGGTGTTCTTGTGGAATCATGGCAGTTCTTAGTTTTAGCTTTTTTCTAGCTGTACTCCGAATAGAAATGTTGAACTCCTTACTAGATTGGGGTGCATTTCGGTAGGTTCATTACTGCATGCTCCATCTTGACACGCAGAGACATCTTCGAATCATAAATGCCTCACTTGGATGGTGAACTCATTTCCACTCACATTAACTTATATATTAATCACAAAAAACTTGGAAAAAACAAATCGTGGTAAGTACTTCATTATTTTTTTTAACTATGTCAGGTATAAAATGAATAGCTACACTCGCTTTGTTAAGCTGGAAGCAATGGCTTTGAACAATAAATGCCTTCGTCAACACATACGATCAGCAAGAATTCCTCACTGAAGCACTTAATTGGTCCTAGAGCTCCATTCTGATCTTTAAACAGGCTTCGCTGTATTGGATCACTAGATAGAATCAAAAAATGAGCATGCTGAGTGCACAGAGGATCGTGATGTTTGGAGACCTTGCATACACGAAGCTCGTTCGTTTTTCGCGCTTGACCTCATTCTCCTCAACTCGATCATGTTTGCATGTTATCCTGGTTTGCAGAGTTCACGGACCTTATACGAAGATCATCGACGGATGAACTTACTCTGGGATCTACTCTGAAACCATGCATTCTGTAAATACGCGGAATGAAAACAGTTTATTACGTTGGAATAGGAAAGACGATGGTTTCTAATGAGAATGAAATGAACTACGTGTCCTTGCTTCGGTACAATTGAGGTTACATCAGAACGCCATCTTTTGGAATCTTTTCAATTATCTTTTCCCTTCCCAACATTGGGCAACTTTTAAGAAGATGATTTACTTTTTATTCTTCTTATCAATGTTAATCCAATACAATCCATGCAAGCTAACCAAGATGGGAGCAAACTCTGAAGTTTTTTAGGATGCTTTCCACCAATGTGGCAAAAAAATCCTTCCAAAGGTGAAGAACGATGAGAGATGAATTATTGTCGTTGTCCTAAATATGTTCGTTCAAAGATTACGTTCAGTGTCGAGCTCTATTTCGATAAAATTGAATTAGTCTGAGTTGCACTTTACTGCTGAGTAAAAGAATGCGAGGTATTCAAGGTTAACGAGTGTTTTTGTTGTATTGCTCGTTTCTATTCGTGTGCTCCTAAATAGATTTGCTCTCATGGCATATTTCTCGCTCAGAGTGCGCCATAAATGATTACGGTCGTTTTGACCGTAACCGCGTGTTGAATAGTCGCCTCTCGTGCGTCAAGGTTGTAACCGCATAGGTAAGACAACATTGTCAACATTCTCACAACAACACGGCAATTCTCAATGAAGGATAGCCATTCTGCAAGGTTCCATGGAATTTATCGGGCTTATAGCGTTTCCAATGTAACGCGGCGTTGACCTGGCATCTGTACTCGCAGAACGTTTTTCTGTTGTTGTCTACAGTCTAGACATAAAATTACTGCGAAAGCATATATTAGCCCGAAAAACTATAGTTGGATGATCAACGAGTTTTCCTCAGTATTCTGCTTCATTTTGAAACAACGTCGATTATTTGCCGCACCATACTTTATCGTTACTCATTGCCAGCCTGATTGATTGATTGCCAGCATTTGTAAATGGGTGTTAGCTCTTACTATAGAAGCTTGATACCAGCTTCGTAACACCGCAGAGATCAGAGATTGTATGGGCAAGCGTGGGCCGAGCAAGAGCCTTATGGGTTTTGAACAGCATTGCTCTGACGGCGCTACCCACGCCCCGAATCTGCATGTGGGACCTAGATATTACGGAAAATTCCGGTAGCACTGAGCGGAATCGTGAGATTTTCCGTCACTTCGTGCATGTTTATGACATGTTTGTCGAGTAATATTGAAAAAATTTAACCATGTGGTTGAAGTAATGTACAAGAAAATCCCAGTCGTCACTATGCTAAGGAAGAAGTAGTCACCTCTCTAGTTACACGTTCTGAGTAAAATTACCCTACAGTGAAAGCTAATAATCCGTTTTAGATAATCTTATAGTTTAAATGAAATTTTTAGAAGTAGAATTTAAACTCCAGGTCCTTAGGTGAAGTAATACAGGTTTAAGCAACATTTTTACTTCACTAATTCTTCTTAGTTGTGAAAATTTCTCTGCACTAGAGTCAAAGGGACTCCTGAAATGATTTTTCAGTGTCATTAGCATATACAATCCTAGGCATTTGTGAACTAGAAGAAGATTTGTTCCTTTGTGAACAGGTTTCTCTTATGATTGCGGCAAATGAGTGGACAGCTTTCCCTCAAGTTGAACATTATGATGCTAGTGTAGCTCTTTATTACTTAGGGTGATCCTGCTTCTAGAGTGACTTCACTGCAAATCGCATTTCATATCCAGAAACTTCCCATAAGATGTCAGGCCCGCAGGGGGTTTTTACAGGTGAACGGCGAATTCTTCGATATGAAGATAGCAAGAGTAGAAGAAAAAAAAGGAATTTTTTCACCACTCTCTTACAAACTGCATTGTTAACGTTATTTGTTTTGTTTTATAACCTTTCGGAAAAGTCATAAATACCAATTCTTTTGTTACTGACAAGGTTACTTTAGTTTGGCATGCGTAATTCAATGGTAACGATGCTCAAAAAATGCAAGCTGTATCTCTCCCAAGCTCTTTGTTCCCCTAATTTTTATGCTCTGTCTAATTCCATTGTTTATGGCAGTAAAACTGGAATGAACCAAGTCAATAAGCCAAAAAAAATGTTCGAGTAAATTTATGCACAATCATAAAGCGCTAGTGGTGGCGCAGTAAGCGCACAAGATGAGTGTCGCCTTTTGAAAAAAAATATGTTAGACTCGTAACAGGACGGCTCTGAGGAAGGCGAAATCTTCCAAGCGTCAGTCATCGACCAACAACAACAACAAAAACAACAACAATAAAAAACAGCGACAACTTATGCTAAATTCGCATCAACAAATCAAGATCAGTTCAAAAAGAATATATGTTAGACCACTCGGGAATGCATGGTCAGTGTTGATTTTGATGAAGTGGTCACTATTCAGATGTAAAGTGGAGAAGTTTCCCAGCAGCAACGCCTTTGCTTAGGAGCAAAGCTCATGCTCTTCTTGACTACTTCTACCTCATTCCAAAAGTCTACGTGCAAAATTGATTTGCACAAATGTTTTTGTGAATTTTATTCACCCTAAAACATCTCGCACTAAGACATGTCACTCATTGGGTTCTACAGAGCTATGAGTGCACCCATTTAGCACTAGAAAGCCGTCCAAAAAAACGGCATGTTTTTTAAAAGGTTCCGGAGAACCACTGAGATGTGGTTCCAGAACATGCAGCTCCTGTTGATGTTGTAGGATATCCGATGATGACTTCCGTCAACTAGTCATTCAGAGATTCTCTGCGCTGTAAGCTTAAGCGATCAATATACCAAGACAGTGTCTGTTCACCACCGTGGGCTGGTGTGGAATCCATCCATATGGTCATCACTCTATGATAACCCGAAGTAACCAAAGGTGTGTAGTTGTTCCTCAATAGAGGAATGACGGCTGCCGAGTTCATCCGTCAATCTCGTACGCGTAGTCATTCTTGGATGCTATACTAACTCACCTTACCATCTCGAAGGATGCTATCTTGACCTCTGTTGGATTCGTGCCTCGTGCCACTGCGAAATGCGAGAACTTGTGACGCTGTTGAGTTATGTACGGTGTCAGGTAATTCTAGTTAATCATTACCAATCAAAGTGGGTCAATTCATTTTCTTCCTAGGTGTATTCAGTTTTATGAATATTTGGAACATTTTGTTATATTCTACAACATAGCCGAGTATAGCACTCTTGAAGAGTATTTTTTTAGTACTGGTAACCAAGTGATATTTCAATATCTTTTCAGCAAATGAAGTACTTGAAGACTCTGTTATTTTTCATACTTATATAAAAGACATGCGGGCGCGTGTGGAGCAGTGGTCGGAGGCGTTCTACAATACATATGGGATGCGCCCCAGGCTCACCAAGCCCTCATTCCATCCGAGGTCGGCAAATTGGTACCAGATGTGTCTGTGAGGATAACTGCACCAGCTCGACGCATTGGTGGGCGACCGCGACTCAATTATACAGGCTAGAGATGCATCCAATCACGTAAAACGATGTTTAATGGGATCGAATGCATGGCGCATCCGTCAGGAATTGATCAACGCCAAAAACTTTATCTTTTATGCTTTCGTATAGAAGAGACATTACATTGTCTCCATAAATATATATTTGTATGTACACAAGTAGTTTATAGGCAGTGTATATGGCATCTTATATATATATATATATATATATATATATATATATATATAGTATATATATATACGTACAATTATACTTCTTAAAAAGACATATCTGCTGTGAAGAAAAAAATGTCTACTCTCTGCTACACATCGAAGAAGTAAGCATTTATAATCGTATAGGCATATATTTCTCTATTTATATGTATAAGTAGTATGGAAAGTGATAATGTATAGTAGTATGGAGACAACGGCTGAAGCAGAGTGGAATGAGAAATTAATAAAGCTAATGAGGCAAAGGTTCGCAGCTGAACAAATGATGCAGAGAAGGTACGGAGGTCTTTAAAATGAAATAAAAAAATTCCATGAGAAGAAACAACTAGCATATCCCAATGCGCAAAACAGTTTGAAAAAGTACCGAAGACAACCACAAGCGTGCTGAGATATGAACAAAAAGCAGGATGCCATTTGGGCTTCGATCCCATGATCACCGTTCCCAGGTGCTCATGCGTTATCCACTGCACCAACTGAGGTCCTCGCTATACCTTACTCTGAGTCTGTTCTTTATCCTAATGATACTATTAGCAATCACCCATCAACAGGAATGATCTGTGGAGCATAAATCGTCATTAAAACCAGTTAAGCTGAGACTGCAATCGAAATCATAGTGTTTAACTTCCATTTTCTGCTTTTGATTTTTCGAGTTGACGGGGATTGCTAATAGGCTAGTTAGACTAAAAAAGCGGCTGAGAGAAGGACAAAGTAAAGGTGGCGGTTGATGCAGTGTATAACACATGAGCCCACGGAAAGGGTAATCGTAGTTTTGAAGCTCAACTGATGTGATGAATTCCGCTCAGTTCTCCGGAATCATCGTCATTGCATTTTACACTGTACGCTCCTATGAAAAAAGAGTAAGCAGTAAATAAAAAGTGAAAACACTGTGATTTCACTAAAGTTCTCTCGAACAATATTTTTGTAAAAAATTCTTTCGCACACGAGTATTTCTACATCCAACGTTCGTGAAACCTAAGACTTTTGGGAAGCTCAAAAGCTGAATGCGTGGATGGGTATTGACCCCGCGGATGTATCGGTCTATGGGAAGTAAGGAAGCCTTTCACCTTAGTTGTATGAATAGACCATTGTTTTCGATGCTTTCATTTGTTTCGGAAGGACATCCATTTCTTCCTGAGACTCCGACAATTGTAAGACCATTACAACCACGGCTTGCGCAACGAATACACTGCGTGATGCCATCGAGTGGACGTTGATTGCCTATCGGAGGCACACTTGGTTTACCTCTCAGGTGAAAATTAATTGTCAGCCAATAGGTAGAGTGAAATTTGACCTTTTCGACTGTTCTGCTGTTTCCAATCGATTGCCACTTTGCAATTCGTCTAAGAGTTTCCAAAGACAAATATTTTCTGAGTAATACGTATTGTGAGCAGCAGCAACAATATTAATCATAATATAGTTGATGGAAATAAAATAACAGCGGCGATAACTTAAGAGATGTACAATAAGGGATTTAGCGCTCGGCGTCTATTAGTTCTATACGGAAAAGAAGGATATACACCAGATTCCATTAAGAATATCAGAGGTACATATTTAATACATATTTGGCCTGTACAGTGATTTAAGGAGGCCAATCAATGTGTCACATCAAGGCAGTGCATTTATTTTCTCTGAATAGCCTGGTGCTTATTTGCCTCAGACACGTGGATTCGTTAGCTGATAGGAAAGATCGAACCAGTTACTATCTATAATGGACTACATCTCTAACCCTACACCCATCCGAACAATAGTGTGTTATGAAAAATAGTGCCCTATCATTGTGGTAAACATTTGCTTCTTGAAGAAAACTATATGCAGACGGTTTTTGCGAGTAACCAAAACAACGAACAAGGAATATTTTGTCGAAAATGTTTGCCGTGTTCTGGTTTTTCATTGTGAAAGCTGTCAGTCGACGCGTTGTCGCCGTTCACTGGGGCAAAGAACTATGGGCAATCGACTATACAAAAAACTTTTGAAACGAAAATTTTCGGCTCTAGGTAGACATTTTAGGTAGAGATTATCCGAAACTAGAGAAATTCGTACAGTTCACCAAAAAACCGTCGAGAAGGGAAGATCGTTGTGACGGGCATTATGCAAGGGTCGATCGCAATTCGGGTCGAGTACGACGCGCCTCGGAAGTGCACTGCTGACATCGTCCTGGTCGGCCTAGAAAACCTCTTCGGAGTGTATTTGATCAGCCCGAGATGGCCATCGGCTGACGTCGAATACTCATCATGTGGCACTTTCTTGAAGTTCTTTATTCTTTTGATATAACACCATACATGGAGGAATTATTTTAATTCTGAACAGATTTTTCAGCTCTGTTCGACTAGACTTAGTTCAGAGAAAATGAACTATAAAACTGCTCTCCGAATCTACTACGAATAGTAATGCTTCACCATTTCTGAGCGCCAAACAGTAAAGAAAAGCGCGAAGGTAATCTCGAGACCAAATGATCCCATTACACAGCATTTACATGAAATCGTCGTCAAAATTTGATACAAACGGTTCTAATGATTAAAACACTCGAACTTAGTACGCTCTGATTTCTCTTTGAACTCACTCTTCTGAATCACTTTCCAGTTGTTTCTTTCTGCGTTACTTTTACTTCCGACAAAGATTTGCCGTCTTACTACGGTCCGGATAGCATTTTTTGAGTGTGCAACCTCGTGGTGTCCCTGAGATTTATCACACAGTGTGTCACCAAAGCTTAGGAGTTCGATATTCTCACCCAGGAGTCCAGCCAAGAGAAACTTTCTTCCAGAGCTGAGGCTTGCGAACTACTTGCAGTTCTTCTTATCAAATGAGGTAAAATGAGCGTTATGTGTAAATTTGTGATACCTCTGGCTTTGAAGTGAAGGAACCCCAGTAAGTCGTGTGCGAAGAAGACGAGTTAGAGAGAGATTAAGAGAAGTATTAGTGATGCAGGGGCACATTTTAGTCACTTTAATTTCTTTTGTTGGTGTTATTGAAGTATTCTGAAGTTTCTTTTGAGGAACGCATAGTTCGAAATGTTTTACAACAAGTGGAACCAGACGAATGCTATCTTTCTCTACACTTAAGATGAGCTTGAAATAATTCTTCCTTGAAGGAGGTGTCTCCCATTATCAAAAATGGTTGTTTTGAAAACTCCGATGGTTATCAAATGGAATTTCTACCATCCACTCAGCCGACTGTTGGAACCCGGCAAAGGAAAGTTCTCGTCAATCTTTACTTCTCGAAGAACAAATAGGTGCACTACAAGTTCCATAAGGAAGCCTAGCAATTTCTTTTTTCAATTCTGTTATCAATTTGAAGTCCAAGCTGTTTCACATTAACAAAGATCGACAATGAACACTTCTAAGAGAGCACATTTTTAGTGTAACAGTCTTTATACACGGGATAAGTGGAAATAAATGATGAATATAAGTGGTGATTTCACAACCTTGTGTCTAAGATTATCCCTTTGGTGTTCTGTCTGGGCAGGCGCAATAATTGGCATCTGGACCGGGTGGTCCACGATGTCCAGGCAGTCCAGGCATTCCTGAAAATGAAGACATTGGGAAGGAACGATAACATGCTTAAAAACTGACGTTAACCAGTGCGGTATCTTTTTGAATCGATGGATCTTGAGACATTCTAAGATCGGATTTCATCTACGAGAAAAGAACTCAGTAAAAATCAAAAAAAAGAAGCTAAGTACAAAGCAAGTCCTCCAGTCCAGAACGTATTCTTTATGTTGAGTTTTAATAGTGGTCCATTTGATATGTTGAAATCACTTAAGGAGGTACATACGATGGTGAATACTTTAGGGAAAAAAGTATGCTAATGATTAGACAAATAAATAGACGAATAGTTAGCGCCCCGACTTACAATTTTCATCCTCTGTTCAAGGAATGGAAGGCAGACCTAGTTCCCTTATTGAAGAGTTGTTACTTTGGTGTCACTTCATTTTTCATCCTTGACACCTCCATTAAATAGGCTTTCCGATATATACACGCTCTAAAGTATTTTCCAGGAACTTTTCTATTGCTACTTATTTAACAATGCTCTGATTATAGTTCGTTTTCCACTTATAGTAACAATTATGCTCATCCATCTTATTATTCTGTTATTCCTAATACAAGGATCCAACACCGTCAGGGTACCAAACTAGTCGCACAATGGCAAATCTCCCTCTGATCCACAACGGCGGCGACTGCCTGTGGTGGTGACGACCTAGGGGCAGACTTTGGTCAGGCTGACATCGGAACTCCAGGGAAACACAGTGGCTAAACCAGCAAAACTCCGAAAAAATGGAGTATATGTTTGTTCTGCACAAACCAGTGAGGACGGGCAGTCCAAGTGTCTAAGTAAGTAAGTATTCTAAATGAGGGGTGCGTGTAACTCAGTGCCCAAGGGTGGCGAGCAATACACACTGGATTAGTCGATGACTCGATCTCGTACCCAAATCTCACCAAGCTTTCTATCCATCCAAGGTCAGAAAATTGGTACTAGGCTTGTCTGGGAGCAGAACAGCACTGAAATGACTTATCATTGTACATCGCAAGTCGTTGTAGAGAGCAAAGATCTATTCAATCACTATCTTGGGCATCATAGAGAACACTGGCTAACAAGGGAAACTCATGAATTTGCTAAGGCATTATTAGATTCATAAACTAAATATCAATGCTATCGCGATATGGTAAAGAAGAACGGTTAAAACAACGGTAGAAATGGGTAACCAGGATTGTGACACTCGAGCTGTAGACTACTTATGCTTGCAGTATCTGGGAGCTTACTTCCTTTGGATAAATGGCCAGTGATCAAAATTACTCCGGACGAACTTCATGCCTACTGCTCCTTATTTGACCAAAGCCACGTTTGAATCATAATGTAACCCTTTATGGGACGCGTGTAATACAGTGGTTAGATCTTGATCCCTGATTCGATACAGTGCACTGGGCTGCTCTGCCCTACCAGTCGAAAAATCGGTATTAGACTTTTCTAAGAGGAAGGAAACCCTGAGTTGATGCATTGATGGAACTCGTTAGCCACTATATAGTGAAATATGTCTCCAAGGAATTCTACGGTGTGGGGAAATATGCCTCCAAGGACTTCTACGGTACCTAGTGGAGTCGGTGCAAGAAGCATTATAGATTAACGAAAAACGCAATTTGAGACATTCATTTTAATTCTGACTCCCTTGCCACTTCTACAGTGCAATTTGCAATGAGTTGCTTTTGCCGCTAACGGTCTGTATTTCCATCCAAGCCGTTGCCAAAAAAGACTCGTCAAATCTCTGAGGTCAACATGTCGCTGGTAAACCAGCGAACGATGTCGCAAAATTTATCGTGTAGCTCATATTCATATTTTCCATCGCAACTATCATGCCATAGTTTGTAGTTTTCAAGTGGAATTATCAACAAAGCGCGCCTATTTCAAAGATTCTCTTGAGGCTTTCGTTTGGAGTTTTTCAGACGATTTTCTCCATCGTTATACAATACGCTCTCATCATCTAATATTTGCCCTCATAGAGAGGCCATTTAGTAATTCAACGACGCAATCGAGGTGTAAATGTCGCAACATTGCGACAAATCGAAGCAGCATAATAGAGGTTTTCTTTCGGCTTAACGGGAACGACAATTATTCTCAGTAATCACACATTGTAGGAGTGATTTTCAGTTTATCCACGGCCCAAAAGTTTATCATGTTAAAATTCGGTGCCCTAGCTACATTAGAAATGTGGAATTGAGCAGCTTTTGATCACGATGAACCCGCAGTTTCAAAAGCAGAGATTCTTAGCAGAATTAGAAGACATGCTAATATGTGCATATCAACATCGACGACATTCTAGCCATACTCCGACCAGAAGAGCACCGCATATAAATTTAGGATTATCCCTCTAAAGATTTGGCTTTGTACATCGTCTTCGAGTAGTCGGTTGGCTATTAAGACGACTTGTTGCCGTCGCATGAGTCGCGGTCCAACTGTAGAAATAGCGGCCGCACAATACGCTCTGGTCCCAATGAGTGCTGGCTAATTGCAGCGAAGATCTGAGATATTTCATTAGCACGAGAATCCTTCAATATTAAATGAAATCACGCTGGACCACCATTCAACGTGTCAATGAATCCGATAACCTCCATGGATGCTTCCAGACAGCGAAACGTATGCAAGAAATAAACAAACTCGTACAACTTGTGAAGTCTGACCATATAAATATTTTAATACCACTAAACTACAAAAGAGATCTGATGACTTCTGATGTAAGAGACTTAATGAAAGAATCAAGCCGAATTGCTTGAGAAAGAGTGAAGAAGGCATGAAAGTGAATTAAGACACTTTCCGTTCACAGTATCTCCAGTTGGGAAATCTTAAGTCCAACAGATAGTTCACTATCTCTAGTGCACATATTAGTAAGATATGATAGAGTACACTTCTAGAAAAGCTAACATCTTCTCGGCACTCCTTACGTCAGCCCTTCACATATTTTATTAGTCTAAAAGATACGTGGCTCAGTATTTCATGAATAAGATACATTTGCGAAATCTTTCATCTCAGTAATCATTCGATCCTACAGTGAAATAGCTGGTTCATTGAGCTCCCAGAAATTCGACAACCTCTCTAAGGCTCGTACTCACCTCCGTAATAATGAATTGCAGTTCGTAATTGTATAAGGCGAGAGCACCAATTAGCGCGAGGTCATTTGCCTATTGCGACACTCGTGACAAAAAACAGATCGTCAGCGCCTATGGAATTCGTACATCAAATTGCTTAAACCAAAACGCCTGCTAGCAAAATAAGGGAAAGATAGGTTTGTGGCATGAAAGTGCTCCAAGTTATAATAGACAATTCTGATACGTATACTACTGAGAAATTTATGTGTAAGAATATATTCAAGTGCAGAGTGAAATTTTGCATTACGCTGCTTACCTAGTCCCTACATACATCACAACAACTTCACCAGATAAAGTTAGAAATCCATGGCCTATCAGTAAAAGGAAGTCCAATGAGAATAATTCATTGTATTCCATAGAGTACTGTTACATATTAGTAACACTTGACACCTATCCGAATTATACGAGTTCCACTGAGAGTTTTTAATTTTTCAGAAACCCACCCGGCTTTCCTGGTTTGCCTCTAATTCCTGAGCTTCCATTTGGTCCTTGAGGGCCTCGTGGACCCATCTGACCTGGCTTTCCCGGAGTTCCCAGCTCTCCTGGACTTCCCATTGGACCTATTTTACCTGGTTCACCGTCACGCCCTTTGAGGTACCTGCTTCCAGGATTTCCTCGTTTTCCAGTTGGACCTTAATGCGGAACTTTTAAAAAATAAAAGTACCTTTCTTTTCGCAAGTATGTAGCACAAGCTACGGGTATTGTATCTTTTACTATAATGAGTATAGACTAAAAGTAGATAAACACAATTTCTATATAACACTAATGCCTCACTAGCATATCTCCATACCGAAAACCTAATGATTTAGCAGTGACTTTCTAGTAATCAAGAAAGATTTTTTTTTGAAAAGATATTATATATGAAATGTTTCTATTTTACATTCAACTAAAGATGAACTTAAAATATTCCAGATTAGAATAGAACAGTATTTCTCTGTCCTCTACGGAATAATCAAACCCTTCTGTGATACGACGCAGGGATCATAGATGAGGAACCAAGGCGTGGTGATAACCGCCTATGATGAGTAAACTCAGCTCACTCTGAGAAGTCGTGGAGAGAAGTGGGTTTACACTGAGGGGATGGAAGACGTAACTCGCAGACCACGCTCCCCATACCCAGTCACCGAGAGTGCATTCGGTTGCACAAGTCGTCGTGAAGTGAACATGTCATAAACAGGTAGTATAGTCAAGTGAACCTTAGTAGTTAGAACGTGGTTATCCCATTGCGAGTTATTCATATCCGCGGCACATCAAAACTGACCACTTGGCTCTGGCCGCTCATGGACAAAACGTCCAATGTTTATCTTTTCGGTTTTCGGTTCTTCCCGAATAAGTTTGGCCAATATCCATTGTGTTCATATTAAATGCTTCACACTTAGTATAACTGTGGTTGAGTTACGTAACGTGTTTGGTCCAATTGGTTTTCGACAATCGGAGCATTCCCCCCAGGTTCGTCATCGACTTAGGTCGTAACTCTATGTTTTGACTTCACGAAATCAACGATTCACAGATCAGTAGGAATGCTTATGTACTGTTTGGATCATACGAAACTTTCAAAGTTCGTTGTCGATGAAGGTAGCAAAGTGCAGACAAAATACAGAAATGAAGAGGAGATCACAGGGATGTTATAGAGAACCACTGTCATTCACATGATGTGGGTTGGCCAATTAATGTAAGAAGTGCACGACAATATCAGAATAAGGGGAACATTCTCTGCAGAGGGGAGAATAGTCTCTATATTTCCCAGTTCTAAAAATGCAGCGCTTTATATTATTTTGCATAATACACTGCGTTATATTACACACGCGTATATTTACACTGTATTTTATTGTAGGGAAAAAAATAATAGAATAAAAAGGTGGAGAGATAAATGATGGTTGGTTTGAAAATAGTTAAGATGATTCTCTACAAGGATGGCAGTAATCTCTACAGAACAGTCGATATAAACGTCGATGACCCTAGATAAAGCAAATTTAATCCACTTAGCTGAATCCCCCGTAAGAACAAGGACTTTTGAACTAGTTGAAACTCATCCAATCCCCTTGGCGGGATAATTTCTGTGAAGAATTCAAATAGCGCGCTTAACAATTAACTCGGACCTCCGTTGAAAAGACTGACCATGCATTAGATCCCAACTGCCATGAAATCAATTCCCTGTGAAGATAACCACGCCGATTGCAACAGGGTTGTAGTTTTTTAACTCAAAAGAAGTCGTTTTTTGATAAAATATAGATAGATATAAAGCAGCACCGATCTACTTTAGAGAAAGAATTTTTTTAGGGTATTTTTCACAAAAGCGGGTATTATGTATGAAATGGAGTTTTACGATATAAAAAAGGGTCTGGTTATTTCACGATCGATCACATATCATTGAGGTGGCATCGGTCTCGTCTTGGCCTAACAGAGGTGATAGGCATTACATTGGCACAAGTCCTAAGGTATTCGTTGGAATAGGCTCCTAATTTTTTTTGCTGTTTCTAGTCGTTTTTCTTCCATTAGCATATTAATTATCACTACTGTGACTGGGAGGTCACATTGGTTATAACTGACTGCTTGGTTGACGATGCAGACGCCCTTCTGAGCCTCTGCTATTTTGGTCGCTATTGCTACTCTTCCATCTTTGTCATTTTCAATTAACACTTTTCTACTGTACCTTAAAACTTCTTACGTAGGATGGTAGTGGTCAGTTAGAGGGTTTTTGGGAAAAAAAAATCATCGTAGACTTTCAATCTCTTGGTTTTCTTACTATTCTGGTAAAAGTTCTCGACGAGAGGATTGCTTTCCAAAGCATTTTTTCCTTTAAATTACGCTATTTTTTTTAAAAGCTACCGAAAAAAATAGAGAGGAACTACTCTGTTTGAGTTTGAGAGTTATAGTTCTTGTGCTTCACAGACTTCTATTCTCTACATGATTTGATGATCTTTGCGACCACAGCGATGGTAAAACACCATGAAGAATGTTGAGGTAAGATTGACATTGAGTAAACTTTGCTGTTTTTTACCAAAAGCATTATTTAATGGGGGGGGCGGTTACGGGATAAAAATGGGTGATCTACAAAACTCTACTCGCTATGAAGATCAGACAGTCCTTCAATCCGTTCGTCAATTTGAGTCTGCAGATGTACGACATGGTGTAAAGCTTTTCAAACTTTTTCATACGAACAATTTTGGTACTGACCTTAGAATGGAAAAGTTGACCTTAGAATCGATAGGACTAGCTGAGAGACAGGCGAAACGAAGGACCCGCGTGGTGTGGTGCTGAACGCATTAGCCCCAGGAAAGGGCAATAGTGCGTTCCTTCCCCATCGCAAACACCTGCTGTTCGAAGTATTGCAAATAACTCAGCATCATTGTGGTTGTGTTTAGCATAATAGTCTTCCGTGAAAATTGTAGTGGACAGCAAATAAAAAGTTAACATTGTGTCCTTAGAATGTCATATGTTTCCGCATGTTTTATCCTTCCGTCAAAGTCAATTCACTAACATCCCTATTGACATTCATCGATTGAATCACCACCGTTTCAAGAGAAGCTTATCGACACTAACAGGGCTTCTAAATCTATATAAATTGCCACATTAGTTCCTAATCGAAGGCGTTCTGCGCTCGTATTTTAACAATTTCGACACCTGTTCGTACTGATCCTATTCAACCGCTCCGTACTGGTAGTCATTTTTGGGTTGGACGAACGACAACTTCTATTCTTGAAGTATTTCGGAAGGCGCTACATACTGGATAGCCTTCTGAGACCCGCTACGAGAGCTCTAGGATATCTTACAAGGATGCCATAGAATACAAATGACGCTGTTATGTTAGAGGGCGACTGCGAACCCCTTTCCGCGTTTCGTTCACCATCTGAATGTAGTAGCCGAATCCCCCATGATTGAAAATGCATACGCCCAAGGAGACCAACGCATCATATAAGCCTATTATATGCAAAAGTTCCACGATATTTCAGAATAGTTTGAGTTTCCTTTGAATCTACTCGGTCCATGAGCAAGTAACCCCAGTATAAGGCCGAATTTAATCTTCCTTCTTCCATCTATCCTGAGGAAATCCCGTGCAACATCAAGATTAACTGAAGCGTAAATCATTCACATAACGGAAGTCAGTGGGGAGATCCTCAACACTATCCAATAATAACAAGAATACTGTGTGTGCAACTGTAATGCCTAGAACGAGGCAACTATGTGCCGTAGATTTCAAGTTAAGGTATGATGTGCCTACTGTAATGGGCTAAACAGGGTTGAGTATTTTAAAACAAATCTTTTTTTTTGGAGAGAGGTGCTATCTGGTCCGATCTCACTCCGTGCAATCCAACTGGGAACTCTCTAGCTCCATTGTCCCAGGACTCCAGAGAGAACACACTCGACCAGTATTCAACGACATCCATAACGAAGAAGACAGCAACCTTCAAGGAGCAACCGAACCCACACATAAAAATCTCGAACACTTTCGTTGACGGATAGGAGCAAACGAATCGAATGCAAAAACTGGTGGGTTCCACACGGTAGATATGGAGATAAGGCATGTGAAATAAAACAAGACAAAATTTAGCTTTTTTGTAAATGAATTGAAGATGACAAAAAGAATCTTTTTTTCCAATCTTCCAGAGAAAGGTTTACCATTAATAAGCATCGCAGGCCATTTATGATATGTCTGTTTGAAAAGAGTAAATCATTTTTCTTACGGGACCGATGGAGATATCATTTGAAAGTTGAGAGATAGGAATGGCCTGCTAATAGTTACAAGCATATTTCGCGTGGAAATTTGTTTCCTTTTGGATAATTGTGCAGAGATTTACAATGAACATTACCAATTCGGCCACTCTGTCCACGGGGACCAGGTGGGCCACTTTGACCTGCACTTCCACGTTTTCCTGGGATTCCAGTGCGTCCACTCACACCCGGATATCCAGGTTTACCCTAAAGAATTTAGTAGAAGCGGAAGTCAAGAAGTGTGGTTTCGTTTCCTCGCAATCACCAGCTACCATGAAGAAATCCGCTGTGGAACTTCCTATTACCAGCCACTTTATCTCTGTTTTTATTTCGCAAACTTTCATATATCTAACTACTGAATTGTATTCAAACGGTATTAAATAACCGCTAGGTGGAAAAGTGGCAGTGAGAAAGGTAAAGCAAGGGCCTCAGTGATGCAGTGGGTAACACGTGAGCCCCGAAAAGGATGATGGCGTGTTCAAATCTGGCCTAGATTGCAGGTTTTGCAAATATCTCAGCACCATTGTGGTTGTATTCCACGTCATACCCCGCCATGAAAAAATAATAATTGGCTGTAAATAAAAAAGTTAACATGGTATTACTTAGGTCAATGGACCAAAGTTGCTTCACAGTGCATTTCTAAAGGAAACACTTTTTATGGTTGCTGCAGGAAGAGAATTGCCGGATATTTTCGAAACCATGTTATTGCTGGCTTGTAAAGCATATTTCTTGAAAGAAGGATGGATTTCCTCTTACATCGTATATGTGGCACCGCGTGATTCCTGAAGCTTCAAATTCGCAAAATTCTAGGAATCGAACTTAAAACCTGTGGACCGTTTGGTCCTGCCGCGCCTGGTTTTCCTTTAGGTCCATATGGGCAGATCATGCATCCGTCCACACGACGATACAGCAGTTCGGGTAGTACACCAGGTTCTCCTGGCACCCCACGTGGGCCATCCGTACCAGGTATTCCATCAACACCGTCTTGTCCTTAAGAAGGGGGACTAATAAGAAAAATACTCAATAAATCCATAATTTACCTCGTTTTCCCGGTTTTCCACGTGGGCAGTTATTAGCGTGCTGACATTCGCAGTAATCATAGACGTGACGAGACAGACGACTCTTCTTTGCCTCGAGATGTAATTCGTTCAAGGCATTTGTTTCCAGTTCGGAGAATGCGATAAGCTCGCTTTGCAGCAAGGACCGTATTACCGATATGCGATACGACAAGAGCGGCAGATAGCTGCAAAAGAATGCTAGATGCAACAGGACCAACAAAGAACAAGGCCAAGTGATCGTAGCAATTACAATTTACATTTTCCGCTATGAAAATTTAATGCGCGCTGTGGAATTCAAAGAAGTGAAATAACACTGGCTATTACATGTTATTGCTTGTCCAAAATCTAAGTACTACAGTGAACTTGATGAAAATCGTCACTTCAAATTTCCTGTTATTCTCCACTCGAACTATCACGAGGTCATCATGTGTCACTACCATTCTGGAGCTAGATGGACCTATGGAAACGTCTTTGCTGTACCGTCATAAAGGTGTATATACTACGTATATTTTATTTTTTTTATTTTTATTTGACCCGTCTTCAGGTCTACTGTGCGGATCCCAACACTTCTCACATTCAGTTCATTTCCTCGTATCCATTTCCACTGAGAGTTTCCAACTTTACGAGTGGCTTCGATTGCTGCTTGAGGATTTTCAGTTCATCTTGAATGTCGTAGAAGGCTGGTCGAGCGTTTGAGCCTGGAGTTCTGAGAAAGCCAGGCTGAGGCGTTCCCAATTAGATTGTGATTTTTTCTCAGACCATTCTGGTGCCAATTTCCCCACTCCGGTGGGATGAGAGACTTGGTTGTGCCGGAGCGGAATCGAACTAGCACCATGCTCGTGACGACGGACACCACTACCACTGTATATATGCATATATATATATATATATATATATATATATATATATATATATATATATATATATATATATATATATATATATATATATATATATATATATATGTATATGGGGCACATGTATGTGTGGGGATTCTGCCACATGGGCTCATTAAGCCTACCGTCTCTACGAGATCGACAAATAGATACCAGACCTCTTTGGAGAGTAGCAGCAATAACGTCACGCATCGGTAGGGTACTGTTGGTCATTGTGTAGCTCAGATATGCATTCATTAATATCGATGCTTAAAGAAGTCGGAAGCATGGTGCATCCTTCAGGGGATTAATCAACGCCGTCTTCGCTCTACTGTCATAAAGGTATATATATATATATATATATATATATATATATATATATATATGTACATATATGTGGGGAAGGGTAATGATCCTGGCGCCGCTAATCACGAAGACGGCGTGGGTTCGACTCCGGGCAATGCTCATCAGGCCTCATATCTATTTTGAGTCAGGAAATTGCTACCAGAGTTGTCTTGGCCCATAATACTCTCTGCAAACTACGTGGAAACGCTCTGTAAAGGCTAGTCCAGGATTGCAGTGTAAATCAACTCAACTTCCATTCAACGACATGTATAAGGAAAAGATTACGTTTAGAGGAGAAGTAACGTCTCAAAGAAGTAACTTCCAGCTTCGATAAGACATTGGTTGATTTGCTTGAATTCCATTTTCAACGAGGTAAACATCAGTACTGAGTGCTACCTGATAAGCGCTATTCTAGAGAAATCGCCTGCGGTGAGAAAGCTAAGAGCTATGCTGTGCAATAAGTCCTTTAAAAAAATAATGTAGAATTTTTAGCCTTACTCCTTATTTTTTATTATGTAGTATTGTCATTTATGGTACCACATTTGTTATTGTTTTATTTTTTCTGGGAAGTGTTCTGGTAATAGCGTTTGTTTGGAGTGTTGCACTACCATATACCAGTGCAAAGCTTACTTTATGCCGCTTCTCTCTGTATAGTTGAATATATAATATAATACCTATAATCTATGTTCATATATTTATTGTTAGTATTTGTTATATCTTATTTTAGTATTTATTAGTTTCCATCATATTTATATTATATATATATTTACTATTAGTATCTATTTATAATATTTGCTATGTAAACAAATTGGTTTTTGACAAAGTCAAAAGAGATTTTCGACAAGTTACTTTTGTGAATTCAAACTCGGACGTGCGTAATGCAAATGCCTCAAAACAACAGTGAGATATGGGGCTCATGTAGTGTTAACGAATGTACAGTAGAAGGTTGGTTTCGAGAATTTAGACGTGGCGAATTCCGACCTCAACTGAGAGTTTGGTGGAAGTAAATACACTCGAAGCTGCTTGAGAGCTTACAGAAGAACTCGATGAAGTACCTCAACTGTTCTGGAGTATCTAGAAAGAACTGGAAAGTCGACAACTTAATGGCGCGCGAATTGAATGAACATCAGAAAAAAATCAGCCGCTTTGTAGTAGCTCCTTCCTCGCAACAACTACGAAGCTTCACTGTCATCCCACTGTACTTGTCGAACCTCTCGTTTGACGACTACACTCGTCTTCAAGCATCTCAACAACATGTTTTGCGAAGCTCTTCAGAGACTAAATCGACGTCGAAACTGCCCTGCAACGACTCTCATCCCCACCAGAATTTAAGAGTTTTCCACAACCCTAGAAAAACAAATTTGTTACTGGTTTGCAAAATTGTTTTGTTTCCAACTGCTTTCGTTCTTGTTAATAAGGTTTTCTTTTTATCTTTGAGCTTTTCTGAATTGAGATATCCCACTTTAAAGATACATGTTGAAGTCTTGCATTAATTTCTAGAACAGCCATTCCACCCAGCGTGAATATCTCTAGTCGAAGATGAAGGCATTGCTTCATTTCACTGCTTGTTCACTATGAACACAGCATAAGCTTTTTACTAGGTGGTTGGAATATGGGTTGTAAGTTTATCCAAAGCGGTTATTAAAACACGTGACCGAACAGAATGGCTATATATTAGCTCACGTGACTCTTTTTCAAACTCTGCGTTTCAGGCGAAACCCCGAAAATGTTAACCGCGTAAAATTTACGTTAGATTAACAACATCATGTTAGCTCGTTAAGGAGACAGCAACTCATTGGCGTAAACAGATTTCATTTAGCTTCGGCAAGAGTAACTAATTTTCTTTGGATTGTTCAGCTTACACTTCCCACAGAATCCTTATTGGGTCGACGTTTCGGTGCCTTCTGTTTCTTCAGAGCCCCAGTGATTCGATTCGATTGTCCACAGCCGATGTGCGTCTTCATAGTCGCATCGAGTCGATTTTTACGGAGTAGAACACCGGTCCAATGAAACGTCGTTTTTATAGCAATGTCGTGTAAATCTATCCAGAAGCAATGAGTACTAGACTAGCTTGTCAAAGAAAACCTCGTAACAGCCTCGTGTAAACTGGACATTCCAAAACAATTGTGCTGTTCAGTTGTTTCAAGTAAGCGTTTTGCTCTAACCATACTTTTATATTTAACACACCTTTTGAAATAAAGTGAAATAAAAACCAGTTAATTTAAGCTTTCATTTCGAAGGAAATCGAATATGAACATGGGCGTGCAAGAACGTCACGACGATCGGTGATGCGTACGATTCAACGTTCGTTTCAGTAGATATCGTAATCGAAATAAGGACTTGAAGATGAAGCATGAAAGCGACAAGTTGACAATGGTGACTTGAAGACGTTACCGAAGCAAAAAGATGTAGGAATGCGCACAGCAACAATACTGTCTGATGCCTTTTCCAAGTTAGAAGGTGGAAAAAAACTTGAGCAAGACTTATGAAATGACTTAAAATAATAAGTACAGGATATTCAACGGACGTCTTGGACTCTGAAACCTACTTGCAACCTTCAAAAATGTCCAACTACAAGGACAGAAAGTCTTCAGGAAAATCCCTCCAACTAAAAACCTAGGATTTAACAACGACGGAATAAATACAATCTTGATCACGTTAGCAAAAAAAGAGCCGACTTTAAAGTTTTTCTTTCCGACTAACAGATTTTATCGTAAGAATAGACATTTTTCTTTTTTTTGTTTAATTCTTTTTTGTTTTTTTCTGTTCTTCCTCTTCTGAGTAGACCATGTTAGACAATCATTAAAAAAGTACTCGTAAAGCGTTAAAATAGCGACAATCGAAAACACAGTAGTACATTTGCAGAACAGCGTATTCCAGCATCTGTAACGACAGTCACATAGCTCTTTGTTTTACGGAAAGAAATACGATGAAATGCTTATGGAGAAGAGTCATGAAATATCTTATATTTGAAGATCTCAGTGCGAAAAAAAGATTTAGTGGCGTTTTGCTAATGGTGTTATGATTTCCCCTAGTGTTGTTTGTTAGTTTTCATGATGCATTTGTTAATGCCAGGAGTGTTGAAAAAATGACCGAGAAAGAAGAAGCGATCATTGAATAAAGAAAAGTCAGCCTTTATCCATCTAAGTCAGATTCGTAAATCTGACGGACTCGAGCAGACAAAGGATACGGAACCCCAGCGCAAATCTACTGTTCCAGCGATTGAGACCGTAGGATGAGTGACGCATGTGGAATTGAGGAACCGGGAACGAAACACAGGTGAATCTTGTCGGGGAAAAAATTCAGCGATATCTGTTTCCCAGCCGTCGTCTATTCTTAAAATTTATGTTTCGTTCATCTTTTTAAATTTTTCTCAGGGCTGTTTGACTGCTTCCACTTCATCCCAAGCGATTTTTTAAATGGAATCGTAAAATGAAGCGGCCACCGTTTCACGAGAAAGTGACTTCAGAAAGTGAATGTCTCTGCAAGGATTGGTTGGATTGACTGGTCTCCCTAGAATATTCTGCGTACATCACGTGAAGAGACAATTCCAACGATTTGATAATCGCCCCATGCTCGAACAGTGCTCACCTTAGCGTTGTCTCCACATTTATGGATAGCAATTTACTGCTTGATTGCATCTACTGATCATAACTCTGACTAAGACAAGGCGCTGTTAAAAAGTTTTTGCTTTCACTTTAATACTTCAAATAATTTGTTTTGCCCTTATCGTCTGATGTCAAGCCTCAACATTACATAAATGTGCAGGAGCACACCTCCTCGACTTCTCCGTTCTCTCGAACTATTCTTCAGTCAAAAGAACTCTTAAGGTGTTCTAACTTATTTCCTGGGCATCCAACCCCATGAATTAGAAATTCCACTTGGACAGGGAAGAAAAATTTTAAATTCCTCAATTGAGAGTTATGATAACGGTCATTCTATTCTCGCAATGAATTCAAGCACAATAGATGAGATAACGCGTATTCCTAAACTTTAATTTCAAACATAAAAATCTGTGTCCAAAACACTTGAGCACCTGGATGATCGGTCTTCACTAGCTGTGCAAGGCCCGGCATAATTTCCATTTTCTCGGACTTTTGCTGGTTTAGCTACTGTGGTCCCCTGGAGTCCCAAGGTCAGCCTACGCAATGTCTGCCTTAAGTCGTCGCCAGTAGTTACCTCCCTTTTGGATCAGAGTGAGATTTTCCACCATGCCATTAGTTTGACACCAGAACGGTGGTGAATCCTGGTATTGGTTTACTCTTAGCTGGGCTTCCTAATGGAAACGCCGGACTCCTTCTTAACTTGGGAAGGCCCTGCTGTCCCGACACCAGAATCACCTCCCTAGCCACAATGAGGTTGTAAATCGTTGGGAGGTGTCCAAAACAATAAATCGTTATGAGTCAAATATCTTTCTCACTGTTATATATGTTCATTTATAACATCATGGTAAAATAATATTCTTTAGAGCTTACAATTATTAGAAAAGACTATGGGAGATAATTGCTGAGGTATTTAATAAGTGGTAGTAAGTTGGCAATAGGTGGTAAGGAATGTATGTTAAAACAGTCAGTGTTGCTTATTCCAATTCTTGAAATTCCGGCGTCACCATAACTTTCTGAGACTGCTCAGCTTACATGAGGTTGTAATGGTGAACTTTTATTCCGCTAACGTTTCAGTGCGTTCTCTTTCATCAGAGGCGGAATAATCCAAGTCGATTCTCCACAGCCGTTCGTACTCAGGATGCGGGCCTTCGTGGTGGTATCCAGTCGAATATTCTGGAGTGAAGCACCGTTCGAATAAAGCTATCTCACTCGACAGTACTCGTAGATAACCGCTGTAACTACTTAACAGTTAATGATAAAAACAAATGATAGAGATAATAGGGGAGTGGATAATGCACAGTGTGAATCATTTTTCAATCGAATCCAACGAACATCAGGAGTGTGGTGAGTCAGTGTAGTTACGCTTTATGGGTGAAAGTGGCTTAGCAAAGTCTAGGGCTAAGGCGTGTAGTGAGGAGCCATGTCGCCTAATATCAATGCCTATGGAAGGTTCTATACTTAAACTAACTTCTCATCTTCAGTTGAATGCACGTGTGATTTTTGGAACACCGACAGAATGGATTTGTATGAACCACTTGGAGATCAGAACAATATTGTTGATGCGCCACCAATATCTTCAAAACAGAAAGGGACACCAGAAGCAAAAGTTGTACCTTCAAAAGTTGAACCAGCAAGTAGGTTGAAGCTCGTTCGTTTATAGATGGTTAGTTCAGCTGAAAAGCTTTCCAAATGTAGGCATTTTTTATTCAAAGGCATAACTTGACTCATCATAGAGGACGCAGTGTTCTTCAACGTGAGACAAAACTCCTATTACGTAAGATCTATGCTTTTTTGAGCTATTGCGAGGCTACTGACTTGTATTTTGACGATCGATGGATTTGGACAAATCGACTTCCGCTACTTCGCCACGTTCGAAGTTGTTCTCGTTTTTACGGAACTAAACCACCTTTACGTTGCTTACATATGATGGTGCGAGGAAGCGAATCGAATGTGGGAAGTGCTGAGATCCGCACAGTAGACGTGAACACGGGTCGAAATAAAGAAATCTTTGAAATTTAGGGATGGTTCTATGCTCTCCCTTGTAAAATGTTTCACTGAACCGAATAATTTCAAAGCCATCGAAAATCGAAATACGTGTTAACATCCTCATGCTAGCTTAAAAAGGAGTTCGAAATATGTTTAATATGAGTTGGATAAATGTGATGTCAATTGAAATTTGGTCTTCTGAATTCTACGTTTGTATCTATGCTCCTCATCACGAGCATGATGCTAGTTCGATTCTGCTCTGGGCTAACCAAGCCTCTCATCCGTTCGAGGTCGGGAAATTGGTACTCGACTTCTCTGGGGAAAATCACTCTCTGCAATCAAATTGGGAACGCTCCAGCCCGGCTACTTCAGGATTTCAGGGCGAGTCGACTCGACCAACATTCTACGATATTCGAGATGAAATGGAAATCCTCGCTAGCAGCCGTAGCCACACGTAAAGCTGGAAGACCTTCGTGGGCAATGCGATGCGAGGAAGCTGAATCGAATGTGGGAAGTGCTGAGATCCCGCACAGTAGACGTGAACACGGGTCGAAATAAAAAAATCTTTGAAATTTAGGGATGGTTCTATGCTCTCCCTTGTAATGCTCGAAAGCTAGTATTCAAATATTTCACTTCGAAATCCCTACATCTTGCTTTCAAACCTACAGCTACTACGAATAAGTGGAATTGTACTGGGTTAAAGGTTAACAGTCGCTTTTTTGTTGATCAAAGTGGGAAAGTGAAGACTTCAAATCATAATATGAAAGCAATAAATTTGCTGAATTGATAGTAAGATTAGTAGCATAAACATGATGGAAAGAATTGGTGAGATGCAACAGCTGATGGGACCCCTTGAGCCGCTTGTCATGAACTACGGTAATCTTGGCAGGCAAGGCCTTACAACAAGAAGATACACGCTATCATAAACGCGTAGCTACTTTAACAGGTAGTGGTGAGTAGATTTGCACTTATACATGAATATGCAAATGGAATGCTGCGAGTTGATATCAATTCATTTCTTTTGTGGACGTTTACTCTACCGTAAAGGAATTTTTTCGCTGCACTTTATGTTTTCGATCGATAGCTTATCCAATGCAGACTATTTTATTAAGCGACGGACTTGGAAAACTATTCTGTGCCTCTGACAAATTACAAAATCTACTTACCGAACGAGTTCATTTTGTGGGAGAGAGATTGTTGTTGGTGCAGAGAGCATCCACCAAACAGATATTTGCCGCTTAGAGGGTGGGGGGTGCTGGGTGCGTGGGAGGGAGGGGGAGGGGGGGAGCATAGATTTTTCTGTTGTACTTCAACACTGAAATTCGACACCTTGGGCGTTTTCTGCGATGGTAAAATGCTTAATAACCTGTACTGCGCAGTCACCCAAACTATTTGTCTGTAAAAGGACTAGGTGTTCATTGGCGTGTTCCCACATAATCCTGTGCTTTGAACTCTTATTGGTGTAACTTGTTATATTAGTTTATTCGTGCTGTAAGCATCGTGCCAAACAGATGCATTTTTACAAAAATCTAAATTCTAACCAAACCTAAGTAAACCTGAATCTTGAATTAATCTATTAGATTTTAAACACATTGCCACAGCAAACTTTTCAAGTGTTTAGCCCTCCTGTTCTGTCGGGACCTAGGTTACCCTCTTCTCAGCTTCTGGTGGATAACCTAGTTTGGAGGCAATTCTCTTGCATGAGCCAACGAAGTGGATCTTCTTCTTGAGCAGTCTTTCAGTTCAGAACACAATCGTATACCAATCATCTTCCTTATTCCAAAAAATCGTCGACAGGTTTCATCAGTACAACATAGAAGGGGCGGCGCCACTTCGTAGCGGTGTTGTTTGGCCGGCGTGAATTCGTATCAGCCCACAGCGAGTGTGCTGAAAAAATAAGCATCGTATAGGTGCATTAACTACACCTATTTATCTGGCGGACTCGAGTAGCAATGAAATACTCGAAAATTAGCCAGTGAACTCTTAATAAACGACAGAAAAGAGCAGATTTGCTCGAAAACTAGGTTGGAACTAAAAAGTAGACCTCTTTGTTTTAACTTCATATTAAGGCGAACACACACAAGCCTGGTTCTTTCTTGCCCTACAAAGAACAGTCGTAAAAATTTATTTGACTATTAATAGTGAAGGAGTTATAATGTAGTTCAGTTCCAGACAAAAGCAATGCAAAAGATCTTAAAAAGAAAAAGCTGGGGGTCGAAAAACGAAGTCAACATCAAAAACGTCTGAGAAGGGAAGAAGTAAGGAGAAATTAAAGAAAGGTGTAAGTTCTATAGAACACATGACTACAGTACAAACAAGGAGGATCAAATTATCTTATATTGCTTTTGTGCAAACCATTACAAACTATAATGTGAGGTGAATTCCGTAACCCCAGACGAAAGCGGTGAGGAAGAGGATCATACTGCACACGTTACAAATTTGGCATGCAATGATTCAACTTCGCGAAAAGTAGCGTAATGGTCTAGGATTTTCCTGGAAGAAAAACTGGCTCAGGAATAAACACTTGTGGAATTCCTTAGGCTTGCAATAGGAGGGACAAAAATGAAGGGAAATCCGCTTATCAATAAAACTTCACTGAATTTCAAACATTTGTCATCGTTGAGTTCAACAAAGATGGAAAAAATTGATAGCTCTGAAATGAGTACGAGTTTCGTTAATGTGTCGTGCATAAACGATTTGCTAGACTGCATCACTTATACAACGAGATCAAATCAGTTCAGCTTAAGCCACATTTGCGCCTCAAGATGATGAGCGCTGTTCCATCAATTCTGATTTAGATGTGCGTTGTCTTTGCTCCAAATTTCTGAAACCATCGTTCTAGATAGTTCTAACTGATACTCAGTATGAGATGTTTCAGTCTTCCCTGGCGTGCGGAATATTCACCGTGCACATTATGCTCATCGTCTTCTCGATTCTAACTGGTGTCGTTGCTCTGCATGTGTTTGACATGGTGCACATGGTTCCGCAGTTCACACCATACCACTGCATTTAACAATATCAAAGATTGTCGACAACCCAAAAGCATTCGAATATTTATCATTCCAAGCACTAAACACCTTCTAAACATTGAAACATTGTAAAAATAAAGACATCTTGTTTTAGAAATTTTCGTGACACTCTGTTTGGGCAATTCATGACTTGAACTGTGACTTTGTTGGAAACAGAAATGCTACGTAGTGAAGACCAAGTACTTTCACTTATTATTTTTACTTCCTCCCAATGGTTTACCGCCTCATCGTGGCTGAGAGGTGTTCCTGGGTGTCGGACTGTGATGTGTATGGGGATGGGGATTCGTCCCCCTGGCAGGGTCTCCCAAGCTGAGAAGGAGTCCGGCGTTTCCATCAAGAAGCTTAGCTAAAAGTAAACCAATACTAGGATCCACCACCGTCATAGTATCAAATTTGCATGGTGGCAAATCGCCCTCTGATCCACAAGGGCTGCGACTACCTGTGGTGGTAGGGACCTGGGGAAGATTTTGGCCAGGCTGACCTCGGGATTCTGGACAATGGCTTAACCACCAAATCCGCGAAAAGTGTTGATTATGCTGGGGCCCGCACAACTATTGAGGACGGGCCATCATGTATCAAGTATTATTTTTACTTATTGACCTATTTATTGAGGGCGCACCCATTTGCACTAACCATGGTCGTTTTGCAGTAGAGAATGACTATGATGTTCTTGAGCCACCCAAAGAATAACGATTTACCTAATTGTTTATCATATTTACTTCATACACGCTCTTACCAACATTGCCAAATAGGTAGCTAACCATTCTAAGTTCGAAGATCTACCTAACATCTGTTTCTCCTGTTAGAAATAAAAAACGTGTGATGATTAGTCTTCTTCATCAAAATAAGGTCTTCCATCACTGATAAAGCTGAATCACATGGTCATCGTAATTTATCTTCCATTCTAACAAATGACGATTAAGAATGAATTTATTGAAGTGTAACGTTCTGAGCTTTAGGGGGCGGATAACTCAATGGTGGTGATGCCCATCATCACGAGCATGGGTTCGATTCCACTCCGGGATAACTAAGCCTCTCATCTCTCCAGGGTCGGGAAACTGGTACCGAATTTCTGAGCTTTAGTACCTCTAAGCTCTGTAATAGCATGTGATGTTGGGTCACATAAAAGAAAAGAAATTTCACTTTGTCATTTTGAAACCGACCGTCTTTTAACCTCGGCAATAAAATAATATAATGTTGAGCTTACACGAAGTTGATAACGATGTTTATTCGGCTAACGTTTCGACGGTTTTGTCTTCATCAGGGCCGACCATCCAAGTCGATGGTCCACAATTGTTCTGTTCTCGAGGTGGCGTCTTCGTCGCGCATCGAGCTGGATCTTCCTCAGTGGTGCATCACTCTCGAATCTTCTCGGAATCAGGAAATCGGGAAATTTCATTGTACTTTCCATTTTCTTTTTGTTAGCGAACAGCAACACAGCTTATTTCTATCGTTCTGTGGTTAAAGGCTTATTAAGGGAATTCATTGTCAAAACCAAATTTCTTTGGAGACCGTACAACTGTGGGGAAAATTTACTATGGTAATATTAAAATATATGAGTTAATGGCTAGGGTAAGTCTTGCCACATTGGAATGTTCCACCTACTATTAGAACTCAGTTCATTCTTTCGTACTATTTTTGATCAATTATCAGCGAACAAGCTATCTTTCCCGAAAAAATTCTAAACGTGCGGACTAATATAGGGTATCGACATGACGCAATTCCACATATAGTCCAATCCACCGCTTCCTCCCTTCTATTCGTTAAAAAATAATCTGCTTAATTAGTGGATTCTACTTCGGCTTGATGAACCCGAGCCACTTAGTGTTGTGTGCGTCAGTTCATCTCTTGAAGACGGCCTTATATATTACACATATATTTCAAATATGGATGCTGTAACAACAGTTTTTGATCCACAGGACAAATTTGAAAAAAAGTATTGTATCAAACTCATTCAAAACTTTCGAGCCTGTACTTTATTGGGGCGCGTGTAGCGCATTGGTTAGAGACGCTATGCAATAAGCACATCATCTTTGATTCGATTTTGCACCCATGTTCACCAAGCCTTCCAACGATCAGGAGTCGGAAAATTGGTTGCGAGACTTGTAGCAGTCTTTCGCAAGGTACTCCATTGGGCACGTATCCTTCTATCGTGGCCGATGATGTAACTGATACTATAACTCTACAACTCCAAATACTACAACTAAGGATTGTTTTGCACCGTCCTCAGATTCTCGAGACTCATGCCATTGCCTTGTTTGTACGACGTCGTAACAACATAATTTTCGCAGCTATCTCTTTAAATAACAAGTAAAGATGTCGTGAAGTAGTACTAACCATTTGAATTTGGGTGTTCAGCATGTTTTTCGTTATTCTTTCGTTACTCCTTCAAGGTTAATGAATACACCTCAGTAATGGAACGACCCGATATTGCTGCAATTTCGAAAGTAATTTCGGCAAAGATAAAGCATGCTGAAACATCTTCACTAAAAAAATTTCATGAAATGTTATTAAAGTTCACGAAATCCCCCCAACAGGCCCTCATATCGGCCGAGGTAACACAACTGCAGGATATACACATCAGTTCTATACCACCAGTGTTTTCAAATAATGCATTCTAATCGCCTCAGTTGCTGCTGGAAGCATGCTGTAAATAAGAGGTGGGTGTTTTCAAAATATTCGACGAACCACTTGCTTTAAGAGCAGCAACTTCCTTTTTAAGGATGTTTATCCTGTTTCACATTTTCTTTTCTTGAAAACTATCGGTTTCCTCTCATATATGAACGATTCATAGTTACGATGTATAACTTCTTTATTGCTGTCTATTTGGCAGAGTATTATATGAAGTAGAACCACAATGATTCCGAGATATTTGTGAAACTCGAGCTTTAAGTCAGACTCGAACCCGATATTACCCTTTTCCGAGGGCCCACGTGTTACCCACTGCAATTTATGGTTAGCTGACCGCTCACTACCACAGCTCTCAGAATTTAGAGGATTTTAGTCACATGTAGAATAAATAACTACAGAAAATGTGCCGACAGAAGTCAACAAGGTTACTATAGTTCTACGCGTTTCTGCACTTTCTACAACCAACATAACAGAGGATTTTTTCTACGATTTGTAACGATTTATAACAAAACTAATGGATTACTTTACTAATTAATCTTTCCCAAGTTATTGATGCTCCACTCTTGAAAAAACACGGTGTTGTCTTAGTTTTTGAATTGTGTTCATTGTCGTCCTGGATTATTAAGGTAAAACGATAATGATAAAGACTTGTTCCGTTAACATTTAGAAGTCTTCGTCCTCCTCGGAGCAGATGATCCTAGTCGATGGCCCACGGTCTGCCTTCATTTTGGCTTCGTTCTTTCTAGACTACAACTGAAAGCGAGCAACTAAAGTAATCCTAGTCCAGTATACTTCGCCTGTAAAGAGGGCTTGATAAAACAATGCTTTACTTCCTGAAAAGGTTACAACAAACCCTCACTGCGACAATGTGTTAGTGTAAAATATATGTGATTGGATTGAAATCAGTCTTAACCTCAAGGATACATGCTTGCTATCTATAGCATGTCCGACGATTAGTATGTTGAAAAAAAGCCATAAAAAACAATTCTTACAAAAGGCATAATTCTGGCCCTAAAGAGACCACTCATAACCGTTCGAAGACGGCACATTGAATTGTTAAAGAACTTTTCAACTAATTGGAAGCCTGTATATATGTTCTTACGAACCGCCCTTTTTTAGCCGACGCGACATTGGTATACATGTTCTTATTAGTTGTTGTCCTCGTTCTATGGATGACGTTTCGGCGACTTCGCGTTCCTCAGAGCCTTGCCTTTGGACCACCCGTGTGTTGTCCACGAGAGATGATGAGAGGAAGCACTTGGAATTCATTTAATTGTTACAAACTATCTTTTCGAGGTTGTTCACACGTATCCTCGAATATCGATAGCCAACAACTTCATTCGCAAGGTGACATGAACGAGGCTTGTTAAGGGTTCCGTGTGATGAATGAGAATTCATTTGGTGTAAAGATATATGGGAAACTGAATTTCTCTCTGTGAATTCTTGCAGAGTAAGTCCGTGGCCTGTGACATCTTGTCCAGTTCGAATTATCCGTCTTTACGACGGTTTTCTGTTCAGTTGTCGCACGATAGATTCGTTAGGTTGTCGAGGTACCATGTGATTTTTTCCCTAATTATTTGCCATCTTTTATATTTTCATTACTAAAACTGGCCATTTTTTTTGCACCAACCTGAGGGATTTTTCATTCTGTTCTCTTTCTGTGCGTACATTAGTGGAGGTCTAAAACAAACGTTTGTCATACGCGCACTTCTGAGTTCGGTTACGGTGGATAAGGAATTTTGTAAAGTGTATGGGACGAAGGAATTAGAGTGGATCAAGGTAACCCACTAGACACGGAGAGGGCACAAAGACATAACGGAAAAGATTTTGAAACAGTTTTTATTCTGTATCCTCGCAAAGGAATCCAAAATATCAGAGCGTATAAAACTTCTGAAGTGTTTTGGAAAAATCCAGAAGCATAAAAAATGAACCACAGCGCGAAGTGTCCTGTGATCACGCACGACCAGCCTCGTGTCAGCACAGGAAGAAAATATTAATTTGTTGATCACTGCCGAGTTCAACAGAAGGCCGGTTCTGGAAATTACTAATTAGATGCCCCCAGTCGTTCTGTTGTATTGTCATCTGTCAACGTGGACGGTTTGCTGGGTTATTCCAGAATTTGTACCACAAACGATGGTTGACATTTGTGGATCAGAGGGATGTTGCTTTACTTGTGATTTGTATCCTTTTAGGACAAGGTGATTCCAGCGACTAGTCGACCGACCGACCCATTGCCAAGTCCAAGTATTATAAATGTTTTGAATATAATCTAATCTAATGTGCATTCCACTTTCACCCATAGTTTTATATTGGTGAAATTAACTTGTTCCACACCATAGGGGTGGAAGAAAAGACGTTTTAATTGATTATGGCCTAATACTAGAACCTTTTAAAAACAAGTGTTCATATTGAACATAGTGATCTGAAATATACAGTACTATACAGATAGCCAAATATGACATTAAGGAACATCCTTAACTTGCAGTAGCCTCACGGAATCACTGTCCTGCCCAATTTTATAACTTCGGCTATTTGCAAAAAAATTCAATTTCACCTTAGTTTTTTACACATACCGACTATGCTGTTGGCCTACAGCTACACAAAACGCACTTCAAACAAACAAAAATAACAGTATGTGACACTTTAAGAAACGGAAAAGTAAAGTCTACAGCGAGAAATAGGCGCGGTCACTACCGGTGGAGGAAGGGGCAGTGTTGCCGGATCGCAATGTTTTCAGTGCTAGTCCTGAGGGGCGAAGAGTTGCTTAATGCAGTCGAATGCACGGTGTATCCTTAAGCGATTGATCAACGCCTAGAGTTTTATCTTTTTATCTTTTTACTCTGCCATGAAAAAAAGAATAGTTAGTAAATAAAAGCTAAAACATTGTGCTTTCGAATCAGTTGAGAAGGAAGCAGTCTAAGACGATATGGAGAGGCAGGGTGTCCTTACTCAGTATAGGAAGAATCTTCGTGAGCTATACAAAACTTCATAACCAAAATATCCCCCATTCTGTAAAGATATTGATGTCGACGTAAACTGACGGATTCGACAAGGCGACATCATATCGTTAAAATTATTTACAGCCACCCTCAAGAACGTAATTCGAAGACTGGAATGGAACAATAAGTGAGTGAAAGTCGATGGTCGGCGGTTACGCCATCTTTGATTTGTTGGTGATACCGTTCCTACAAATGTCCCACTCATGCTCAATGGAACGAACATCACCGAAGGCTGCAGCTATGTGTGCCTCGGTAAAGGTCAACAGGATGAACGACTTAGTCCTGGAGCTGAACAGGAGGAAGCGAGCGGCTCGAGGAGCTTTAGAGAGCAACGAGGACGTAGAGAGGTAGGTAAAGAACATTCGACTCCGTGTCATCTTTTCATGTTCGTGATTCTTCCTGCCTCAGCGTAACACGTTCGAAACCGTATCGTTCCGCAAACAAGATGAATGACAATATAGCGCTATTGAACGCGCAATCGAGGAGGCGATGCTAGAAGTATCCCGTACCACACAAACAAGAAGCGGAATGAGAAGCTACCCCAACAATTAAAGATCAAACACGACGTTGAGCACGTTAAAATGTCGAAAATAAGTTGGGTCGCACACGTGATGCGTCTAAACGACAAACGATAGACAGGAAAGTTTAACTACCGGATTCCAATTAATGTCAAGCGCCCACGACTTTCGGAAGGCCCTTAGCGCGAGCAGAACCCATTCGGATACTTTGCCACGTGAAGGGGACAAATAGACGCTTTACTGGCGCACGTATGAGTAAGTCGGCGATCAACTACGCAAAGCTGTGATACAGGTGATACTGCAAAATCAGAGAGATCTATTACTAGACAAAAGAGCATATGGACTATTAATCAATCGGAAGAATCTCAATTGATGAAGAATGCTTGACGTGAAAGAGAACATATTATACTGTGTAAACTATGAGGTGCCGAAAGATGTAGCCATGAATTTAGGACAGCATATTTGCGCCTATTTGAGACGCTGGATAAATATTGATGACGGACGACTTAAGAGTACCATAAAGCAAAGAACAGCACGGATCACGCTTCCACCTCTGACAGAGGCATTGGTCAGCTTACTGCTTCTGACCGAGTGCTCACTTATTTGATAGAACAGTTCTTCCAATTCTTTCAACGTGTTATTTAGCAAAAACTAAGGGTTAATACTTTAAGAGCAACTAGAAAGTTCCGTAGGAAAGTCATGCCTCGTTTTTTGAGGATAAACCGATGCACTGAACACCAAACCGATTTTCTTAGTTCTGATGTTTAATGAATAACCCGTTTTCTAGAGCAACGTAACACATCTCAAACTATTCTGGCTATTCTGTAGCTTTACCATACCAAGTTGTCGACTCCGGAGGGATGAAGGGCTTGGTGGGGCTGGGCAGCAGAGATCTATCTCTTGTTTATTGAACGGCGCCTTCGACCACTACGCCACACGCGCCCCTCTGATCAAACATATACAACAGATATTTGATCCAAAAAAACAAAGTAAACTGAAGGAAAACAAATAAAAAACTTTAGGCAATAATTCGTCTAGCACGTACTTATTGCAAAATAAGAAAGGCATTATGATGTATGAACGTCCAAGTTCTCTTGAACTGAGGGCTAAAGGATAAAGGATAAAGCTCTCGGCGTTGATCAGTCCCTGAGAAATGCGCTATGAATTTGACTTCATTCAACATTGTTGGAGGTGACTGAATGCATATCTGGCTTTTAGAGTGACTCGCGGTGGCCTACCGATGTATCGAGCCAGTGTTGTCATCCTCTTAGACAAGCCTGGTACCAATTTGCCGACCCCGGAGAGATGGAAGGCCTGGTTGGCATGAGCGCAGGGATCGATTCCGCGTGTGTTTTGCAGGGCGCCTCCAACCACTGCGGTACACGCCCCGCTATGCGCACTAACTGAAGTCCTACCAGACTAAAAATCTGCGGAAGGAAATAATGACGAAATCTCAACAAAGACTTAATACGGAGCATTTCATTACCTAGACAGGAAAAGGAAAAATCCATTCTATCCTGAAAACATTGTAGAAAGGAAGGGTAGAGAAGACGAAGCAGGTGTTGGCGCTGGAGCGCGAATTGGCGATTGGGCGCGCGAGGTTTCTGTGTTGTACTTGTGAGTGGATGCCCATAACTTTTTCTTTTTTATAAGCAAAGTTTTTTCTTTCTCAAGGACCAGTTAATCGTTATTGATTCCACTATGTACGGTATTGCTGTGCAGTTCTCTGCTTTGCATTCCAAATTCGTATGAAACCAGTTACAAGTACTGGGGATTTACCTAGAGATTTACCAGTTAGCAAGCAGTACTTGAGGTGAATATTGCACCGAAAGAATGGTCTGAGTAGAAGCCACATTGATGTAACTCTTCTTTCTTCACTACCTCAATAAAGGTGTGCATAAGCCTCTAATCCTAACATGAGCCTATAGCAGGATGAAATGACGGAATGTCGGCACGACAGCAGTTTAGAGGGCCTAGAAAACTAGGAAGTAACACGCTTGTTACTCTAACACTACTTGACAGGTACACTTCATAAGGAGAATGGTCTATGCCATTGTTGCTGCTTATGGACATCCTGGAAACGACCTCGGATACCTCGGTATCGCTTCCAGAATCGATGCGATTGTGTTCTTCTCTTTAAAATACCTTCTCCAGATCGTATCGTGCTACTAATAATTCTCACGTCTGTAACTGTTGTATCTAGGGACCACTGACTCGTCTTTCTCTTATGGAGTCGGGATGTATGGAGTAACTCAAGTGAATTGTTCTTACGATAACGCAAGACACAATCTAAGTTGTGAGTCATTTCGAGACGATCATTCTGAATTTTGTTCGGTTTGCTTTTAGTTTTCAGTTTCAAGTTTCAGTCAGAAACTTGTAAAAATTTCGTTCCGTTCGATAGACAAGCCCTCCGCTATTCGTCTAGCCTTACTAATGAAAACGGCTCGTAGGATGAACGGTGGTGCTGAACCGCTTCTTCGGTTCTCCGAAGCGAAGAAGGTGCTTGGCGATATCTACACGGACTTGGCGAAGCACGTCGATGAACTTGATGACGTTTATAAAGGTATAATATACCTTTGTCAGAGTCTCTAGGCCTAATTTGTCCCTACTAGAAGCGTGGGGAGAATTTGCCTTGTGAGTAGGGAAAAGTTGCATGTAGATTCCATCTGATATACTGCTGCTTGGTTTTAGCGCTCTTGTAGCTAATGTTCTCGTTTCGTGCCATTTTATCGACTTATCGATCAGCATAGCAACATGTCCTTGACGGTACAAAGCTTAAAAAAAGTACTTGGGAGTGTTTGGTAAAATATTTGTTGATATTTTTCGTTTCGAAGTTATACTGAGTATACTTCTGATCCTTCCAACAGCTTACCGCCTCATCGTGGCTGGTAGGTGTTACTGGGTGTCGGGCTGCGGTTTACAGCAAGGGATTCATCCTTCCAGTGAGGTCTCCCATGCTGAGAAGGAGTTCGGCGTTTCCATCAGGAAGCCCAGCCAAGAGTAAACCAATACCAGGATCCACTACTGCCCTGGTGTCAAACTAGTCGCATGGTGAAAAATCCCCGCAGTCTTAATGATGTGGAAGATATTGCTTCTTCATAAATCTTTTTTGATGTTCTAGAACTTAAAACATTCTCCGAGTGTCTTAAAACAGTTACGTTATTTAGGTACTTATTGGTCTTAGTCAACAGATTAAAATATATTTTCTAGGGCTAGGTGTTTCTAAATTTGACGACTCTGGCAACGATGTTGAAAATCTGGTTCCTGCAGAACAAGCTAAAGAAATCACTCTATTTCGAGAATCTATAAAGACTATTATGGAGACGTTTAGACGAGATAACATGAAAGTTGTCTTTTTTCGGAAGGTAAACATATGGATATCTTTTCTTCTGTCAAGCTTCAATCCAGAACAGTTAATAATCGGTAGCTTTGGGATTTTAAAGGTGGGGGGAGGGGGGAAGGGGATAGCGCAGTGTTCGGAGGCGCCCCGCATAATATACACGAGACCGATCCCGGTGCCCAAGGCCTCTAATCGCTCCGTCCTCCCGGAGGCGGCAGATTGGTACCAGACTTGTCAGCGAGGATAGCAACATTGGCTGGATACGTCGGTAGCCCACCGCAGGTCATTGTAAAGGCCAGATATGCCTTCAATCATCTTCAACGATGCTTAATGAAGTTGAATGCATGGCGCATCCCTCAGAGATTGATCAACATCGAGAGCTTTACCCTTTTTTTTTCCTTTTTGGGGAAAATCTTATTTCTCTTTCGCACTCTGTAGTCGATTAAGACGCAGTGTTTTTGAAATGGTTTTTGTTTCCGAGGGAAGTTTGATGGACCGACAATCGTACTTGTCGAGGTGTCCAATTTTCACGACAACTCGCGAGTACTGAAGTATCTTACACTTTAAAGTTTATGAATGTGACCATATTGATTTTGTTTACTGCGAAACAAACTGTGGGCGAAGTACTTTTTGACATAAATCTCTCATTTCGTTTTATTTTTTAAACGTTGAGTTTTCCGAACGAGTAACGGGAAGAGTACCACCATCAACGCTATGCTCCATGCAAAGATTCTCCCTCAAGGAATGGGACATACTACATGCTGTTTTCTGCAAGTAAGTCTTGGTTGGTAGTTGTTAGAACCATGTACTTTTATTAGGAATGAATGGACTACATTTCCAAAGTTGTAAAGGCCAAATTTTCCACTGATCAAGGATAATTCTTGTAGGTACAAGGTTGTACTGAGGATACTGGATATTTGCTACTTGAAGATAATCCTGTCCGTATTCCTATAGATCAGTTAAGTAAAATCGGTCATGCTCTCAGTAGCGACAATTCTGGATTACCTGCAATGGGACAAGATTCGTTACTACGTATTTTTCATCCGAAAGGACATGGTGAAGGGGAGAATCGTCTACTGCAAAACGATGTTGTTATTTTGGATAGCCCAGGGGTGGATTTATCTCCTGAATTCGACAGTTGGATTGACAAGCATTGCTTAGATGCAGATGTTTTCGTCCTAGTTTTGAATGCAGAGTCCACCCTCACACAAGCGGAGAAAAGTTTCTTCTATCGAGTTGCGAAGAAACTTAGCAAGCCGAACGTATTCATTTTGAACAATCGTTGGGATGCGAGTGCAGCGGAGTCAGAACACGTTGAAGATGTGCGACAACAACACTTGACGCGTTTTCGGCAGTTCTTAGTGAACGAACTTGAGGTGGCAACCGATCGAGACGTAAAAGATAGAATTTTTTTTGTTTCTTCAAGAGAGGTGAGCTGTTCTATTCATTCTAGTCTAAATGACATGAATTGAAATGGGTAGTAAGAATTTGAACCATTCAAGGTTTTTTTAAATTGTTCTTATTTATTATTCGGTTTTTATTAGAGCTTGTTTGAAGGTACTTGAATCACGCTTGAAAGCACGAGGTTTGATAAACTCAGCGTATCAAATGGATGGTCACCATGTGAGGGCCATGGAATTTGAAATGTTTGAACGGCAATTTGAACAGTGCATATCGAAGTACGCCTTCTATTTATTGTATTTGCTTACCTATTTGCATAGTAAAATAGGCATTGTGGGCGCGTGTGGCGCAGTGGTCGGAAGCGCGACCGATCAACGCCGGGGGCTTTTTTTTTAAAATGTAAATAGCTGGCAAAATATTTTGGCTATCCTCCCAATATCAAAGTTTCAAGTTAATGGAAACTCTGATGCAGTCAAATACAAGGGCATATTGTTGAACACATATGCGACCACCGTTGATTTAGCGAAGGCTGGAAAAACGGTAGACCTTATGCACGATTTAAACGTGGCGTTGGTGGCGTTGGTTTTTTAAACTTATGTCACTGCGGACGTCGTAACGATAATTTTGACGCCGCTTTGCACTACGTGTAGCTTTTTGCATATGGTTGAGATCTCATGTAGAGAAAAAAGTTTGTTATGGCCATTAAGTCTGGTTTTAAGAAGGAGTTCGGCGTTTCCATCAGGAAGCCTAGTAAGAGTAAACCAATACCAACCAATACCAGGGTCCACCACCATCCTTGTATCAAACTCGTCACATGGTGACAATCTTCCTCTGGTCCACAAAGGCGGCAACTGCCTGTGTTGGTCATGACTTGAGGCAGACTTTGGTCAGACTGTTCTTGGGACTCCATGGAGCCACATTGGCTAAACCAGCAAATCCTCCGAAGAATGGAGATTATGTTGGGGCCCACACAACCGGTGAAGACGGGGCATCCTAGTTTCCAAGCAAGTAAGATGTTTACTAAAAGGTGGTTTTGTAGATCTGCCATTCGTACAAAATTCGAAGCTCATAATCGACGGGCCAATGAAATCATTGCAAAGCTGCGCGCAAACGTTGACGTAGTTTATACAAATACGAACAATACCAAGCAAAGTTTAGAAAAAAACCTCCAGGTAATTCATTACTTTTGTTGTGTGAATTAAGGTCGTTCTTTTTCGTATTCTGTGTTTATGAGACATGCGGAATTGATGTCTTTTTCTTTTTAATCACTAACCTTGGACTGATTCAACTGTTTAACCAGTTTTGTTCCTTAGTTTGATGAGTATTCAATCAATTCATTCGTTCTAGAGGAATACACAAACGTTCAACGATTGTCGGGAAAACTTTGCACAATTTGAACGTGCCTATCGTGAACAGACGGAACGCCTAAGGGCTGAAGTTCATTTAAAGGTACTATTATGTTGGTTATATAGCAGAAATTCCGCTTATTACGTGGTTCTCCGAAGTTGTATAGCAGGAATTCCACTGATTACGTGGTCCTCTGGCGACTAATCCCAGGATTCGCTAAAGTCAGAAGAATCATTGCCTTTGTTCTAGTTTCAGCAGCATGAGGAAACAAGCTTTTCTATCCGAAAAGCTTTGAGCTGCTTATGATGACGACCTGAAAACGTCGTGTCACGACTACCTCGGATCTGGAGAAAATCGCACTCGGCCAGCATTCAACCATGTCATTAAGGAAAGAGGTCCACACATACTCAAGCTGCGGTCAAATCTACCCCGAACCGTATCGGCTGTGTGGATGACGTTTGCATTTCAAGCAAACAAACGAATGAATTACTGGTACCTAGACAATATATGATGAGGGGTTAACTAAGTGCTGAAAAGTAGAAATTAAATGTAGAAGTGTAAGGAATAAATCCTTCAACGAGGTTTGTTTTTCTTAGGTGTCTGCGGATTTCAGCGAGGAGATCATGAGGCTGGAGGCAATAATTGATCGCTTCAATATGCCATTCACAGACACCAGAGAAGGAATAGTGAGATATAAACAGGCAGGTGATTTTCCCATGGATATAGTGACTGTTATGAAAGGTTCATCGTCTTCCTCAATGCAGGCAAGTATTATGGCCGAACTCCATACTAGATAGTAGTCCAACACCTTTCGTCTTCGTTCCTAATTTTATAGCAGTAGATCGAAATTTTTAGGCTCTGGCCGAATTCACCGATAAATGCGTCAGTTCAGATCTTGAAGCGAGGTGTACTGGTGGTTTAATGTCTCGAATATGGAACCTCGAGAATGACATGTTCCGTAGGTTTATGTGGAGTTGCACATATAAGCTAAAAGCACCATGTCGTGTCATTTTACACAATCAGCACCAGAATTTGGGAGGAAAGGAGTATATGTGCCGACATTCTTGTGTGTGTAAAGGAAGCATTTGCTAGTTAGCTTAGGCTGTGACTTATATCGCAAGTTGGTCACGCAGAGCGGTCATGGGCTGTAGGCATTACTAGTACTTGTACGCTGTATATCTCCTTTTATAACGAACGGAGTGGATAGCACAGTGGTAGTGATGCATCATGAGCACGGTGTTAGTTTGATCCCACTCCGGGCTCAGCAAACCTCCCATCCCTCTGTACTCGTCAAATTGGTACCGGACTTGTCCGGGAAAAAATTACTCTCTGCAATCCAATTGGGAACGCCTCAGCCTGTCTATCTCAGGACTTCAGGAAGAATTGCTCGACCAGCATTCCACGACATTCAAGGTGAAAGGAAAATCCTCAGGTAGCAACTGAAGCCACACGTAAAGTGCTGGAATACCTTCGTGGATAATGCTTCCGAGGAAACGAATCGATTCTAAATGACAGTAGATGTGAAAGATGTATCGTATGAATAAATAAATAAATAAATAAATAAATAACGACCGGGATGGAAAAAAGTAGTGGCTTTTTAAATAATGAAATACTTCCGATTATCACCGATTAGATGAATTGCCGAAGTGGTGAACCGACTGCGTTCGCAACTGTTTTCTTTTAAATAAATGTTTACAGAAAAACTTTTCCAAGTGAACGCTGTTTTTGGATCCGCTACACACTAAGATGAGTTCAATAGAAGCTAAGCCTTGTGAAACTGAATTAATAGAAGAAATGCTGTTTAAATGCTTTCCAAAAATTAAATCTCCATTGGCCGAATGTGCTACATCATTGCTGATAGGTGTTTGTGGGTGTCGAGTTGTCATATTTTTTTCGCTTTCAATTTTTTTATTTCTGATTTCCTTGAAAGCGCGTTATGCATGGGAAGAGTTCACTCGGCAGGGCCGGCGAACTGCGCTGAGCAACCTTTTCGTCAAAAACAAACTAAAGTACGATGGTGCTGGGATATTTGCAAAACTCTGGACTGCAGGTGTCTGCGGCGAGGATCTAACGTCGCTATTACCACTTCGGGAGCTAACGTGTTCACTACCACATCCTACGGGTCCTTGGTTTCGCCTTTCTCTCAGCCGTCTTCTCTATAGGCGCTATCATCAATCCCGCTACAAACTAAAGTGCTTCATAAGCAATTTGATGTTTTCTGTGTGCTGTAGTGAAGACAAGTTCATTGAGCCGCGCTGTAGTGTTGATAGAGCTTACTAGCAGCTACGCTATGGTGGGATCGATTCCTGCGCTTCTAACCCACCAAGCCTTCCATCCCTCCGGGGTCGGTGAATTGGTATCAGACTTGTTTGAGAGGATTGCAGCACTGGCTCGATACATTGGTAGGCTACCCCGAGTCATTGTAAAGGCCAGATATGCATTGAATCACCTCCAGTGATACTAAAGGAAGTCGAATGCACGGCGCATCCCTCAGGGATTGATCAGCGCCGAGAGCTTTATCCTTTGTTTTTATTACGCGAGGTGAATAATTTCAAGTCTCGTTGGTTTTCTTCAGGTTTTATATTTCAGGCTACGTTACGAAGATCCTAACTGAGCCGTACCAACATAAACTTGAAGAAGTGTGGAGGTATCGAGCTCCCTTTAAATTTAGTATCTGTGTGGATGCTCCAGCATTAACCATGTATGTTTATCACATTATTTGCAGAGCACTCTTTGAAATATTACGTAAAATTCGTTGCAACCCTTATAATAAGGAGGAGTTTTGTATCATATACGTTCTCATATTCTAGGGATTTCCACGAGGATCTCGAGTTTCGTTTCACTTTTGGTTTATCTGCTATAATTCGTCGAATAGTGGCATATCGATCAGGCCAACCTGTAACAGCTATTCAGACTAATCTACTGAGACCGCTGAAGAGCTTACCTCGTAACAACGAGCACTCTGAATCTCACACTGAAGCTGTGCAGAATGTGGTAGATGAGAACGCAATGATGACGCAGATGGTCTTAACATCGGCCAGTTACCTAGCAAATGGCAGCATAGGGTTACTAATCGTTGGTGGAATTGTGTATAGAGCTGTTGGATGGCGTGTAAGTTCACAAATTCAGTTCAATCAATATTTCTTTTCCATTATGACAGATTTTGTAAGAATGTAGTGGGTGGCAATTTTAGCTGGTATGTGCACTTTCTTCAACTTGAGAAATTTGTGGAGTTGTCAATTTCAAAAATATTATCATTTGCATAGGTGATCGCAGTAACTGCGGCAACATATGGTGGCCTTTACTTATGGGAGCGTATGCGGTGGAATGCACACGCCAAGGAACAACACCTCAAAGAACAGTTTCGTGCACACTTAGCTGCTAGAATGCAGCAAGTTGGGGCTGCCCATACAACACATTGTGAAACTCAAGCCATGAGGTAAGAAACCACTTTCATGACTAAAAGGACAAGGGATAATGCTTTCGGCGTTGATCAGTTCCTGAGTGGTGCGTCATGCATTCGACTTCATTAAACATCGTTTGGAGGTTATTGAATGCATATTTGTCCTTTACAATGACTCGCGGTGACCTGCCTATGTATCGAGCCAGTGCTTCTAACCCCCCAGACAAGTCTGGTATCAATTTCCCGACCCCGGAGAGATGGAGGGCGTGGTGAGCCTTGGGCGCACGAATCGATACCATATGTATTGCAGGGCGCCTCCAATCACTGCGCCACATGCACCCTTTGCGTTGTGATATGACTTCGTGCAACTGTGTTTACAGATCCGCAGTTTAGAGAAATGGACCAAGTTTTCGATGGTCTTCGTGCAACTGTTGCCGGTGTTCACAGAGAAATGAAAGAAGAATTGGACAAAGACAAAAAAGAAATCGATAAAATTGATGGTACATTGAAGAATCTGGTCACCATCAAGTAAGTTATGTAGCGTTAATTTCACACCTTCATATTCGATTTTAATTAGCATTTACTTGCATTTATATTCATCACACTTGAAAACCTCACACTTTAGTTTTCAATATTTATCCAGTACTATAGTCGATCACTTCTTTAGCTTTTTTTTTACTGCAGATGTTTCTCTTTACTATTTTTCTGTTTATTTTGAGCGATGTTTAGAGGGAAAAACGGCGTTCTTGATGAGAAGCCTGGAACAGTTTGCGTCAACATTCCTGACATCAGATTCTCCTTCGTCATAGCTACTTCCGTCCACATCATTCAGAACATGTGACTTTATGTTTCAATCCAAAACGGTAGTTTTCTGTTTCCTTCACAGGCGATCCTTAGGTCTGTGTTCTAGATTTAAAAATAATAATATTGCTCAATTCACATTAGGAATAGCATCTAAGCTTTTGTTACTTTCATCTCAGTGAGCGGTTTCCTCATTTAATTTCATCTAGTTTCAGCAAAGAAGTGCGCTGCTTAAGGATTCTTTTGATCTTCATAGCACTTATGATGAGGAAAAAGTTGTGTGGCGTTATTTTCTTTATTTGTAGCTCGGTATCCGCTTCAATGAGAGGTTTTAATTAGTAGAAGTGAGAATCCTCTCTCTGATCCACAAGTGCGGCGACTGCCCGTGGTGGTGATGACTAGGGGCAGCTTTTGGCTCGGCTGACCTCGGGACTTCAGGGAACCACACTGTCTAAACCAGCAAAACTTCAAAAAAAAAGGGAGACTATGCTGGGGCCCGCACAACCAGCGAGGACGGGACACCCAAATATCCAACTAAATATAAGCGAGAATCTCTGAGCAGGGTCTGATCCCATGATCCAGCACCTAGTCTTGTATTAGGACGCCAAGAATTGCATATAGGTGATGAATAGTTAAGCATACGTTATTTTGCGGTCGATTATGGTAAGATATATTAATATATAGCTTTTTTTAACTTCCGTGTAAATTGTTCATTGCTTTGTTTGCGTGTTATGCTTCATAGCAGGTTTCATTCAGTGATGGGCATTTGTCGAACTATTTTCTTGGCTTAGCTATGTGCGCCCATCTTAGTTATAGGTCCAGTCTGCCTTATCGTATGTAGGGTTAGACATCCGTTAGAATGGTGCTGTTTGTTGTTATATTATGGCAGTCTAGTCAGTACCTAGTAATACTTAACATTGTTAACTTACCTCAGTCTAATGACTAGGTTAGCGAAGCAACATTTTGTCTACCATAGCTGCTTTAACAGGGTTGCTTCGTTCTTTAGTTACGAAGTCGAAAATAAATCTTTGGACGCTTCTGTGATCATTTTCTGTGGTACTACAAGCATTGGTGTTTTGGAATGGGACCAATCCAAATATTTGTTTTGACAGCCTATCTTAGCTAATATTACGAGCACTAGCAGTTTTTGCCCAGTTCGCTCACAGTTGGCCGTCGTACTTCTGGGCGGTGTGCTTAATGGGTAGTGGCAAACATGATACACTGGGTTCCTGTTCTTCAAGTTCTAAATATCTGCACGTTTGACGGGATTTACATCCTTTGGGGTGAACTTAACTCACTGGACCACAACATTCCTCTAGAAATACTACCAAAATGATGCTGAGACATTTGCAAGACTCCGGACCGCAGGTGTCTGTGGTGGAGATCGAACACGTCATTACCGTCTCCAGGGGGCCAACGAGTTCACCACCACTCCATGCGGTTCTTTCGTTTCGCCTTTCTCTTAACTAGTTTTCTATCTACCAGTTTCCCGTTGACGGGTGGTTGCTGATGGCACGGGTAAGGAAAAGACTAAACGAAGGACACGCATGGTGTGGTGGTGAGCGCATTGGCCCCCGGAGGGAGCAATGGCGTGTTCGGTCTCCACTGCAGACACCTGCGGTTCGGTGATTTGCAGATATCTCAGCATCATCGTGGTTGTATCACAGATAATACCGTGCCGTGAAAAATTGAATAAAGGATAGAGGATAAAGCTCTCGGCGTTGATGAATCCCTGCACCGTGCATTCGACTTCATTAGGCGTTGTTTGGAGGTCATTGGATGCAAATCTGGCCTTTACAATGACTCGCGGTGGCCTACCGATATATCGAACCAGTGCTGCTATCCTCCAAGGCAAGTTTAGTACCAATTTGCATAACCCTGAGGGATGGATGGCTTGGTGAGATAGGCGCGAGGACCAATTCCACGTGTGTTGCAAGGCGCCTCCGACCACTGCGGCACACACTCCCATTGGAAAATTGTAGTAGGTAACAAATAAAAAAGTTAACACTTCTCGAGAAAGTTGGAGATATTTTTGAAGTTTTGCAGTTTCCTGCCTAATCACTAGACCTCGGTACCAACTGTACAGTGGTGTTCAACAGGTTTGTAGAAATGGTGTTGTTATGATGAAGCGGTTGGTCGATAGGCCTAAACGGTGAATGGAGAATATTAGCTGTCGTTGTTGATATTCAGTACCATTTCTATGCCAACCGCAGAAGGATCCCACAGTGGTCTTTCTGCATTAGGGGGTCTTTTGCAGAGGTCGTGGAAGGCAGGAGCTCATCTTCAAACTTCTTAAATATTGTAGTTTTTCTACTCTTGGAATGGTATCTAGTACTGGAGATATAATTCGACCCTTCTGGTACATTCTTTACGACATTTCCAGTGGTTTTCTTGACCGTGCAATATTTTCCAACAATTATTTTGTCTTAAGTCGATAACCTACCAATGGTTTCCTGCCTCATCGTGGCTGGGAGGTGTTCATAGGTGTCGGGCTACGATGTACGGCGGGGGGATTCGTCCACCCGGCAGGGTCTCCCAAGCTAAAAAGGACTTCGGCGTTTCCGTCAGGAAGCCCAGCTAAAAGTAACCAATAGCAGGATCCACCACCGTCCTAGTTTCAAACTAGTGGCATGGTGGTAAATCTCCCTCTGATCCACAAGGGCGACGACTACCTATGGTGGTGACGACCTGGAGCAGATGTTGGCCAGATTGACCTCAGGATTCCAGGAAATGACAATGGCTAAACCAGCAAAACTCCGAAATATGGAGAATATGTTGGGCCCGCACAACGAGCGAGGATAGGCCGTCCAAGTGTCCAAGTTGGTCGGTAGCCTCCCTACTGCAAATGATGTACCACATGTGGAAGAAGGAAACGAAGAAAATAACTGTCACATACCAAGGTAGAAGAAGCAACCTTTGAAATGAATTCCTCTGCATAAGTACTTCTGTGATTCTTTGCTTTTTATATCGACAGTGGCATAGAGACGTTTTCGGCTGGACAAAGGTATTAGGTTGTCGTCGCTGTGCAAACGAAATTGCACGGATCATTGGACGATTCCTTGATTATTTTAAGGGTAAATTAGCATACAGACTGGATGAATGACTTGGCTGGGTGTTGACTTAATCAGTACTGTCGAGATGCGAAAACATCAGACAGTTGATTCAGGTGTTTCGGCTTCAAGTCCTGAGGAAATGACTGCTTTCCGGAGAGTTCTGAATCGAAGCCTCTTCTATACGCTTCTGATCCATCTTCTCATTGTTCATGAAGCAGATTTCAGCTATCCAGTAGGTAAAGTCTTTAGTTAATTGAACTATCTATGAAATAAACTATTGAGCTTCCGCACTTCCTTTCTGAACCTTCCCATATTCTTTCGCTGGGCCTCCGACAACAGAGGTTTTTCATTCTAGATCGTACAATGAATGTCCTGATTACCCGTCTATTGGTTATCCAAATTCATTGGTCAGTGCGTAGTCTATGGTAATATTGATGTTCGTTTGACGTATAGATAGGAAAGCGAACACGACAAGTCGTGGTCATAGTGTCGAGTACACATTGAAGTCGTGGAGCATGCGTTCGTTGATGAGCATCGACGTGGAAACTAGTCTCCAGCTTCAGCTGGAGCGTCAAAATCAATGTCAGAGAAGGCCTTTATGTTGTTGGTGAAGTAAGATTGCTGCATCACAGCCCCTTTAAGTCATTAGGTAGTAATCAGATTTCGAATTCCGTAATACCTCGACTGGGCGCGTGTAGCGCAGTGGGTGAAGGAGGCCTGCTGTACACATGGGATCGATCCCAACGCCCTAGGCTCACCAAGCCCTCCATCCCCTCCAAGGACGGCAGACTGGTACCCGACTTGTCTGGTAGGATAGCAGCACTGCCTCGATACATCGGTAGGCCTCCACGAGTGATTGTAAGGGCTAAATATGCTTCCATTGGCCTCCAACGATGCTTAATGAAGTCGAATGCTTGGCACACCCTCAGGGATCGATCAACGACGAGAGCTTTACCCTTTATCCTTACCATACCTCGAGAACTCTTCACGAGGGATGACTCTCGTATTGACGTTCAAAGTTAGTTGCACATAGTGAAATAGGGATTTTATAAACCTAAGGACACTGTTTTATCAAATTTTATGCGTCGACGTTTCAGCAAACCGTCCGTTCTCCTACATAGTTCTTTATCTGTCAGTTTTTTAGCAACTTTTTTTTAGCGGAAGTTGCCTTACACAGTAATTGTTAAGTTTTTGTCAGCAGTGCGATGGATGAAGGATTTTGTGACTGTTTTGAGAACAATTATAAGTACGAGATTGACTTAATCAAAGAAGAGGTGAGGTGGTCTACTGTCATTTAACCCTTTATTTCTTATAACGTTTCTTTTCGACTGTGAAATACCAGTGGTTTTATTCTTCATGGTGATTGCAGGTGGAATATTATACGAGGAAAGAAGAACATGATATTTCCGACTCAAGGAGTTAGTTTTTCTATTTACATACTTAGTAAATTAGATCAAAAATGGGAGTTCTTGACCTAATTCTGAAGTTACACTTGCAATTCAATGACCTGCCCATCTTAGTGATATAAGGAGTTTCGCGCTGGCGCGGAGCTAGGTTCCATGTTCCTAAGTGGTTGATATCAGGGCTGGACGCAGAATGTAAGCTCGGCCAAGCACTTGTCTTGCGGGACAGATAGATCCGGAGTAAAACAGAGGATAAAGTATTCGGCGTTGATCAATCCATGAAAGATGCGTCATGCAATCGATTTAATTAAGCATCGTTGGAGCTGATTGAATATATAGCTGGCCTTTACAATGATTCACGGTGGCCTAGTGATGTATCGAGCCAGTGCTGCTACAAAAGCCTACAATCAGATAAGTGGAATACACATGAGATACGGTTAGGTCTAACGAATAATTCTAACGTCTACTGCGACGAGACTCAGGAAGATGTCCGTTGGTGTGTTATACCTTCCACTATGGTTAGGTCGGTGAGTTACCTATGAGTATGTCCCTGCCAAAAAAGGTATAGGTTAGAATATAGCATAGTGGTCAGGGTGCAGTCCTTCAGGAATCAAGAAGGTTCGACCCTCTCCCCAACCCTCTCCTAGCTCGGGCTATCTCCAAGACTGCAACGAGAAATGATTCGATCAGCATTTAGGAAGTTCATAAAGAAGACAAAATCCTCAAGCAGCAGAGGAGGCAACACGCGAAAAATGTTCAAGGACCATTGCGGACGATGAATGCGAGAAAAATCGAATACAGGAAGTTTTGGGATTTCCACAGTAGATGTGATGACGGGTGATAGAAAGTGAATAAATTGTAAATAAGATAAAAGTAAACGTTCTCATTTTCTTGACCATAATAAAGCTTCAATGTGTGCCAGTGAAGAATTTTAATAACAGAAAAAAGGATCAGAGATTACGAATCCTCCCAACGGTTTACCGCCTAATCATGGCTGCGAAGTGTTCCTGGGTGTTGGGCTGCGGTGTACAGTGGGGGTTCATCTCCTACCAGGGTCTCCTAAGTTGAGGAGTCCGACGATTTCATTGAGAAGCCCATTTGAAATTAATCAATACCAGGATTAAACACCGTCCCGGTACCAAAGGACTTGCATGGTGGCAAATCTCCCTCTGATCCACAAGGGCGGCGACTGCATGTGGTGGTGATGAATTGGGGCAGACTTTGGCTATTGTGACCTCGGGACTCCGGGGAACCATTATGGCTAAACTAGCAAAACTCCGAAAAAAATGGAAGTTGTGCTAGAGCTCGCACAACCAGTGAAGATGGGCCATCCAAGTATCAAGTAAGATTATGAGTATCAATTCCTTTGAACATGTTGGCTAGAAACAGTTACTCTGTCGGCAAGAAGAAAATTGAGGCATACCATGTGTAAAGCGTGGTGTCTTGATGCCATTTGAACAAGCGAAGCTCATTGGGTCTTTGTGAGGTAACTGAATGCTTGAAATAGCTTGAACTAGGTCAATAGCTGATGTAAGTGATCTCGTCGTTGTTTTGAATGAATTGATTCCTTCTTCCACAATCACTATTTCTGTTCGTCTTTCTTTGTGTTGAAGGACTGGTTAATGTAGTTAAAAAATCGCAATTCTCACTGAGTTTCTTCTAGAGGATGGTTCTGCAGTGCCCGGTCCGGGCGTTTGGAAGACGCTTCAAGTTCCATTGACGAAATCTAATGGAACTCGAAAGACGACAAACATGTATGAGGTGGCAGGAAGAGATGTAGCATTGAAGAATTTGCATAATGTGGAATTGTTGCGATATAGAGGGTGGTAGGTTTTCAAACGATGAGAAGTCGAAACTTTATAATTGTTACATTACTAAAAAGACGGGCGCGCGTAGCGCATTGGTCGGGGGGGCAAAACATCGATCGATCTACACGCTCAGGGCTCATCAAGCATTCCATCCCTCCGGGGTCGGAAAATTGGTATTAGACTTGTCTGAGAGGATAGCAGCGTTGGGCTAGATATTGCATTTAATCATTTCCAAAACGATGCTTAATGAAGTTGAATGCATGGCGTGTCCCTCAGGGGTTGATCAATGCCAAGAGCTTTATCCTTTTTATCGTTCACTTTACTAAAAGAAGCGATCAAGTGGAGAAACCACATTTTTTGACAAATTTATATATTTGCAGTGGTGAGCAGTACTTACTAACAGAAGATCGTCTTGTATTTCATTTAATTGCATTTATTGATCTACACTATGATGGTCCTACTGCATATGGAGACCCTCCTTTCTTCTCTGTTTATAACGATGCTATTGTTATTGACCCAAATTACCACTACTCTAGTGAAAATCCACGGTCACGTTACAGTGACGAGCACGTGAGTTCAAGTCTCCGCACTGCTTTTTTTTACTACTCATAATTTTAACTTAATTTTTATACGTGTACATGTTTTATGGACCAAATTTAGCGTTTGGATAGGAGAACAAAATAGCATGCTAGACATGGGGAAATCTATGTCAGCTGAAGATTTTAGTAAGTCATGCAGTTATACTACAGCGAAAGTGAACAATGAGCTCATAACATGGATGTGAATAGTCAAAAATAAAATTTTCGCAATAACAGGTTATTTTCCGTTCTCTATTCTTTCGAGGTACGCTTTGAAGCTCGCTCTTCAATTAGATGTCTTGCGTTTTCATGCCTAATTACTCTCCTTTATTTTCCGCTGTACTACTTGACATGGAAAGGAACTGCAGCTACATCAAGAATCTAACACTTATAATTCGACGATAATTCGACGCTTATTATTATTTTTTCTGACTGCGGCAATAATTAACAACCAACTGAACTGACCGATCTACCCCCGACATAATAGTCAAGTCTTTGTTCAGTGCTGCTACAAAAAGGTCTTGCATCTCCCTCATTAAGAGATCCGGAACCGGTTAGTCGCAAGGTTACGTGGCGCTGCCGAGATGGTGGTTAGGGGGGTTAATTGCGGACCAAAAGCGACCTTTGCTTCCCTGAGCCGCAGATGGATACAAGGGATGGACTCTTTGTTTCTGCTGGGCCTATTTGAAACATGTGTTCTGTATTTACTTGAATATCTTCATGTATACGTGCGTGGGTGTGTTGAATTATATGCATATTGTATTCTACAGGCCAGCTTGGGCAAAAAGCTTGTAAACAAGTGAGTTCTAAATACATAAGAGGTCGCTAGTAGCCGGCTCCAGAAAAAAACTCCACATCTGCTCTGGGTGAGATTGGTCAGCTACTCGTGTGTGCATCTTACGCTGAGAATTGAGCAAGCTACGTGTGGATATCAATAGACACAGTAAAAACAGATGGGCCTCATTCCTTGATCCTCAGAAGAGTCGTACGGCAGCATTGGGTAGAACGAGTACGGAGAGGCCGCTAAAATCTTAGGGGCATTTCAGACTGCCTAATCTGAAGGACTAGCGATGAATCATACCTACAAGGCACGCAGACTTGCATGTGACTTCTCCAAGAAGGACTTGACTATGCAGACAAGAAAGATAAGGTACGACGTCACTGGACTTGCTGAGACGAGAAGGTGCTGCCCATTTTACGCCTCTACAACACGAAGAGGAATTGTTGCTCGGAACATGTGACAATAGAGTGGGAGATGTCGGCGTATTCTTCAACGAGTTTGGCCATGAACATGTACTCATTCGAATAACTATCAACCTGAATCGGATGTTTACGATTGAAAAGGTGTGGATCAACACCGGCTTTGATCATCTTCGTCTTATACGCATCGACGTCAAGGTATGATGAAAGCGAAGTCGTAGAGTTCTACATGGACTTGGAGAAGTTCTACAGGGAAGGCCATAGATTCTTTGTCACTGGATATCACTGGAGATTTCAGCGCTAAGACTGGACATAGAAGAACACCTGGAGAATGTCACATTGGTATCCACGAATTGAAACAGAGTGAACAATCTGATCAGTTGTTTGCGTTTATCATGACAACAAAGTCCATCCATGGCATCTCACAATTCCAAAAACCCCTTTCTCGGCGTTAGGTATGAATGTTTTCCAATGGAGAGTATCATAATCAAGTAGACCACATCATAGTAAATCGACTGTTTTTGCCTGATCGGTGTTGCTGTTATCCCAAAATTTTACATGGGATCAGACTACATACTCTTTCCAGCAATTTTTCACTTTTTTTCACTTTTTTTTTCGAGAAAAGGAGAGAATGCCGCAAAACACAAGGAACCAATCTCAGAACCACCACCCACTCGGTTTTATTCACGTCACTATTCGGCTTTTGGGAAGATGTCGGTATCGACCACATCGATGAACAATACGACCGACTTACTTGACATCTTCATGTTAATGCTGTAAAAGCTGAAGGGGGTGAAGCTCAGAAAGAATGCCCCTTCTTTAGAATACTCGAGCTAAAACCAAGCTAAAAGCCCATTATTGCATCGTCCGAGCTTTAGGGAATCACCAACTTACATCCAAACTTGTAAAGCTTTGGAAAAGCTTTGGACAAGGACGGTTGAAAGACAATTTTGAAGAACGAAGAGCAGCAGTAATAGCTGAAGCTGTTGAGTTTGGGAAGAACACTCTGTGCCAATTACCAGACTAAGATAATTGCACTACGACATCCAAACGGAGGAGTTGCTTCAGCTGAAATGGGTTCAGTGCCGTTTTGTGCTCCTCAGATCATTTCTGTTGTGACTGATTGCTGATAGCACCGTCTGGCTAAAAAACTGGTTGAGAGAAAGGTAAAGCAGGGGGCCTCGCTTGGTGTGGTGGACAAAAGTGCACCTCCGGGAAAGGGTAGTCGCGCGTTGGAAGCGCACTGGGTTCCGAGTTCTACTCATATCTCAGTATTCTTGTGGTTGTGTTTCACACAATACAGTGCCGTGAAAAAGGGGTAGGCAATAGAAAAAAGACTTAGTTGAGATAGAAGCAGTCATGGAAGATTTAGGCGGTCAGGGCGTCTCTAATCAGATATGAAAATTCTTCGTGAGCTGTATAGTAATTTCGCAACCAAAATATCGCTATTCTATAATGATATTAATGTCGACGTAAAAAAAGGTTTGGCAAGGCGATACCATCTCATCAGAATTATTTACTGCCACCCTCGATAACGTCAATTGAAGATTGCAAAGGTACAACTTTTGGAGTAAAGGCTGGTTACATGAGCATTGACGGTGCTATGGACAACGAATGATAAGTCATCTACGAAACACAGTCAGGCGGCTGGTCGTGGGTGACGCTATGTCTGCAACGTGAAGTTTGAGCATCGATTGGTGCCACCATTGCCTAAGAATCAAGGACCAGAATGATAATGACTGCAACTGATAAGCCTATAGCGGCTTAACAAATACATAGCATAAGTTGGCCGCTCAACGGCCTTGCACGCATGGCGCACATTGTGGGAGGAATGGTACATGCCATCGATGGCGTTGCAAACAGAACGCATTTGGAAACACCCGCCACTACTGACAGCGCACCGTAGACAAGCTAAGAAGCGAGATACAATAATCTGCGGACTACTGAGGATGAATGAGAATGACTGAGAATGAGTTGAGGTGATTGAGGATGACTGGGAATGATGTTGTGAGGAGCGGATAGTCAGCGCTGCCGATCGGTGGTAAGGTGTGTGATGGCATGTCTCCGCCGTCGAAGGCACCTGGCTTATATTGGCTGCGGGAGCCACATGTGTATGCAACCGCGGGCGATCTGGATTCTTGATCCTGGACTGTAATAGACTGTACTTAACTGCTTGAAACATCAAACGTTATTGGCTTCGTTGTTTCGCAAGGCAAAAGTAGACAGTTCTACTGCTACGCCTCCACCCTCGGATAAGCCATCGCTGTTGTGCGACCCAAGTCAACCTCCACCGCTGTTGTTCCTGAAACACTGAATGTAGTTGACAGGGTAGACCATAAAGGTTATAGTGCGGCATGTGGCTTGCGGCTGCGAGACGACCATGGTGTAGGCGTCAACTACTATTGTTTAGATAGATAGAGAACTTTTCCAGAGAGGAGTTTTCTATAGTTAGGGGATTCAGTCATCGTAGTGCGCTGTTTGTTTATGATGTACTTGCCATCTTCGTACCTTCACCACCAGAAACGGTTTCCCTATGCGACTTGGAGTACAAACTTGTCCGAAAAATAGTTTTGTATATTTTTTATTCTTGTTTTACATGACTACTCATCAGCTCTGCTGTGAGGGATTCCAGCACTTCTTGCACTGGATTCGTTTTCCTCGCATTCCACAAAGGTCTTTGGACATTTCGCATATTGTTTCGGCTACCGCTTGAGGATTTCATCTTCTTTTTATGAATATCGGAGAATGTTCGTCCAGTTGATTTTCTTTGCAATCTTAGAGATAATCAGACTAAGGTGCTTCCACCACCTGGGGGTTGGGTGGATGGGTGAGGGGGGGTGAAACTAGCGCCTTTGGTTCCTGATCGACGGCATCACTAACCACTGCGCTGTTGTTTTGTATTACTAAATATAAAGAGTAGCTTTTCTGGTTTGATGTATGACACACTGATCTTTGTGGATAAACCTTCATTCATGGAATACAGCAAAGAATATATGTCCCGACAATAAACCACGGGGAAAAATGAGTTAATATCAATATATTGGTATTTCGATCCACTTATGACTGGGAGTGAACTTACCAAACAGTCCAGCTGTTAAGTAACGTTGAGCTAAGGACATTTGTGCGAGAGGGCTAGGCTACGAGATGCATCAAACGAGGTAGATGAAGTTCTTACCGATACAAATCTTCATCGGCGTATCTACGATCCCTCTTTTTTTCCTAGATTAATCTTCTTAAACAAAAACAAATGTGCTTCTCCAATCTTAGTCGCTCTCAATCGAATGAACATGTTCGGATGCACAGTCATCATATACATCCACAGATGGGATTAAATTTTACAAAGAGGGGACATGCGTATAGGTGTATAGCTTCAACATAGTGAGCTTAAACTCTACAATAGCGCGTTCGTTCCCCACCTTAGACACCTGAGGTCTAAGGTTTTGCACATATCTCAGCAACATTGTGGTTGTATTTTGCTTAGCACCCTGCGGTGAAAAATTGTAGTAGGCAGAAAATCAAAAGTAAAACATAATGAGCTTATTTTAAGTGAACTGATATTTGTAACGCTTGTCTTTCAGTTTGTCAATATGGCAACGCCCTACCTATCAACACATATCGAACTCCGCGAGATTACGAATTTTGTTGATAGACTGGAACAGAGCGCAGCAATTCCTGCGTTTTGGGAGGTAGGCGTTGAAAAAATTGGCTTGTTTTTAGAATGAACGGTAAAGCATCCAGCATTAATCCATCCTTTATGACGGTCCATTCGAATCCGCTGAGATTCACGGAGTTGATTGAAATTGGCCCATACCATGACTTACGAAGGCCTAGTGACCTGTCTCATCGGTGTTTTTATCCTCTCATTCAAACTGGTACGATTTTGTTTTCCACGGAGTGATAGAGGCCTTGGTTTGCTTATCGTGTTGAATCGTACCAACGAGCACTTGGGTATTCTTGGGCACATCTAATCACCAAGCGTTTCATTCTTGACGTTCTTTATGGTCTTTCAAATCTTGGTTTTAGTATACAGTTGTTATAGATAGGGGGGACAAGAGCGTTTGATTAAAAGAGGGAGAGTTGTGAAAAAATATTAGCAGCTTTTTTATATATCTGATAAGTTGGAAGCAGGAGTTTGTTTGTTTGAACTATTAGCTGTCCAACCGGCTCAGATACGCTGATTGGGAGCTCTGGAGAAACAAGATAATGTGATCAATTTTTGCAAATATACATGAAAACCGTAGTTACGGTGATAAAAGGCAGTTTTTAAAAATATTCCATTAGATTCATGGGATAAGGTAAGAGCGCCATGGCAAGTAATCCATAAATGGGGTTAAAGCAACCCTTAATATTTTTAGATGCTGCGCTCATCTTACAAGATGCTTCTTTCCTTAAGCATCAATTTTAAGAGTGTGGACTCAAAGCAGAGAAGATAGGCGGTACTATCCTGAATGTTTTCAGGTGTTCCTTGCCTTCATTCATAATTTCTTCGCAGATTATAGAAAATCGTTATCATCTCTACGGAAACGTAAACGACTCTGTGAGTATTTATTTTCAAGATACATTAGTCTTTGTGTGGACCTTAATTTTTTAAATAGCTTTAAGCTTTTTTCATATTTGGTCCAATAACTTTAATTACTGCAAATGCTGTTCGCATGTAACCTTAGAAAAATCACTACAGAAATGATCACAGGGTCAAAATCATCCATAGTTAGGAATGTTCGGCATTATAAGAAGATAGAGATTTCCTTTTTTTCTTTTTTACCAGCGAAAGACGAATGGTTGGTGTAAATGATGCGTTTCTTGAATTATCCTATCGTATGCAATGCTTTAATGTTATAGAAGTTTGTCTAGTAGCACTACTAGCATATTTGTCTGACATTTCACTAGGTATTCTTCATATGAGCCTAGTATAGAAAGGATGAAGGATAAAGCTCTGGTTGTTGGTTAGTCCCTGAGGGATACGCCATGCGTTCGCCTTCACCAAGCATCGTTGGAGGTGATTGAATGCATATCTGGCCTTTACAATGACTCGCGGTAGCCTACCGAAGTATCGGGCCAGTGCTGCTGTCCTCGCTGACAAGTGTTAGCAATCTGCCAACCCCGGAGGGATAGAAGGCGTGGTGTGCCTGTTGGGCGGGGATCGATCCCATGTGTATTGCAGGGCGTCTCCGACCACCGCGCTACATGGACTCTTCGAAGTCTCGTAAGAATAACGAATTTTAGATAGACTCTAGATAGACTATCTATCTAGAAATAGCCTTTCTTGGTCGATGTCCATTGCAATATTAGCAGTGTGGAAAACTATCGATTTAATACAAAAGACAAGTAGCAAAAAGTACTTAAAAAAATGTGTGGTAAAAGGAAGAACTGAGAAGAAAACGCGTTTAAACCAATGCCCATCGTTTGATTTTTTATCGGAAACCTGGGCATTATGTGAGCAAGTTGGTAAAATGGTCAATATTACCAGGACCTACCTAACTTATCGAAATGGTAATGAGAGGGACATCCCGTATCACGGGATCAAGCAGGGGAATCTGATTTTCTGATTTATGTCGAACATCGGAATTAAGATTTCGAAGCACACGTTCGATTAGAGAGGGGAAGTAGGGGAAAAATATGTTCCAGTATGCATTAGCTTGCGAGAATAGTAGTACGACTTTTATTTTTTCGGCTGGAGCTTATGGTACAAACCCCTTAAACAGAGAAGGAGTGAAGACAAAAGTTTGTTTGCTTTTTTGAAAGACTTGAAAAAAAAAGAAAGTTTGCAAGAGTTAAGTCGTTGGAAGCACTATTCTTTGCAAAACTCCGGACCGCTGGTGTCTGCGGTGGGTAATGGACGCGTTATTTCGTTTTCGGGGGCTAACGCATTCACCACCACACCATGCGGATCCCACCTTTCGCTCCCTATCTCAGCTAGTTTTCTATCTACTAGTGCCATCAGCAGTCACCCGTCAACGGGATCGATCTGGGAAGCAGTAATCGGCAATTATCCAGTTAAGCTGAAGCTTTTCGTATAAATCATAATGTCGTCAATTTTTATTTATTGCGTATTATTTCGTAACCAGATGATGTTAAAAACCATTTCTAGTAATATGACCTAGTAAAATACGGTCTGCTTTGTTTTTTATTCTTGTTGAGAACAGTTATGTGTTTTATTGATTGAATCACAATTCTACATTTTTTGTAGCTGTTGTGAGTCTTCTGGATATCACGAAACCATTTCGTGAGAGCGTCCATCTACTACATTCATTGTTCTGCTCGTGGTTTGAGGTTTATGAATTTGAATGGATCCATGTAGAACTGTCATGGAACAATTTATTTGCTCTAACGGACGATAATTCTGGACTAAGTGAAGCTGAGGTGACTATATATATGGATTTGTCTTTAAAATAATGAAGGCTGAGCCATGGATAACTTTTTAGACCATAGTTCTCTTTTTTTCTAGACTTCGACGCTAATCCAACTGCAGGAAATATACCAGAACGTTCTTCTTGAGATTATGGATCACTTGTACTCCTTCGGCAAAGTACCGTTTAACTGGGAGAAATATTTCATCTTTTATAAGCGAGTTTTGTTTCAGTACTATGAAAATTCACTTCAATTTTATAGTCGTTAATTATTCACATTAATTTAGTGGAGAGTTTCAGTGATCCTTCCGATCCAGAGTTATTAATAACACGCTCGGAACATGCTGTTGTCTCTTCATTATGGAATGATGAGCTTCTGTCTGTGGTACTATTTAACTTTAGTTTAACCTTAGGTGACATGTTGATTTACAAATGTGGGACTTCTTGGAAGAAAGCCTAGTTTGGGACCGTTCAGCACCGAAGACATTATGTCATATTTCTACAAGACCGGCTTGCCACTGACATGTATCGAGAGTGAAGGCACCCTAAATTTCGATGGTTGCTGGGACTGTGCATAGTTTTTGTCGCTACCGATACGTATTTGCCCCAATGCGTACTATTTTCCAGCAGGGCGGTGCCCTGCTCATCAGCAGCGATCTCTCATATTCTGTTCATACAGTGTGGAAGGAAATTTCAGGAAGAGGAAGAAATTCGTCTAGATAACTCATTTAGATTGTGGGGCCAAGCTTATAATATATGTATATAATGCTAACATTTTATTTACTACTACAGTTTTTTCACGATAGGTTATTGTGTGTGACTTAACCACAATGATGCTGAGATATCTGCAAAACTCCGGACCGCAGGTGTTTGCGGTGGGGAGCGAACTCGCTATTGCCCTTTCTGGAGGGCTAACGCGTTCGCCACCACACCATGTAGGTCCTTCGTTTCGCGCCTCTCAGCCAGTTTTATCGATCAGGCCATCAGCAATATATATATATGTATGTATATATATATATATATATATATATATATATATATATATATGTTACAATTTACAGTTTACATGACCCATATACATATCACATCTACTGTACGGCCCCTAGCACTGCTTGAATTCGATTCGTTTTTCCTCGCATTCGTCCTCCAGAATGGTCTTCGAACATTTCAACTGTTGTTTCGCCATCGGCTTGAACAATTTATCTTCCATATAAATTCCGTAGAATGCTGGTCGAATCGATCCTACTTCTATTTTTGGGGATAGCCGAGCTAAAGCATCAGTTTAACATGTAGCAGCCTGCTAATGAGAAATCATGGAGTGCTACTACGCCTTCGTAGGCCTGTTCAATCAGTTGAGGATAACTGATTAGCTTATTACGAATTATGAATTAGCCTATGATTTATGCAAGATGATATGCCAGAGTGTAGATTTGTTGTTGATTGGTTGTTCGACCAGTTGTAGGAATCGCTATGGTCTTGAGTGAATACCAATTGCAATGCAGCAAACTTCCTTCCGACTCACATAGTCAGGTCGCTGCGTATAGTGAATATGTGGGAGAACCACAGCATTGCTGTCCTCAGGAGCGACATCGCTAGACCGGAATTCAAGACGTTGGTGTGGAAAAAATCTAACGATTGTCATCTTCCATTAGAACCAATGTCTAACTACGGTAAGTACTGTTTACAAAAAGAAAATGTGCAAGTGTTTGATGGGAAACACTGCTAATTCTAGACTATGAAACGAGAGAACTGAAGAATCTAAACAGTTTTTGAAATCTACCGTTGTTTAAGCTCGGTAGCAAAATAATTAGCATACACATAAATTGTTGTGTTTACACGAGGTTAATATACAGATTTATTCTGCTAACGGTATGACGTCTTCGTCTTCATCAGAACCGATAGATGATCCGAGTCGATGGTCCACAGTTGTTCGTCGCCTCGACGTGGTCTCTTCGTAGTCGTACCGTGTACTTTGAAGAAAATCCGTCTCGGAAGAAATCAAAATCCAAATTAACTGCTAGATAGAACTAGCTGAGAGACAGGCGAAACGAAGGACCCGCATGGTGTGGTGGTGAACGCGTTACTCCCCGGAAAGGACAATAGCGCATTCGTTCCCCACCGCAGACACCTGCGGTCAGGAGTTTTGCAAATATCTCAGCATTACAGAAATTATCTTTCGCAACATACCGTGCCGTTGGAAAGAAGAATAGGCAGTAAATAGAAAGGTTAAGATTGTGATTATAACTATAGCCTCAGCTTAACTGGGTTCAATACCGATTTGGGCTCCCCAGATCAATCCCGTTGACGGGTGATTACTAACGGCAAAAGATCGATAAAACTAGCTGAGAGACAGGCGAAACGAAGGACCCTCATGGTGTGGTGGTGAACGCGTTACTCCCCGGAAAGGACAATAACGCGTTCGTTCCCCACCGCACACACCTGCTGTCCGGAGTTTTGCAAATATCTCAGCATTACAGAAGTTAACCGCTAGTTTTACATTTTCGACTTGCTCGTGTTTTAATTCTTTGAACCAATAATAAGGGGAAGGTTTAGGAGCGCTTCTATCTAGATATTTTAAGAGATCTTACTTATAAATCTCCCTGTGCTTGGTCAGGTACTTCGAGGTGCTCGGACTCGTGTTCGTATAGGTGCGAATGTCGATCTCTTGCCAGTATTCTCGAATATGTTCTGTGATCATGTAAAAGCTCAAGGTCTCAAGGTTGGAAGGTTGGTGAGAAGACAACATACTTTTTTCCTTCCCTTTTAGCCCATGTACTTCTACAATAGAGACTAAGGAAGTGTTTTATACACAAATTGTCAGAAAGTTCATTACTAGTGCGGACGTATGTTTAAGTACTACTGCTACGATGGGGCCTGAACGCCCACCCTATTCTGAACCAGATGATCTCACTTTCCAAGATATTTCGTTAGTTAATAAGTTTCAGTTTTATCCCGTTCCACGATTTCGGAAATGCTTTCGAGTCTACGGCCGTAAATCTAACGCATATGTTAAGCAGTGAACTTATCACGAAAATTCGAGCCTCTGGTCTGCTTGAATTTTGGAACGATATGAAGGTAGTCAGTGTTTTAAAAATGGTTAAATTTCATAATGGACTCCTCACATTTGTTTTCTTTACGGTGTTATGTAAAATTTCTAGGGAAAAGAAAATGTCTCATGGTTTTGGTATCGTTTATATCCAGTTTGTATCCTTTTTAAAGTGAAACTGAGCTGCCTACATTTTTTCCATTTTTAACGCACCTCTTTAACAAGTCATTATGGTACCGCAAAACATGGAGCCCGGACCAGATCGAACCACGATTATCCTTTCCGAGGGTTTGCGTATTACACACTGCACCACGGAGACCTTTGCTTTGCGTTTCTCTTAGCTACGAGTGATTGCTGATGGCAGTGTTAGGTAGAAAACTAGCTGAGAGAAACGGAAAGCAAAGGCCTCCGTGGTGCAGCGTGTAATACGCGAGCCCCTGGAAACAATAATCGTGGTTCGATCTCGCTCGGCGTCTAAGTTTTGCGAATATCTCAGCATCGTTGTGATTGTGTTCCATGTAATACCCTATCGTGAAAAAATTATAGCAGGGAGCAAATAAGAGGTTACACTGTCCATAAGTTTTCGATAACTGGAGTGCTTGAGGGCTTGACAAGAGTATAGGAAAGGCTTTACCCTATTTATTTATTTAAGCGCATGTGTATTTTTGTCAAGTGTTGTTTTGTTTTTTTTAAATCATAATCTCCGGAAACGTAGAAAAGCTTTTTTTTTCGCTGCTAGTCTGCCCATAACCTACGTCATTGAGGCATTAGAAGCGCTGCGCTACCATGTCCTGTTCGACGAAATTCCACTAGTTCAGTCGTTCTTTTGCTTAAGATATGAGTATCGATAGCAGAAAGTGAAAAAAAGGGCACCTGTTTTCGGGAAAGGGTTTTATATTTTCAGTCCGGTTGAATAAGGAAATTTACGCCCTGTTATCAAAAAATATATTCAGAAAAAAAAAGGTAAAATGTTGCCTAGTAAACCTTGGGAAACCTGACCTTACCTTAGGAAACCCTAAGGAAACCATTTTCATTAGAAGTCTAAAAGCCCTTGAATAGAGATAGGTTTTAAAATTGCCCACTTCCGTGATCAGTGTAAATGAGAGGAGATGAGAAATATACGTCTTTTTTAAAAAGTATAAAGTGTGTTTGAAAAGCGAGAATTGTGGTGAATGGTGATTGGATGGAAACCCATTGTTCAATGTCATTTTTACCCAGTGTGTCTGCTGTTGGTATTGCTCTTCCATTTGTTTGTTAACCTAGAAGAAACTTTTATTGTAGGAGATAACATGTGGGAGAGTGGCGCACTGTTTTGCAGCCCTTGTTTACGGTTCTACATCGGACCTTTCAAAGATTGGCAAGGTGTGTTTAATATTTTTCATCTTAATGGTCTTGATTTTCTTTTTGTATATGAGAGGCTGATTGTGGTGTTTCTTACCTTAGAACGTTTTGTTGTGTCGGGCCCCGATCTACAGCGGGGGTTTCATCCCCCTAGCAAGGCCTCCTAGGCTGAGAAGGAGTCCGGCGTTTCCGTCAGGAAGCGCAGCTAAGAGTAAACCAATACCAGGATTCACCACCGCCCTGGTATAAAACTAGTCGTATGGTGACAAATCTCCCTCTGATTCACAAGGGCGGTGAATGCCTGTGGTTGTGACGACCTGGGGCAGACTTTCGCCAGGCTGACTTCAGGTTTCCAGGGAAGCACAATGGCGTAACCAGCAAAACTCCGAAAAAAGTGTAAATTATGATGGGGGCCGCACAAACTATGAAGACAGGCCATGCAAGTATGTAAGAACGTTTTGTTGACAAAAAAGCATCAATATTGCTTTTAAATGTTTGATTTCACAAATGTGGAAAACTACACGAAGTTCTTCAGCGTACTGGTTTCGTGATAAACTGTTTGCTGTTTTGATCCAAGCTCAAAAGAAGTAGCTAATACTTTAATAGATTAAAAGAGCCTCTGGATTCATTACTGACAATGTCATTGCCTAAATGGTTATTTCTGACTGATATATTTTGAGCTGGACATCATGCAATCATATCGCTCTGCTCTACTTCGCGGTGGTGTTTCACCGGCGAGAGCAACGAGATGGAGACTAACACAGACGGGTGCCCCGGACACGGACTTCAACCTTCATTGTGAAGTAAGTCCACGTTGCTCTTTGTTGCAGAATTAGCGAGCAGAATATCGATTGCGGTTTTTCATCGGCAATTTTGAAATGCTTTGATTCTGCTCAAAGGTAGGCTTGTTCATCAGTATGGGAGCCACTGGCGTCTGCGAACTTTTTCGAGCAAGTTGAAAATTTATTTCTTTCGCTCACATAGAATGTATGGGTGACAGTTTCCTCAAAGTCGTTTTCAGCAACACTTTGACTGCTTGGCCGAGCACTGTCGCACAAGATTGGGCTTTTGTTACTCACCAGTTTTGGATACATACGATACATTTTTGATGCACTTCATCGATTTTTAGCAGTGATTCTCGTCTCTTATGGTTTCATCGGAATTCAGGAAGTTTTGAAAAACTAATCTGCTGTAGGGTTCGTGTGGTGCAGTGGTTGGAGGCGCCACTGTAAAACACACATGGAATCGTTCCCCCGCGTCCATGGCCCACCAAGCCTTCCATCCCTCCGGGGTCGGCAAATTGGTACCAGACCTGTCTGGAAGGGTAGCAGCACTGGCTGGATACATCGATAGGCCACTAGGCCACCGCGAGTTAGTAAAGACCACATATGCATTCAGTCACCTCTAATGATACTTAATGAAGTCGAATGCATGGCGCATCCGTCAGGCATTGATCAACACCGAAAGCTTGATCCTTTATCCTTTAATCGTGTGTAGACCACCACACGGTCACCACGGCCTTGTTTTACTTCAACTTCTCCTTCGGAAGTGTTTAGGATCGGCTCGTTCCAACCACTTTTATTAACACATAGTACTGTTGCTGAGAAATAGATAGTTTCCATAGAGGAAGCTTTGAACAGACTTCATTATAACGATCTCTTTGTTTCCGATTACTTTTTTTGACACCCAATTGTTGAATCTTTTCACTACCGGTTTTTTGACAATCGTTATTTATTGCTAAACATGAGTTCTTTTGCAAGATCTCGGTTAGCCTGCTCCGACTATCACATTTAAGTTGCTGTATTCAGCTGTTGATTCGCTCCAATAATCCTTTTTTGTCATCGGGACTCGTTTCTCCTTTATGGAACCTTTGGAAACATCTGCGAAAGCGAGTCCCAGTTTCGATTCCGTGGCGAAATGTGCTATTTTATTTCAGTTTCGTTTCAACTGTCAGCAGCTATCCTTTAATCATCAGAAAAGTACCAATGATGGGCTTCATATTTACTTGGATAATTGGATGGCCTGTCTTCACTGTTTATGCGGCCCCACTGTAATTCCCATTTTTTTCGGTGTTTTGCTGGCTTAGCTATTGTGGCTCCCTGGAGTCCCGCGGACAGCCAGGTCGTCATCACCACAGGCAGTCGTCACCCTTATGGATCAGAAGGAGGTTTAGCACCATGCGACTAGTTTGATACCAGGACAGTGGTGCTTCCTGGCATTGGTTTGCTCTTAGCTGGGCTTCCTGATGGAAACGCCGGACTCCTTCTTAGCTTGGGAGACCCTGATGGGGGGATGAATCCCCCCGCTGTATATCGCAGCACGACACCAGGAACATCTCCCAGCCATGGTGGGGCGGTATGCTGTTGGGAGAGTGGGCTTTATACCAAAGTGGAACATAGCCTTAATATAACTTAAGTGCATAAACTTCTAATGAAGCGTGTTAAAGTTTCAGTAACTACTTTCTAGCTCGATCTTCCTCTTAAATACGTATTTCGAGCTTCGTTATTACCAGTAATAAATGCATGTATGGACAATGTGTTCAAAATATACCGCGTTGTGGAACTGTTGACAAGTGTTTGCTCAGATAGTAAGTTTTATTTTTTAAACCTTATTGTAAAGTAAGTCTTGTTATTACTATGGATAGAATAAAATGTATGGTAGCAGTATATCCCTTTTTTTTTCTAAACTCATAAATAAACTTTAACTCAATTTTGAATATAACGAACACATGGAAGTGTTCTGCAGATTTCAATCTCGATATAGTATGTGGCTGTTTTTGCAAGTAGTGCTATAAACGATATTAAGGGAAAACATCAGAAGACTATCAACAAATTCATGATGACCGTGTGATAGCAGAGAGACGTGTGCGTCTTATGTTCTTTATAGTTTCGAAGCTGCTTGGTTTGACGAGCATAATCAAGGATCTATTCATTGGAAAGGTATTCTTTGCCCGTATTAAAAGATAAAGGGTAAGTGATAAAGCTCTTGGCGTTGATCAATCCCTGAGAGGTGTTCCATGCATTCGACTTCGTTAAGCATCGTTATAGGTGATTGATTACATATCTGGCCTTTACAATGACTCTCAGTGGCCTAGCGATGTATCGAGCCAGTGCTGCTATCCTCCCAGACGTGTCTGGTACCAATTTGCAGACCCGGGATGGATAAAGGACTTGGTGAGCCTGGGGGCGCTGGTATCTGTACTATGTGTATTGCAGGGCGCATCCGACCACTGCACTACACGCGCCCCCTATGTTTGTTCAAAGATTTTAGATGAATGTTTTTATGTGGTCTATGTTGACAATCTGCGATGACTGGAATGCACGCCATAGTTCCGGCGTTTGCATATTGATGCTAGAATTCTTTTGGATAGCAGCATTGGATTGACACATTAGTAGGCTATCGCATCTCATGTGATAAGCCAAATGTGCTCTCACAAAGTCGAATGCGTGGCGCATCCTTACGAGATTGTTCAAGTCTAAAGCTTTCTCGTTGTTTATCCATTGCTGTTTATTTGCAAAATCTCACAATCCGTGTGTGAGTCAACGTTTCTAAGCCAGTTTTAATACCATATTCAGGTTGCGTCAGTGTTCAGTAATCATGAAAAAATACTGGAAGCATCTGACGATGTCGAAGAGGTGGATAGCACTTTGCACAAAGCGGAATTGGAGCTCCATTCCTTGGTAAGTGACAAGCCAATAGAGCGTTAGTAGGTGCATTTCATTTCACATTTAATCCTTTCCCAGGTGGCTCGCACTGATGTCCGTAAGCAGTTCCACGAGGTTGTTGACATAATGAAACGGCTAGCTGAGGAGATTCGCCTTAAGTAATATTTTACGATCAACTTCAGATTTTCCTTTTATTTTGGTCCTGTTCTCTTGTGCTTCATTTCGTCAAGGGGAGCGTGTAGAGCAGCGGTCGGAGGCGCCTTGCGATGCACATGGGATCGATCCCCGCGCCCCAGGCGCAATAAGCCTTCCATCCCTTCGAGGCCGGCAAATTGGCACCAGAATTGTCTGGGAGGATAGCACCACTGACTCGATGCACTGGTAGGCCACCGAGAGTCATTGTAAAGGCGAGATATGCATTCATTCACCTCCAACGATGTTTAAAGAAGTCGAATGCATGACGTGTCCCTCAGGGATTGATGAACGCCGAGAGCTTCATCATTTTTTTATCCTTTATTCCGTCACAATGAACAAGTCTCTCGATGTCGTTTTCAGGTCCGTAAGTAACGACCTGACAGCAGAGACATTGATTCGCTGGTACAGGACAACTGTACGTACGGTTGAATTTCTAGCTGTCATAGGATCTGCGATGCCTGTCAATTCCGTTTTTCATGCCTTACACTTAAAATTGGCTTACAGCCGTGAGCACGTCAGAAATCTTTCTTCTCTCATCGATTGAAATGGCACTTGAACTTTGTTTCTTCCGTTCAGTCCTAGTTCAGTAATGCCATGTCAAAGCTAATGAACGCTTCCTTTCTCGTTCACGTTCTTCTTACTTCGAAACGTCTCGTTTTTTTTTTGTCCAGTTGCTTTTGTGCAGATTTGGTTCATTTGTTGAGAACTTTGTCAGTTGGGAATGTAAAGTTCATTCTTCCGATTTGCTCATGTCTAGCTTGACTCAGCTCACTGTTGTAAAGCGCTTTTTACTATGTATAATATCGTTTATGTTTTCAACGAATTGTTCTAGAATAAATCACGCAAGTAACATCTTTTCTGAGATGTTGGAAATGTTTCGGATTTGATCGTGATCGTAGCTGTTGGCTGGTCATCACATCACCTGCATCATCCGTAGGCCCGTTGATCGTCGAGTGACTCGAGCGTGCAGTACGTTTAACATCCCGAGGAATTCAGTCACTAACGGCCCTTGCCCATCGGCTGTCGTTCATACGAACACGGTGATCAAATAGACTAGTGTTAATGTACTTAACGCATCTGGAGCGACTGGAATACTCTTGCAAGTTCTGACCTTCCTTTGCTTCCACTTGCCTTGAAAGTGGTATAGAGAAATATTCCGAGTGGAAAAGATGACAGAGCAAGGAGCTTAGATGAGTAACATTTGCAAACGAACTAGATTTGGGTCCTTATTGGAGTCGTGGTCCTTTTATACAAAGGCAACATCTGGCACTGCTAGTAGTTAATCTTCTCAGTGAGTAATCCTTCTTCTTCCTCCCCTCTAATACGTATTTTTCTTGTTTCCTGCAAAATAATCCGTGGTTGGAGGATGTAATGTCCCTGGGTCAGTAGATGTCAATGGGGCGCGTTTTCTTGCTCTGCATTGTGATGGCGGACTTATCGGTACATTAACGAAGTAAAGTAGCACTTTTTTTTCGTAAGTGTAGATAGGAGTTGTTTGTACGGTGTTGAGGAATTTTCAATGAGTTTTAGTGACTCACGAAGCCCTTCTCATTGAGGTCGTTAGTGTTAGGTACTGACAGGTCCACACTTCCTAAAACATTCTGTGGTCTTGTTTTCTTCGCTGTAACAGTTCCTTACAGCTTCTTTATGGCTTTATATAAGGTATTCTCGAACATACTGTCCTAATGTTTGGAAGCTGATCGTTTTTTTTTGAACATTTAAAAGCGTCCCTAGTAGCTCATGACGATTACGAAACAAGTTGCTGGTTATTTTGTTTTCTGGCTTTGCGTTATTGATATCAAATGGTTCTAAGGAACGTTTCATCTGGATTTCTTTATAGTGCTTGAGCATCCCGCCAGGTCCCATTCGATGTGTGGCTTGTAGGTTCAGGTTCGTTTTTGTCTTTTGTTGGATGTCATTTGGATCCAGGAAGGGATGCGAACTGCAAATTGTGCTTTTTAGTGTTGGCGTCGAGAAACTTCGCTGACTGACAATGTCTTCTTCACTTGGGATCTCATCAGAAGTGCGTTCTTCTCGGCAGTCTGGAGGAACATGCAAGGCTGGCTATATGTACCTTGTGAGTCAAGCCATATTTTCTCACGGTTTTAGTGAATACACAACTGAAAGCAGCGAGAACGTTCTTGAGTTTCTCACAGAATGGAGCTCAAATTCCACTTTGTGCAAAGCGTTTTCCACCTTTTCGACATCGTCGGATGTTTCTAATACTTTGTCGTGATTACTGAGGACTGATGCTACCTGAATATGATATTGCCACGCAATAGTCGGCTTAGAAACGCCGTCCCACGCAAGGCCTTTAAAATAAAAAAAAGGCAGAGCTCTTCCCGTTGATCAAGGAGGATAGCAGCACTATTCCTGGGGATGTACCATGCATTCGACTTCATTAAGCATCGTTGGAGGTGGATGAATCCATATTTCGCCTTTACGATGATTCGCGTTAGCCTGCCGGTCTATCGAGCCAGTGCTGCTATCCTCCCAGACAAGTCTGGTGCCAATTTGCCGACCCTAGAGAGGTGGAGGGCTTGGTGATTGTGGGGCGCGGCGATCGATCCCATGTGTATTGCAGGACGCCTCCAACCACTGCGCTACCCGCGCCTCTGCATTTTTGAAATTTTTACTAAGATTGTGCAGATAAAAGATACAACAGCATTGGATAAATGACGACAAGGCTTTTTGACATCGTCGGATGTTTCTAAGATCATGGTCATGCTCCATTTCCACCAGCCGACAGCCATTTCAGGAGTTTGTCGACGGCTCTGGATGAGATGCCGTAACTGACGCAACGTTTCCGAGTTTTGGTGCTTCGGCTTGAACAATCCTGCAAGGGTGCGCCATGTATTCGACTTTGTGAGCGCAGATCTGGCCAACACATTGAATTGCTGTTGCCTACCGATATATCGAGCCAATGCTGCTATTCCTAAAGAGCTGTAGAAACAATTTGCCAGCTTTGGACATATAGTGGGGGTTAATTAAGCGAGGACAGACCGTCGAAGCAATGATGAAAGACGTTTTGAAGACGTAATCGTTGCTTCTAAAGTTTTTCTCCATGTATTCCTTTGCTTATACTTCCCCAGAAGAAGGCCGGTGTTAACTAGTGTTTACTTCGAGTAACCGCTACTTTTCGTTGCTGTTTTCAGGAAAATCGCAGAAAAATTCAAGGGCTTTTTGTTTCCCTTAGTTATTTTTATTGCAGTTGTACTTGACGTTTAGAAAGTTAAGGTGAATGTTTGGGACTAAACGGTATTTTCTTCATTGTTTTGTGATCTTAATTGTTATTTTCTAGTCGCAAAAGAAAAGCGGCGAACTACTCATAGATCCCAGTTCACACGAAAGGAACTTGTGCTTGTTGGATTTTGTGCCTTCGTTTTTCTTGCATCGTCGATAGGTTGCTTGATATGCTTTTTGTCACAATTATACTAGTTTTTAAGAGAATGATTTTCTCTGTTTCATCTTTTTGAGCTTTTCAGCCATGTTTTCGGACAGCGTTCCATACCTTCGTATCGTATGAGCCCCTCTCACTTAGAGATCCACAATAAATAACTCGCTACACTATGAGGTGCGTCCCCCCATCGCGAGTGATGTGATGGACGCTAATAAAGACCGACCTTGTATTCTCTGTGAGAGTTAGACGAAGTCACAAGACTGATTCCCTTTTTCTGCTGCGCTTAGTTGACATGCACTTTCTATGTGTTCTTGCGCTTATTCACGCAAGCGTTTGTGAGGTACTCGTATATGCAGACTGTATCTTGCGCTGATTGGTGAAAATACTGCGAATGACCGGGAAGTAAACTGGACATGTTCGCTATCGCCTCATAAACGATAAAAAAGGATAAAGCTCTTGACGTTGATCTATCCCTTAGGGATGCGCCATGCATTCGACTTCATTAAACATCGTTGGAGGTGATTGAATGCACATCTGGCCTTTACAGTGATTCGCGGTGGCCCACCGATGTATCGAGCCAGTGGTGCTCTCCTCCCATACAAGTCTGGTACCATTTTGCCAACCCTGGAGTGATAGAAGGCTTGGTGAGCCATGGGCGCGGGTCAATCCCGTGGTTTGCAGGTCGCCTCCAACTACTACTCCACATGCGCCTCATATATATAAGTAATCTCCTTCGCTTTGAGGGTCCCAACAAGTTTTTCGTGAGTAACTTCCAGGAAAAAAAAAGCCTCATTTCGCTGTCCACCAATGGGCCCACTAAAAAGCAGCATTGTGTAGGACGAGCAGAAACAGGTTACTAAAATCCTTTTCCCTGTAACCTGCATAAATAAGGAAGGATTATGGTGACGATTTGTGCAGAGACTGAACACACATGTTAGCATTAGAAATATCTATTGAAGACATGATGATGGAGAGCCTCGGATACTTCAATAGAACTCATAACGAGGAAGAATGGAAAAGCACTATGCAACACTGAAGGAGACGGCAACGTTGGTATAGTCATTAACACGAATTTCGCCATGAACATCGATTTTTTTGAACAGGTAACGACTCGAGCCAGATTTTTTAACGCTGAAAAAATACGGATAATTAGTAGCTGTGACACCCTTTTTTGCCTACGCTCCAATATCAAGGTATTCAACACCAGGTGAAGGCATTCTATATCGACATTCTAGATGGAGCACTAGTTCTAATAAAGTTGCTTTTGGCGACTTTGACGTTAAGATTGACCTCAGAAGAATGTCAGGGAATTTCCACGAATGTGCCTCTGAATTGCAAAAAATAAGGAAGGTGAACGGCGATCTGGGTTTGCCTTGATGGCCAAGACCATCCATGATAATTCGTAATGCTGGAAACCGTCCTTTAAAAGTTGTTGTACTTGGAGTGTTCCAGTGCAGAGTACCATTGCGAGATAGTCTTTTCTCGACGTTTTACTCAACAACAAGCTCCAGTCTCTTTCATGCACCCTTCTTCTTTTTGCAGAAATGAGAAGGCGGAGAATTTCATCAAGTGAAATTTCAAAACCATGGTGGAATGGTTGGGAAGAAACGATAGAAGATTAGAGAACGAATAGAAAGAAAAGAACAGCACTGTCACTCGAAACTGCAGAAATTAGAGGAGCTTCTACAGAATCGGTTCTGACGAAGCATTTGTTTTTCCAACAGTTTTCCTCTTCAGAGTCGACATTCTATTCGTTTATGAAGAACCACGCAGCTCCCGGTCTTGACACAGTTGGACACAAGCATATCATAAAGCTGAAGTCATTGCCCACCAACACTGGAATGACTATATTGATGCAGAGGTATTTACAAGACTCCAGACCGCTGGTGCCGGGACCGAACATGCTATTCCCCCCCCGCCCCGTTCGTTGCCTAACGTGTTCACCACCACACCATACGGGTTCTTCTTTTCGCCTTTCTCTCTGCTAGTTTTCTACCTAGTGATACCATCAGCTATCACCCGTCAACGACTTATAAAACTAGCTGAAAGAAAGCAAAAGGAAGGACATGTATGGTGTGGTGGTAAACTGCGTTACCACCAGGAAAGGGTGATATCGTGTTCGGTCCACCCACATACGCTGTGCGGATTTTTTTGCAAATATTCCAGCAGCATTGTGGTTATAAAATCAAGATATTACCTGACGAAAAGCAATCATTCAGGAAGGCAGTATACCTATAAGGATGTTCTGTACACTGGATAACATCCACTCCATAATAAACTTATTGAATTATCTCAAGATCACAAGAAAAACCCTTTAGTTCCACTTTCATCCACATAAACAAAGCCCTTACCTCTGTTGAAACATCGACGGTCATGAAACTCTGCACAGAAAGATCTTGCTCAGTTTACAAATATCCCTCTTATACTTGCAAGCGTTTTTTCAGCACTACAAAAGCATTACAGGTTGGCCTAAAGATATTGCAAAGCAGAACGGGCTGTCGAAATGGTGATGATGGAAGTATCTCATTTTTTTCAAGTGATACTAGGAAACTGATGTTCCTGCCTATGTCGACGGTCAAAAATCTGCGACGTTGCTGTGTACGCCAAGATGTTCATTATTAACTGGAAGTGACGCGTGCGTTTTACTGAAAAGTGGTAGACGTTATAACTTGTATGTCATAGGAATTCAAGACAAATGGAGACTGTTATCTCCATCTTAAATCACTCGGTGAGTGGATGGGTAACATATGATACAGGACTTTAATATATCTGTATTATATACCGTATGGGCTGGTGTGTCAAAGCACTGAGGAGTGCCCTACATAAATACGTGTTCGATCCCACGATCAGGCAAACCAAGCCCTTCGTTTCTTCGTGGCCAGCAAATTGGTACTCGACTCGTTTAGAAGGATGAAAGCGCTTTTTTGATTCACCGTGCGGTCTCCGGAAGTCATTCTTTAAGCCATTCAATCAGTTCTGCAGTGCTTAGCGAAACCAAATGAATGACACATCCGCATTCAACAAAGAAAGCTTATCCTTTACATACTATAAGAGATAATACGTGAACGCCTTTAGTTTCAAATTGTGAAGTTTAAGAGGTAACAGACAAATGTGAAACACTAGAACATCTATCATTGCTCGATTTCCATAGTAGAAAGTTACGTGTTTTTCGTCGTTGAAAGCAGATCAGATCAACAATATGATCCAGTAACTGTAAGCGTCACTGGTCATTCGAAAGGACCAATTCCATAGCGCAACAACGCTAGGCGCTGAGCATGTCTATTTGACGCCATGTATGTTTGCTAACGGAATTTTTTCTAGCTGCCTACTAATGTTGCCTAGATTCTTGAAGCAACGACGAGTTTTTTAAAGTCAAGACTTTTCATTAACTACAAGATTGGTTCCGATATGAAGATACTCGTTCTTCCAGTTTTTTGCTTGAGCACGTAACATGCGGATAGCTTAGGGAACTGGCCATTTGCGGTTTCTCTACATTACTGAATACATTCGATTTCACAATGGAAGCTTCGTTCGTCCTTATGTTCTTATGTTGGTCATAAGGCATTGTTGGTAACTGGTGAAGGGAGTTGTAGCCATCACATGCTAATTTCGGCTATTTTCGTCAACGTGTGTGATGAATTATGGCAGATTCAGGCCGATCGACATATTAGTGTTGACGAGTATTCCAAGTCTGTCAACTGTCGTGTTGTTTCAATGGAATGTTGTTCTCCCAATTCTAATACGATATCCTGTCGACGTTTTCACGTTTAGGTCAATATGATGTTTGGTTTGATATCTCGCATCTTGATATGCGCAGGTTATGTTAGAATTGCTAATCATTCTCATAGTTTCTCATACTTTCGGTGATCTGATTTTGCTGTGAGGGTTTTGCTTTCTCTGATAGGCTTCTCCCATACGGCCTTACATGTAAGCAACAGTCCTGTTAGAGTGGGAGAGCTTTGACCAAAAAGCTACAAATGACAGCAAATTAGCATGCGATAACAAATTCATGGTGAATTCACTATTTCAGATTGAAATAAGAGCAATGGGATTGATTAATCGACGTAAATATTGGTATGTCGTTGACGACTCTTCTCCATACTTTTATTGGTACAAAGATCATGATTCGCTGAAGTGTGTAGGACGTGTACCGCTTGCATGCATGGCTCTTACTTACGATCCTCGTGTGAAAGGACGATTTCAAGTGTTGTAAGTGTGCTCATCTTGCAAATCCCTTCTGCGAATGATTCTTTACTGTAGTGTCATGTTATCGCGAAAGTCATTTTTCGCTCTGTTGTTTACCTGTTTCAAATGCTTTTGCCATTTGTTTCTAGTGGATTATACTGATGTTTTGCATAAACTTATTGTTAAAGATCTGGCGATGATGTATTTTTGCTTGAATGTTCCTCGAATAGTGTTCGTGATGAGTGGATGCAAGTTCTTCAATCGGCTCGTCTAAATAGTGCGCAAGGATTTTCACAGGATAATGATGTTGTTCATGTGAGTTAAGAAGAACCGTTTTGCGCGAAGTTATGTATGTAAGAGTTTGTGAATGCTAAAGGTCTATCTCGATTTCCTCCACTTATGAACAGCTTTCTTTCCAATGGCTTACCGCCTCATCTTGGCTGGGAGGTGTTCATGGGTGATGGCCTGCGATGTACAGCGGGAGCATTCATCCCCACAGCAGGGTCTCTCAAGCTGAAGGAGTCCAGCGCTTCCATTAGGAAGCACAACTAAGAGTAACCCAGTACCAGGATCCACCACCGCCCTGGTATCAAAGTCGCATTGTGGTAAATCTCTCTAATCCACAGGGATGGCTAATGCCTAGCGTGATGACGACCTGGGGCACACTTCGGTTATGCAGACCTTGGGACTCCAGAGAACCACAGTGGCTAAACCAGCAAAATTCCGAATAAATAGGTATTTTGCTGTGACCCGCACAACCAGTGAAGACCGGCCATCCAAGTACCAAGTATGAACAGTTTTGATTCGTTCCTATTTAAAACATTTTACGAACTGATTCAGTTCATCTTGTTTATAAAGTTAGCCTACTTTAGGACATCATTTCGATGTCATCGGAAACCCCTCCACGGACAAATGTTCCATCTCCTTCACATTCAGCTCAAAATCTAATAGAAGAGTTGTTAGGACCAACAAGTGACACCACATCAACTACAACAGATGAAGGTCACGGCCAAGGTGACTGTGGTGTTAGTTGTATAGATAAGGTTTGTTTCCATAAACATGCTCGTTCGTTTCTATTTCCATCCTACGTGCAAAATTATGAAAATGATCTGGGATTCTTTTCTCTTTTTTTTCTGTTTTCTGTTTTAGTCCTGTGCATTATAGCTTATTTAGCTGGGTTGTGAAGATCGTTCACCTTTTGTTACACCAAGTTCAACGTTTTACCTTACTACAAATGGTGAACTGAACGAACATAGCATGTCTATGCCGAAGGTATGATTTGTAATCTTTCTTCATCTCGCATTAGAAAAAGAGATACTCATACGTCTTGAAAATCTTTTAAATATTTATTATGTGAGTGCATAGGTCTATCCTTTGCTATTATCCAGTTTCGTATTTTAGGCCATAATTTCACCGGAGGCTGTTGTTGAGCGTATCCTGGAGAAGACAAATGAGCATCTGGAGGCTCCAAAACGAGCTTTTGAACTAGCAAAGCGAAGTTTTCGAATGAGGAAGGAATGTGAAGTTTGTAAACAGGTGCATTAAAACACTTATTTTATTGGTGACATGTTTTGCCGGCATTCTTGTGAGAAGATATGTGGTACAAGGCTGCGCATAACAGACGAGGTTTACCGTAAGGATATAAAAGAGTGCTGATTTATAAAGAAAGGCGAAAACATAGATAATTCTAATTTGAGTGAACCTCTACTACAAGTGCATGTTTTTTCAATCAATAGCAATAGCAAAGCGATGGTAATAAAAGAAACCGTGCCTGACCCACGGTGTTCCGTTGGCTCTCAAATTTCTCTTGAAGTTGCAGAAGTCTCAAAAGCTAATATCGGAGCAGGAAATCCTCCGTTGATGTGGGAAAACTGTAGCGCGGGCTGAAGGAGCATCCAGGTGTGAGCGGCAGACGAAAAGGTGAAGATAGTGGACAATTACCGTTCGTAATCGAGGAACCGAAACTGAAGTCCCAGAACCACCATAAACTGGGACTTATTCAATCCATTAGTCGGCTGTTGGGAAGTTGCCGTTGTCGATAACATCGACGAAGAATACGATCGGCTCATTCAACATCTTCACATTAGCGCTATGAAAGCTGAAAGTTCGAAAGTCACCAAGAGACGTCTATCCAGAAACACTCGAGCCGATGCGCCGGCGTGGAATCGCACGAGCTGCAGGCAACCGCGAATTAACGTCCGACCTTCCAAACAATGCAGACAGGCGATAAAAAGAAGATCTTAAAGAGAGAAGAGCAGCAGTAATGGTCGAAGCTGTAGAGGCTGGGAAAAGCTTTCGCAAAGCCCACCGAAGCTTCGCCAATTACAAGACCAAAATGATTGCATTCCGATGCCCAGACGGAACAGTTACAGCATCCAAAAAGGCAATGGAGAAAATCATTCACGAATACTACTCGGATCTCTTCGATAGCCACATCCACCTTCCGTCATATGAAATAAAGGAGCATGTTTATGTTGTACCACCGGTTCTCCCTTCTGAAATCCGTCATGCCATTTCGTCGGTGAAAAATCGAACAGAACCAGGTTCGAACGGGATAACACCAGAACACCTGAAGAACCTTGTGCCAGTCCTCGTAAACACACTGGCTCGGCTCTTCACACGTTACCTGTTTGAATGCAAGGTCCCTACTCAGTGGAAGGCCAGCAAGACCGTGTTATTGTTCAGGAAGGGTGATCTACACGATATCGGCAACTATCGCCGAATTTGCTTGCTGTCTGTGTTCTACAAACTTTTCACTGGAGTCATCCTAAACAGAATTGGCAGAACATTGGACGAAGGACAACCATGTGAGCAGGCAGGGTTTCGAAAAGGATTTAGTACGATGGGCGACATCCACACGATAACAAAACTCATTGATGTATCGCGAGAGTACAAAAAGACCGCTCTGTCTCATTTTCATCGATTTAAAGAAGGTCTTTGACTCAATTGGGATAGAAGCAGTCATGGAAGCCCTTGATAGTCAAGGAGTCCCTACTCAGTACATAAAGATTCTTCGTGAGCTCTACAAAAATTTCACAACCAAGATATCACCATTATATAACGATATTAACATTGACGTCAAAGAGGAGTCAGGCAAGGCGATACCATCTCGCCAAAATTATTTACCACCACCCTCCAGAACGTCATGAGAACATTGGAATGGGATAATATGGGAGTGAAAATCGATGGTCGGCAGTTACACCATCTTCGCTTTGCTGATGATATCGTCCTTATAACACCAAACATTAGCCAAGCGGAACGTATGCTTGCCGACTTTGATAAAGCCTGTGGGAAGATTGGTCTTCGACTAAATTTCAAGAAAACGATGTTCATAAGGAACGGATTGGCTACGTATGCCCCATTCACTCTCAATGGAACGAATATCTCCGAATGCTCCAGTTATGTCTGTCTAGGTCGGGAAATCAATATGATGAACGACTTAGCTCCAGAGTTGAGCGGAAGGAAACGAACCGCTTGGGGAGCTTTCAAAAGCATCGACGATGTAGTGAAGAGAACAAAGAACACCCGATTCCATGTCCACATTTTCGACTCAACAGTACTTCCTGCCCTAACGTGTGCGTCAGAAACCTGGTCGCTGCGTAAGCAGGGTGAAAGATCACTCAGTATTATTGAACATTCAGTCGAAAGGATGATGCTACAAGTATCCCGACTCACAAAAGTAAGAGAAGTGATCCGAAGCCCCGACCTGCGTCAACGATCAAAAATCGAAGATGCCGTTCTGTACGCCTAACAGTCGAAGATAAGATGGGCCGGACACGTAATGCGTATGAATGACAACCGATGGACAAGAGCCGTTAGTGACCGGATTCCTCGGGATGTCAAATGTACTGCAGGAAGACCACCCACCCGATGGTCAGAGGTCTTCACGAAGAGCCTTGAAGATAGATATGATGCTGGGCGAGTCACTAGAGCGAGGAGAACCCACTGGGCTACTCTTGCACGCGATAGGGAAAGATGGAAGATTTACTGGCGCCCGCTCGAGTCCCTCGGTGATCAACGGGACTATGGGTGATACAGGTGAATCGAGGAACACAGGCGCAGCTACTGCAGAATGACAGAGTGAAGCTGGTTTACCGGACTAGGCACTCCGGCTCGCAAAATTTAGCAGAGTGAAATTCGTAGCATCTTAATACTATCCTAGATAAATGGCCATCAGCTTAGCAGAGGCTGAACTTATGAATCGCAGGATTTTTCTGTGCCGCTTGTGGAACTGCGACGTGGTATCGGACGAGACGGTTATATCAGGGAATGGCAGTGAATCAGTTTTTTCTAGTTCCGTTGTTAATGATGCAGTTCTCCAGGAAGCAAAGTGCTGGTTTGACCGCTTTCCCAACGTTGTCCTTCTGTCCTTATGAGAACGCTTTAGTTCGGCTGTCTCCAAAATTGCAAGGAGAATTTAATTGACTAGCATTCAACGACATTCGTAAAGAACTCGAAGTACTTAAGTAGCAGCGGACACAACTCCGGAAATGTTCGAAGACCTTTGTGGGCGATAAATGCGAGGGAAACAAATCGATTGTGAGAAGTGCTGGGATTCGCAAAGTAGATGTGATGAAAAGTCTTGTAGAGATATAATTACCTGAGTTTAATTTAACCTCGACATAAATAGTAAATGCTTTTTTAATTGATGAACTAACGCGAGCTTAGTGAAATCTTCAGAAACTAAAAACTTTATTTGGTTGACGTTTTCGCGAATCCACCTTCCTCAGAGTTGAATTAATTAGAGAAGATTGTGCGTAGCCATCCAGTCTTCCGATATGGGTCGTCGTAGTAGCATCGAGTGGAATCCAGTGTCGTTGAACACTGCTCGAGTGAAGAAACGCACTCAGGAGTGCCCACATGTTAGTTCATCAATAAAATACGTTAACTATTTATACCGAGGTTAAGTGAATGTCGGTTTGCAAAGGTATTCCTTCGCTATATGCTGGCTAATCTAATATCGAGTGCTATGGTATAGCTTATCCAGAGGAAAACGTCAGTGGGCATCAGTCAAGAGTTGTGCTATGCAGAAACGCACGGCCATGTGAGATACTCCATTCGAGCGGTGGTCTGTTTATTCCACTGGATTCGACTCGATACGACTACAAAAGCCCATGTCGCAAAAATGAGCGACTTTGGACAATCGATTCGGATTATTCCGACTCTGCAGAGAGCGAAAGCACCGTATGTTTATGGAATAAAGTTTTTTAACTGATCAGTAACATTCTGATTTATTATTTCGCTGCAGATGTTAAATGGAAGGAAACAACCTGATCGCGTCAACAATTATAGACGCTTGATTAGGAAACGGTACCAGTTGCAGCTGGTTGCCTGGGCATTGGGACCTTGCGATCGATTTTACCATTACTGGGTTTACGGTTCTTCAGGAATCTGGAAAATTGACTTCGAAGGAAGAACTCCGAGAGGCGTTTTGAAAATTGATAGAAGCCAAGGTGTCGTATCAGTGTCAGCCCTTTGCTGCTGTGAAATCTGCAATGAATGTAGATTAACCAACAACGAACGCAGAGTGTTTAGCGTGGCTCTTAGAATGGAACACGATTTTTTGTAGGCTGCAGACTTCTTGGTTTTCTAAAATAAGCAGTAATTTTCCAGTAAATAGAGGGCCTTGGGGGGTTTTAAGCATGACAGAGTTGCAGAAGAGTTTTTACTGTATCGTTCTATAAGTATGAATGATACATATGCTACAATTTCCTTTGTGTTACCATGGTCCATTATGCAAATACATTGCTGTCAGCACTTGGAACTATTTTCCAGACTTTACCGAGTTTATTTCTGTTTTTATCCGCACATTCCGTGCAGTGACCATAGTGCTTAAGGTGAAATAACAGTTAATTGTTAGTCCAGTCATGAACTTTTCTGAAAAAAAGGTTTTTTTGTAAATCGTAAAGTGTAGGGAACGGTTTTTTGTTACCACCCCTACTGTTTTGGTCTGCTCTCCATTAGTAATAATATGAATAGTGGTGGTCAAACAATCACTGAACCCTAAAGCACGAGACCGAAAGTGAACACTGTAGTGTCCATAGCGGGCGTTATGGGATAGTATAGCCTGTAGGCGTAGAATATACTGTGATTAGAGACCTCGTTTAATAAAACGCACAAGATCAGAAGTTCGATCCCGCATTGGTCAGCCACTATCCTCTGGGATAGACAAATTGGTACCAGACTAGTCTGGAGAAAGCATGCTTCGATTCACGAAGTTCTGCGACTATCTGTGGTGAGGATCTGAGGATGCCATGGAACAGCTCAGGCTTTCCAGGGCAAACTACTGGAACAGCATTCAGCGGCATTCTTCATGAAGAATGAGCAAATCCTTCAGCAGCAGATGACCCTGCAGTTTGAAGACCGCTGTAGATCCTTTGTGGATGTGGCAAAATGAGTAAAAGGAATAAAAAAATGCTGTTTACAGCAAAGGATGTCCATGCCATTCTCATGTAATGTAAATAAAATAAATAAGCCTTATTGTTGGACATCTTGGGGTTTTTCAACTGCAGTAGTTGTAATAATTAGTAATCACCTATTGCTTACAACGGCTTTTCACCCTTAAGCTTTCGTCCTAAAGGAAAATTTAGCAACTGATTTCTAAAAAAATTATTTTGTTGTGCATTATAGACGAGGCTTTCTATGCATCGTTTAATACAAGATGGAAACCGAAATTCACCGTAATGTTGCCTTTACCGTGTAACACTTAAGCGGAAGCGACAGTAATTTATGCTTATTCATTGACAATTTCAGCTCTGATTTGAATCTTTTAAATCTTAAGTTGATGGGTCTGGTCTAATTGCTGTGCCACTTGTTTGCTTCCGTATGATATTTGGGAAATCTCAACTGCTGCAATCCTGAGTCAAGGAAATAATCAGGTTCTAGGGATATTATAGATTCCAAGTCCATCTTAATTACAGAAACCAATTTTGGTTTAGAGCCTTGTTCAATGGAAATTTTATGTTTGCTTTGATACTATCGACAAGTACTTGACTGTACCTTCGTTTCATTTCGTTCATTCTGACGGAACTTGATGTAAACAAACATCTGGGCTGATTTTTTACTTTTCGAACACTTACAGTTATCGTGTATAGTTGAGTGAAGTGGGAGAATTATAATCTTCTAACAGATACTAAATTTAATACCGCACTGAGTTTGTTATAACTTTCCGAGAGCTCGGGAGCGTTTATTTACCGATTTCACCGAGTTAATGTTTCACTACGGATGTTATGAATTAGCTCCATATCCTGCTTTTAATTTCACCATTCAGAGCAGTCTATCGATCATGGCGCACTTTGTAGAACTTGAGGACATGAATGCTGCTTTGAGGGAAGCCGTGGATAAGTTACAACGAGGATTATTGATCACTAGAAACCATAATGAAATACTGTAAGTTTTGGATGTTTAATCAAATAAGTTCATGTGTAAAAAAACGTAGCCTGCGTCGATCAAAAGTTCCAAGCCAGTTCTAGCCGAATTCCTCATTATACATGTAGCTTTATTTGTTGGTGAAGAGCTCGGGTATATGTCGTTTCGGCAAGAAGAAGGTTGTTAATGAAGATAAGAACAGCTAGAATCGTGGTTTGATGGGTTTGATCGTTGAACACTTTCTCAGTAGCTAACCAACGAAGTGACTAATTGTCAAGTTGCTTAGAAAGTGGTAGTCTGCCCTAGCAAAAAAAGCAAATACACTGGATGATATAGAGCTTTGTAACCCAGTTCATTCGGCTTTTGCAGTTTTTGTGGTAAAATGTGGTGTCGTGCGTTGTCATACAAGACGATTAGACTTTTTGTGTTGACTAATTATTGATATAACCGCTGTAGTTTGGATTCCAACAGTTTATGACAATGGATTTCTTCTGTGATCGGTCTTCATGATCCGAAATATTTTGGAGCCTTAATATGGAAAGAGCGACTAATGCATTGATAGTGATCCCATTACGAGGATTGTCTAGCTCAACCAGGCACTAGTTCGACGGGGTGTACAAATTCGTATCAGAATTGTTTGGGACAAACCCACTCCCTTTAATCCAGATAGTAACGCGCTATCTCAGCTATTCCAGCATTCCATGGAGACTCAACTCGACCAAAATTCAACGTTTGTGGCGAAGACGACAAAATCCTCAAGTAACAGCCAGACTCACACGTAAAAGGAAATTGAAGACCGTCGCAAACTGTGGATGTGAGGAAATGAATCGAGGGCAAAAAGTGCTAGAGTCCATAAAGATAGTAACCACAACTTTATTTTGGCACGTTTTGAAGGATTAACTTTGCTAAAAAACCACAAAATATTCGTCACAACCTTGTCTTTGCCTATTTTCGCTTTTGGAAGTTTATAAGCTTCACCTCGGTCCCATTATTTCACTAAAGGTCGTCAGTTATCGCGAATCGTTCACCCTTCAGTCATGTCGCAGTGGGGTCGAAAAACGGGTCATTTCTCTTTCATAAAAGAATTGCAGCTAGTGGTTCACGTTTTTTTACTTTCTTCTTATCTCCCGAATGATAAACGATTGTACTTAGTGTTATTGCTAAGGGTTAACGGTGTTTTTCCTGAAAGTAGTTTTTCCAGACAAAATGTTGCAGAGATATTTGCAAAACTCTGGACCACAGGTATCTAAGGTAGGGAACGAACGCGCTGTTGTCCTTCCTGGGGGAGTAACGCGTTCACCACCACACCGTGCGGGTCATTCGCTTTGCGTGTCTCTCAACTAGTTCTGTCGATCATCGCCATGAGCATTTACCCGTCAACGGGATTGATCTGTTGAGCCCACATCGGCATTGAACCCAGTTAAGGTGAGGCTGTAGTTGAAATCACAATGTTTGACTTTTTATTTTCTGCCTACTACAATTTTCACGGCAGGGGTACTAAGCGAACACAACCACAATGTTGCAAAGATATTTGCAAAACTCTGGACCACAGGTGTCTAAGGTGGGGAACGACGGGTGGTTGCTGATGGCGCTGATCGATGGAACTAGCTGAGAGAGGCGAAACGAAGGACCCGCATGGTGTGGTGGTGAACACGTTATTCCCCGGGAAAGGACAATAGCGCTTTCGTTCCCCATCTTAGACACCTGTGGTCCAGAGTTTTCCAAATATATCAGCAACATTGTGGTTGTATTTCGCTTAGTACCTTGCCGTGAAAACTGTAGTAGACAGAAAATAAAAGTAAAACATTGTAATTTTCAGAGTCCTCTCAACGGTTTCCCGTCTCATCATGGTCTTTTAAACGGTTTACCGCTTCATCATGGCTGAAAGGTGTTCATGGGTCTGGGATGTGCAGTGGGTGGATTCATTCACCCCAGTAAGGTCTCTCAAGCTGAGAAGAAGTCTGGCGTTTCAATCAGGAAGCCAGGCTAGGAGTAAACCAATACCAGAATCCACCACCGTCCTGGTATCTAGCTGATCGCATGGTTGAAAACCTCCCTATGATCCACAAAGACGGCGGCTGGCTGTTGTGGTGGCGGTCTAGGACAGACTTTGGTCTGGATGACCTGGGGACTCCAAGGAATCACAATGGTTAAATCTGCAAATCTCCGAAAATTGGAAATTGTGCTGGGCAAGCACAACTACTGAAGACGGTGCCATCCAAGTATCTAAGTTTTTTAGAGTCACTTTGATGTTTGTCATTCAAAATTATGTCTACGAGGAAAATTTTCGAGAGATCTGCACATTGAGCGTTTGGAAGCCCCGCCAGAGATATGGTTTAATGACGTTTCGAGTTGTCTCCGTAACTGCATTTCTGAGGCGGAGCTCATGAAGAAAATTCGCTGTAAATTAAATATTATGGGGATTGTAAGACAGCGAATAATCAGCAAAGGGATAAATTCTAGAAATTGTGTACAACAGCGATCAAGCAATAATTATTTGTTGCAAACTGTGTTTGTGGAATTTTTAACGACAAAAAAGCTCAATTTTCGCACCTGTGTGACTAGACGCCGACATTCATTACAAATTGTTTAGAAGTACTATGAAATTAGCTGAAATAGAACTCAACGGAAGTCAATGTGTTAAGGGAACGGATACAATCGTTGGGATGTGAGGATGACATTCGTGCATTGCTTCTTGAAAAAGAAACTGAGATCACTGAGTTACAACTGTCCAATAATCAAAGATGTCGACAAATAAGGGAATTACAAGCGGAGATAAGGTGAGTAACTAAGACAAGATGTATTGAAAAAATATATAGTATCTATTAGACGATAGGAGGATCGGCTACTTATTACTACTATTTTGACACATCGACGTAGGAACGTCAATATTCTTGAATATGTCTGGTGCAATTCATACCCCACTGACACTGTATGCCAAGTACATTAGTTCTGTCAAGCGATAAAAAGTACATTGGCGCATTTACCTAGCGTCATATTCGTCTAGTGGCTTTACCCACTGGAAAGAAACCTCGGAAAAAATGATAGTGCTTTTTCCCAGGAGGAGAAATTTCCTGAAGAGTCTGAAGGGGAAAACGAAGCAAAAAAATGGGAAGTTCGGGGAGAACTTTAAATTGGAAGTTTGAAAGAGAATAAAAAGGATTTTTATTTATAAACCTATTTTCTCACTCAGATTTATTATTTAGATGTCCATTTTTTTCATCATAAAAGCTAAAAAGCTTTGTACATGGAAAGATTTAGCGGCTCATTTGATCATAGACTGCTGATGGGGAAACATTAACAATGGATTTCATGTTTGTGCGAAAACGAAATTTCCACGACCGACTTCGTATTAACCATGGCATTGATCAAAGAACTCTTTGTATTCTTGTTGAGCCAATACGAGGTGTTGTTTTATTCTTTATTCACGAACAAGCTGATGTTTCGGCTGGTTTCGCCTTCATCAGAGCCTGGAAAGGTCAAGTTTTTATGTATTATTAATATATTCAAAAACGAAATATGCCTATCGCTAACCCCCCGGAAAGGGTAATAGCGGGTTCGATCCCCAACGCAGACACCAGTGGTCTGGAGTTTTGCAAATATCTCAGCATCATTGTGATTATATTTCACATCATACCCTGCCATGGAAAGAGAATAGGCAGTAAATAAAAAGTGATTGCATTATAAAATATACCCGCGTTTTAGTAAAGTAATGTTTAATGTTGCAATCTTAGCAGTGGTGCATATGTTCTGCAGCTTGGAGCGGTAGTCGGGAATGGGTGCAATTGGCGAAGTTTAGAGTGTTTCTTCATCCATTTCCGTTTCTAAAGGTGAATGACTCATCGCACCATCGGTCTGCTGTTAACGTGATTGCCGTACCACTTATTACAATTGAGGGGTTCGTTAGTAGCTTTTGGGAAACTTGTGGATGTTTATTCTGATTTGTTTTTCTTCTTTTCGCTGCCTTTACTGCTACTTTTTATTCCGCTTTTTCTATTCATTTGATCTCATTTGTCTTTGCTTGATGTCAACTGGTGTAGTTCGTAACTTCGTCACCTGTACAACTGACAATTAATAATCCACTAAGTATTTTTGGATTCTTAACTTTAAACTTCAGATATGCATCTCAGCTCATTCTGCGCTTTATTAGTGGCCGTAAGATGGGATACTTCTACTTTTATTATGGCTACCATTGTAGGTGATTGATGTGGGTGCATCTTGTCGGTGATCGTACAGTATGACGTTTGCATTGTATTCGTTTCTGTTTTGTTGCAGTTCTCTTAAATCTGTTGTGAATTTTTTTAATTCCGAAGATAACTCATATATTAGTTCACACGGTTTTAATAATCTGCGAGATAATGAAGTCGAGAGACTTTTCATAGCTATCGACTGCGTAATCTGGCTTTTGTGGGTGCTGCTTATAGTTTAGAAGTATTCTCCATGTGATTGAAATGATAGCCTACTCTTTGCTTCACATGCGAGGGTTGGCAGTTCAGTCGCATTGAGTTTCAAGACTGTTTGTCAGTGTATAAGGAAAGAGGCGGTGTTTAGAGACTTTTTGTTGGTCGGTAGCTTCTGTGAAGCCTTTCGGACACGGCCCACGTGCTTTTCTTCAGCGAAATTTCGTCGTTCTCATGTATTTTAACAGCTTAACTGTGCATATAGGTGCGACACGGTTTCTACATTTGGGAAACCATCCAGTTTGAGTTATATTGCCAACATCGATCTTTTATGAAATTGGTTTTCTTACGATTTGTTCGGATTCCCGCAATTTTTTCCCTCCCTAGACTCTTTTTCAGTGTTTCTTGTCTACTGACTTTTTTCTCAAAAGAAAAGAAGCCCTCGTCTACAAAAAAAAGGTTTGATATTTCCACTAATATCCTAACCATATTCCTTTCGTCCCAATCGAGCGACCTCATTAGCCTCTATAGTGCTACAGTAATCAACTTCGGGTGCTGGTCTTGCTACCTTTGACTCCTTTCTTCATAAATTTTATTAGGGGTCGATAAAAGAACTCTGGTTTTGTTAGTTAAAAAAATTGAACAGCAGTTTCTTCTGCATCTTCACTAAAAGTGAACATTTGTTAGAAGTATGTATATGTTTTATCTACATCTTTCTTTGGACTTCAGTATTCTACTAGCGGCTCTCTAGGATTCCCACTAACTCTGCATCTTCTTTCGAGGTTATTCTTTCGTTTCGATTGAGGTAAATTCTGAGAAAGAACTTTGCAGTCCGTAAGCAATTTGGCGTACTTTTCCGGATGAAATACGAGACAATGTCAGATATGACCATATTGTGTCGGAGAATTTTATGAAAATTTACTGCTTATTGTTCCTTTCCCATGGATAGAAAGAGAAAATACTCTGTGACACCGAAACCAGTGTTAGCTTTTAATGTGTCTGAGGGAGCTTCCTCGCGGTCCAGCCGTTGCTCAACTGCTATCGTCGCCGGTTATCATGGAAGATATATTTTTTGCCTCATGTCGCACTGCGGTCGAGAAACGAGTTCTGATTGCGCATAGATGTTGGCCATACTTCAAAACTGAAATTTATTTGTTTCAGTTATCTATAGATTTATCCAAACAGTTTTCTTCATTTTATTTGATCCGTCTTCATGTCTACTGTGCGGATCCCAGCACAGCACTTCCCACATCCAGTTCGTTTCCTCGCATCTATTGTCCACGAAGATCTTCCAAGTTTTTACGTGTGGCTTCTATTACTGCTTAAGAATTTTCATTTGATTTTGAATGTCGTAGAATTATGGTCGAGCAATTCTCTCTTGAGTGCTGAGATAGCCGGACTGGAGCGTTCCCGATTGGATTACAGAGAGTGATTTTTTCCCCAAAGAAGTCCGGTACCAATTTCCCGACCCCAGAAGAATGAGAGGCTTGGTTCGTCCGGAGGGGAATCCAACTAGCACCTTGCTGGTGATGACGGACATCACAACCGTTGTGCTTTCCGCCCTTATCCAAACCGTTAAAATGCTTAGAATGAGCTCTGCAAGATTTCAAAGAATTGTGAGTGTATTTTCTTTTAACAAGCCCTTCAATATATCGCCGTTAATTGCAGAATCACATTCGCAACGTCCATGAAATTTCAAATCGAATTCGCTGTGATGAATTTTTTTTAACTCACCTTGCAGTCTGCTTTCGTTAGCAGTTTCTTGGCCCCATACGTCACTAATCTTTCGTACCGTTTCGCTGCGTGTGTTCAAACTTGAGTTCGCACAAGAAATTTCAGCTGTTAAATTTTGTCAAAAACAGTTTTGTTGTAATCCAATTGTACAGAATGAAAATGCATAAAAGTAGCTTTGCAGTGATCTATATCAGCTCAGCATTGGTAGAGAAACTTGCTACAACACATACAAGGTAATGAAATTACAGATCGGACATTAGTTTCCGTGCAACCTAATAGATGACCTATTTGGATACATTACGTTTGTTAATAATTGTCTTTTAGCAACCAGGATGCTCAAATTATTGAACTGAATGATTCGTTGGAAATTCTTCGCGATAATCTGCGGAAAAAGGAAGAGATGTTAATGCAGATATGTGAGGAAGACGGAAATAGCGACATAGTTAAAGAGCGCTTAATCGCTGGTATGCTGTATTATTTTTGATGTTGTCCAATTTTTTTATCTTTTTTCACACTTTACAGTGCTATATTTCTCGAACCAGTAAGCGGTGATATCACATACGTCGGAGTTTCTACACTACATGACCTACCTTCCCGGTGATCATCAGTTGATTCAAGCAGTCACCAGTGAAGTATCCAGTTGTCGGTGCTTGTCGAAGTTATCGGATAGTGACTGATTCGTGGATGAATTCGAAGAGCATCATTGTTTGTCCTAGCATTTCTCGTAGTAAATTCGTTAAGAAATTTAACAGTCGGTGGCCTGCTTATTGCGCCGTTGACTTTTCATATGCCTTCGATCACGGCCACTTACAGATGGCGCTTGTCTGTCGGTTGTCATACATGTCATGCATTTTCCTGCTTCATTTTGTGTTCAACATAGAAAGTTGAAAGAAATAGAAAGTTGTAAAGTGAGCCGACACTATTCGTTGTCGATGTTATCAAAAGCGGCATATTCCCAGCAACCAACGAATGAACGGAATAAGTCGTAGTTCATGGTGGCTTCCGGACTTTGTTTCTTAAATTTGGTGGTTTTTCTCTCCTTTTGGCAAGAAATGAAATTTTGCACGAAGGGGTCGTGGTCTGATCTCGCGTTGAATTTTGGGACAACATCGAAATCGGCTAGGTAAAACCTTCGATATAGTATAACATTTTTCTCAAAAGGTTGACTTTCTGTAGACCTTGGCATAAGCCGATATATCTTTATATATGTTCTTACGATCTGCCCTTTTTTTAGTCGACGCGAGGTTGGTATAGATGTTCCTATTGTTGTTGCTGTCTTTGTTCAATGGTTCTGAGGAAGGCGAAGTCGTCGAAACGTTAGCCATTAAACGAAGATAGCAACAACAATAAGAACATCTAGACCAACTTCGCGTCGGCTCAAAATCGGCAGTTCGTAAAAGCATATACACAGATACATAATGTTTTGCAGTATGGTGCTCATCATTGGGAGACTCCCCCGTCCAGCGTTGAGAGTGGGGCTTCTGGAATTGCTAGTTACCATGAGTGATTTTGGTCGTCATTAATATATTCTAATTCTAAGATCCCAATGTAACGTTATTCCAACGTTTTTCTTGGTCCAATCTTGGCGTTGAAATCTCCAATGATCACCTTGAAGAATGCATGATTTTCTCTGTAGAACTTCTTCAAGTTCATATTAGAACGCTTCCATTTCGTCTTCGTCATTGCTTGATGTTGGTGCGTAGACCACGAAGATTGTCAATGCTGGTATTGATCCACATCTTTTTAATCGTAAACGTCCGATTCGGGTTGTTAGTTGTTCGAATGAATCGATGTTCATGGAAAAACTCATGTTGACGAGAACGCCAACGCCGCCGACTCCTTTATTGTCGCATGTTCTGTAGAACAGTTCTTCTCTAGTGTTATAGACGGCGTTGAATGGTTGGGGTCTCGTCTCAGCTTGTCGATGATGTCGTACTTCTTCCCTACATGATGAAGTGTTTCATGGAGGACTTAGATGCATGCGTGCATGCATTATAGGTACAGATTGTCACCTTAGTCCTTTGCGATAGAGGCAGCTTAGAATGACCTTGAGATTTTGGCAGCTTCTCAATGCTAAGCCTACATAAAGCTAACGCATCGGGAGCACTGTCATGGTTTGCAAAATGTGGTCCACTTATTCTCCAAACGTGAGCTTGGATAGATTGGGAAGACTCACAGGTAGCTCGCTCTCATTCATTGTACCTGGAGATGTTTAGATTTGTATGCAGGGTAGGCTGCTGTTTGATAATTTGATTTTTTATGAATGTTATCTTTGTTGAACAAAATTTCTCGACTAAAGGGTGACAGAAAGGTTTTTGGCCAAGAGTGGGTCGAACTCTGTCCTGACGCATTTTATTGGACAGATTCTCTGGTACTGCACTACAAGTTCCGTAATAGTTGCACGATATCAATAAAATACAGCAAGGACTACAGTGTATTTTTTCTTAACTGGTCACTACAAAATTTCAAGCTTCTTAGTTGACGACCACACTTTGTGAAATTAAAGTAATGCAACTAAGTTGCTAAGAAGACGTGTCACTAACTTATCATCACTTTTCAAACAGCTTAACAAGTACTCGCAGAGATGAGGTATCCTTTTCTACTTTAGGCAAAAACAGTTGGAATGGTGCTTTTCATATTCCTTGTGCTAATTGAATTCATTGTACACAAGAGCAAAGCGAGATCTTACTGTTACCAGTTTGAGTTATGTTATTATTAAGCGAATTACGATTTGCTACAAAGGCGATTAAATTTACTGGTGTTTATAAATTGGCTGTTTTGTAAGAGCTTTCTGAATTAAATTGCGAAATTTCTGATAGGCTTGTTCATTTAAGTCGTTTCATGGCTATTATTTTTTTTTTTTTAAATATTTTGGTTCCATTGTTTAACGTTGATGTTGCAGTTGAAGAAGGCATGGAACTTGAGTCACAGTCGGCTCAACGATGCGAAGAGGCTGAAAGAGCTGTATTTGAAGAGCAAAACGTGCATGACGTCAACGAGCTACGTGATCTGGTTGAAGGATATCGAGCGCAGAATGAGTTTCTAAATAAGGAGATTGTTCGTGAGTTTATTTTTCCAATCTATCTTTTTTTTACGTGCTCCCTATACGGTTAGGAGTTAGCGACACCAAGTTCGTATCTCAAGTAGGCGAAGGTGGTTCGGAAGCAAAAGAAACATAAGCTAGAAAGAATAAGCATAGATAATTTCGGTGTTCAAAATAGAAACACATTCCCGGTGACTTGTTTGGTTGGGGTGTTTAGCGGCATAACTTTCAATTAAGTCGTTAAGCTTTCTTAGACATGTAAGTCGAGTGGTGTTTTTAATTTTTTCTGATTCAGTTTTGCACAAAATGGTACGGTCAGTGGAAGAGCGAGAACGCAAGTGGCAAAAACATTTTGCAGAGGTTGAGGGATGTTACTACCAAATGAAAAGCCGTTATCTCATGGTCCTAAATCATTTCAAGTCTCCCGAAAAACCGAGTATAAGTAAGCATGAAATTAAATGTTCCAGTTTTTTAAACAGGTTTTTTGATATTTGTAATCAACGAATGACCTTAATTTCTTAGTTGATTATCCCATTGTTTGTACAGTATTGGTTTTTTGTGATGCTTATGTTTTTTAGTGAGGGAACCAGGAATGCTGCAGCAGTTGATGGCAGAAGTGTGCCGAACCGCTCGTGGTTCTGGGGATGAAACGGATGCGCTTGGATTCTACTTAAAGGAAAGGACAATGCAGGTGAGCGATGTTCTGCCGTTGTCTTGATAGTGGTTATTTTTGATTCTTTTAGGTTATATCACATGGTAAATATGATCATCGCTACTTTCTTAATTTGTGGTGTATTTATCCAAAAATTCTTTGCTGTATTTCTAACAAATATAATTCTGCTAATATGCAACTAGGATCGCATTCTTCTCACTGAAAAGCCAAAAAAATCTACAAGTGTTGAGGAATTTCAATGGAAATGAAAATCTTTGGAATTGCTTAGAGAAGAATGTTGGTAGACTTTTTAACCAATATTTGTTTCGTTTTCCATTTTTTCTATTACATTTCCCGTTGTCACATGTATTACTATGTGCAGATCCCAGGACTTTTTGCATTGGGTACGTTTCCATGCATCCACCTTTCTCGAATGTTTTCGAACGTTTTTGAACGTGGGATCGGCTGCTGCTCGAGGATTCTTTCGTGTCAAATCACCCTAGATTCCTGAGATAGCCGTGCTAGGGCGTTCCCCACCTGGGTTACATTTCACACTTGAACGGTCCATCCTCACTGGTTGTGCGGGCCCCAGCATAATCTCCATTTTTCGGAGATTTGCTGGTCAAGTCATTGTGGTTCCCTGGAGTCCTGAGGTCAGCCTGGCCAAAGACTGCCCCAGGTCTTCACCACCACAGACAGTCGCAGCCCTTATGGATCAGAGGGAGATTTACCACACTGCGATTTTGATACCAAGGCGGTGGTGGATCCTGGTATTGGTTTACTCTTAGCTAGGCTTCCTGATGGAAACGCCGGACTCCTTCTCAGCTTGGGAGACCCTGTCGGGGGACGAATCCTCCCCGCTGTACAACGCAGTGCGTCACCCAGGGAAAACCCTTGGGAGGGACCTGGGTTACAGGGACTGCAATTGTCGTGAACAATTCTGGTACCAATTTAACGACCCTCAAGAGATGAGAAGCTTGGTGGCTCTAGACGGGATCGAACTGGCGCCTGGTTAGGTTGGACCATCAGGATAATGAATATGTTCACTACCATATCAGTATCTGCTCCCTTATTTGTTCGGTTATGTAAAATATTGGTTTGTTTTCAAATATGCTGAATAATTTAATTTAAATAATAGCGTAGCTTTAATAGTTTATGTAAGGAAATCTTAAACTGGTTTAATTTAAATAAATAACAAGTAGTAATGTTAGTGATGAGTTATCCTATGATTCGTAGCTGCTGGTTAGCGTGCTTAAGTCGATGTGCGATATTTTGAATATGGTTTCAATTCTAGTTTGTCTAAATTATTGTCATAATTAACACATTCGCGCCGCGTTGTGCTTAGTGACCTTGCCGCTTCGAACGATGGCCAATTTTCAGCCGTTATGGGTGTGTTGGTTTTCCAAAAATAGGCCGTTGTTATTCGTTAACTAGAGGACTTCAGGGGTTTTGAACATTACTGCATTGTAGAAGAGACTTTGATGTTTCGTTTTAGGGATTTTCGTGGTATGTTTCTTATTAACATTTGTTACTGTAGTCCATCATACAAAGGTCTTACTATCAGCATTTGGAAGTGTTTTGTAACTTACACTGTGTCTATTTCGATAGTTTTTACTCCCGTACATCCGATGACCGTGATCCATGACGTTGATTACAGCAGAAATAAGAGTCAGTTAGTAGTGAAATTGTCGCTCAATGGACTCGTTCGAGAACAGATTTTTTGTATATTTCTAAGTGCAGAATAGAGCGCTTCCCGCTGGACGTTTTCCTATGATGAATAAACTAGTTCGCCAAAAAGCTTTCATCAGGAAGAAAATGACTGTAGTGCAGCACATGCCGACCACTCATCGCATCACGTATGATTGTAACAGAACAAACACCGTCCATTATGTCTCAAAGAAGTATTTTTTTATTATTTCATTATTGGGAATATATCTGTGACCATATATTGGTTTTTCCCGTGAAATATAGAATAGTAGTCGGTCGGGCTTGTCCTTTGTCGGCCAACCATGGATGGAATGCTTGACTTCGTTAGTTTGTCACGTGGGACTTTTACCCGCGTAATCGTGCGTGCCGTAGAACCTCAAACTTGGGTGAATAAACCGTTTCTACATGTAATATTTACACGACAGTGCAATGAGACTAGAAATGTGTGCACAATATACAGTTCCGCAATTTGTAGGCCGGTGTGACATAATTAAAAAGATGTACGCTTAACAACACTGAGTCTGCTACAGTACCTTATGCTGCGTGTTGAGGGGAAGGTAAAGCAATGAGGCAATCCAGAGATGATAGATCGACTTACCCGCAGGCTGAGGGAGTGATGTGATTTAAAAATGTGACCGAGGGTACGGTAGCGCCGGTAGAAGAGGTTACCTAGAGATGAGAGAGCATTTAGCTGCAGACTGAGGGAGTACTGTGATGTGTAAGTGCGACGGAGAATACAGTACTGAGGTTAGAAGACGTTAGCACATTAGAAGGCACATGTAAGCTTGTGACATTACAAAATGGTAATAACAATGTGATGAAGAGTAACAGAGGAATATCGTGCACTTTTTTGTTAACTTCAATGAGCATATGTTTAATTGATATGATGAGAGTTACAGTAACTGGTTGTGAAGATAAGATCAATTGGAATGACTGATATGAAGTAGCTCTGCTAAGATTCCTGATAGAAGACTATTGTATGGTAATAAAGTGAGCTACAGTTATGAGTGCGAAGATTATGATGAAGTTGCAATGACAATTTTATGGAATAAATTATACATGCACAACTACATTGGTACAGTAAGGAAACCAAAATAATTTAGAAGGGTGCTAGCGATCATGACGAGTCGTCGGAAGGCGAATGGTAGTGCTTAGGGGCATGGTTAGATCGAAGCGAGTAGCATGTGTCTCATGGTCAAGGCACGGGTCGCAAGGTCTAGTCCCCAAGCAGTTAGGCGTGCCCGGTAGTGTGCCTGGTGGCGTGTCTGATGGTTAAAGCGGAATATGAATGTAGGGCATGCATGCGGGCGTTGTGCAAATATTTTACTATAATATAAGTTACTTGCAGCTACGTGAAATGTTCTCTATCGATTTGTACAAAATATTTGTTAGGTAGATAGAGATTTCTCTATTTGATAGAGAAATCCTCTATAAATCATAACATTCTCGTAGCTAGGGGGGAATATGATATCGATTCCTAGAATAGGTGACTGAACGCCATATGTTGTTGCACGTTTATAAAATATAACGCAGTGGTTGGGGATACCCTGCGGTATATAATAAATGTGGTCGTCGGTTCCACCCCGCGCCTCGGCATCAAATATTTCTTCTCTCCGGTATCGGCAGTTCGGTACCAGACCTGTCTGGGAAGAAGACAACACTGACTTGGAACGTCGGCGGGCTGTATCGATTGACCATGAGATATAGAATAGTAGTTGGTCGGATTTCTCCTCTGTGCGCCAACTGTGGATAGGATGGTGGATTTCCTTGGTTCGGCACACGGAACTTTCACTCGAGTAGTTGTGCCTGCCGCAATGAACCCAAAACTTGGGTAATTAAGCCTTTATTTACCTAGTGGCGGCATTTTTTACAACGCAGGGGATTAATATATTACATCTGCTTTGTACTGTTAAGGTTGCAAAATGATACTTGTTCACTGAGTATATGAAGCGTATATATACAAAGTATATGAAGTGATCTCAAGGGCGAATAGATGACATAATGTAATTACTATTTAAGTAAGCGAATAGATGGTTATGTAATAGGAGACTAGTTTGCCGAGTGGGGAAGACGGTGTGGGTAACGAAAGGGCATCTTATACAGTTACTATTTGACCAAGACGATATGCAACAACAAGATAAACAGCAACGAATTCTATGAAGCAAGGAAAGAATACGAAGTTCCACTGATAATATTATAAAGACTATATTAACTTTTTATTTACTGCCTGTTGCAATTTTTCATGGCAGAGTGTTATATGTGAAACTGCTACAATTGTGCTGAGATATTTGCAAAACTCCGGACCGCATGTCTCTGCGATGAGGAACGAACGCGTTATTACCCTTTCCGGGGATAACGCGTTCACCACCACATAATGCGGGTCCTCCGTTCTTTTTTTATTATGTTTGTATTTTTATTATACCGTATTTGTTATATTCTTCTATACTTGTTACACATTATTTTATTATTATATTATTTATTTCACTCGTAAATTATATTACATTTATATTTATTGTGTTATTTTACATTCGTTGTATATTACTTTATTATTGTATTATTTATTATATTTTATCATTCATAATATTTTTTATTTATATTTTATTATAAAGACTTATATAAGAGGTTCAAGCATTGTGCAGAGTGACAAGGACTTATTCAGTGTTGCGTATAAGTAATAATAATAACAATAGGTTATTCATGTAAACCATGATGCGGTATATACAAATGAAAAAGGATGACAACTGAATTATGAAAAGAAACGGGATGGAAGGACGAATGCAACATACTATACTAAGGAAAGGGCAGAGGTAACCTAGGCTATGCTAAAGAAGGGACGGATATGACCTAGCCTATGCTGGTTATACCATTGGAGACCACCAGGGAAGGGGCAAAGTTGGCCTAGCCAGTTCTAGTTATGCCATTGGGGTTTCCATGGTTATGCCATTGAGCAATGAGGCGGTGTAGTTATGTTGCCGCCAGGTCACCTCCCTATCTTGCGTGGTCAGAAAGAGCTCCTTTATTGAATACGCAGAATTATAGAAAGTAATTTTTAGCTAGGTAGAGAATTCGCTATTTAATAGGGAAATACAGACCCAAACAAGTTGTTGTACAGTCCATATATGTGTTCAATCCTATGATTTTAACTTTTTATTTACTGCCTATTATTATGTCATGGAAAGTTTTATGTGAAATACAACAACTGCGATGCTGAGATGTCAGCAAAATTCGTAATTCTAGGTAAGCTTTGAACCCGCGATTACCCCTTTCCGTGGCTCACATGTTACGTATAATATCACCGAGACCTTTGCCTTGACTTTTTTCTAGGCTAGTTTCTTACCCTAACAGTGCTATCCGCAATCACCCATGAATGGAAATGGTCTTTAGAGCAGAAATCGACTTTGAATCCAGATGAGGTGAAGGGTGCTGTCGAAATCACAATGTTTAACTAGCTGAGAGAAAGGAAAAGCTAGGTTTCCGAAAGCCTACGATGGTTGATAAAGTTGTATGCATGATGAATGCGTCAGTGATTGATCAACGCAGAAATCCTTATCTTTTAGCTTTATCATTTATCATACGTTTTCATTTTACCATGAATTTTTCTCTTAAATGTAATTTTAGCTCTATCAAGCCAAGTTATTTTTTGTTTGCTGACTTTACCCTGCCATCCATTTTCTTCAGGATAACAGCAGTGGAGATTTGTTAGATATGGCTGCAGAATGTGCTGACAAGGGTACTCGAAGTTTAGAGGCTGCAAAATTGGTAAATTTATGCTGTCTGCATTTTAGCTCAGATATTTTCCATTCCACTTGTTTTATCAAAGTCCAGCATTTGACTCCTTTTCTGGATAAACCGAAGTTGAATTCGTTGTTTACAGAATTTATTAAGGAGCAAAGTAAGGAAAACATGATATGGCTGCAGTCTTGGGATTCGTTCATTGTGAATTGGGTAGGACGACCACTTGTTGGAAGTCAGGATTTGAAAAACCTTATACGCACAGGAATTCCTGAAGCTTATCGAGGGCGCATGTGGAAGGGGTTAGTTCTTTCCAGTTTTTGAGTAATGATGTAAGCGATAATGACCGATTTATATCATTACAGGTGGTTTTCACTGAATTGTATTTACGACCTCTTATGTAGATATTCAGTTGCTCATTACTTAAGCTCTCCACATAAATATCTTGAGTAATGCATACCTATTTTAGCCTTGTGCAGCTTTTGTTGAAAGAGAAATTGTCCGAATTAGGAAATGGTTACTACAACAGTATGTTAAGAAAGACCCTGCATCAGCAGGAGAGCGGAGTTTATGACTTGTCTATTAAGCAGGTAATGATTCGGTTCTGTGTACATCGAAAGTGATATAAATTAACATTTAAGCGATGAAGTAGCTTGATTGCAACTCGTGCAGGGGGACAAAAGATTTGTATTAGGTCCGATATTTAGTCGTTTTGAGAAGAGATCAGCACTGACTTGATACGTCGGTAGGGTACCGCGAATCACTGTATAGGTCAAATATGCATTCATTCACTTCTCACGGTGCTCAATGAAGCCCAAATGGATAGCGTTTACTTCAAGGATTAATTAACACGGAGGGCTCTATTCTTCATCCTTTATTATGTGTCCCTAGTCTGGTGCTGAGATGATCAGTAACAAATTTGCTGAAAGTCTTTTCGTTGTAGACAAAATGATACTAGAACGCATGTAATTTGTTCTCAACAGCTACACAGATTAACGAGTCGCAATTGATGACAGTAATCTTTTTTCACGCGGAGATTTGAAACTGAGGATGACGAAAGGATTTCATGGGATGGGTAAACAGGAGGAATAATGACATCGTCTTCGCCAACGACACTGAGTGTAACGGCTCACACCGCAAGAATGTGAAAAGCGTTCGCAGGAGTGAATAAGAGTGTAGAATTGCTGGTAGAGTATTTCGAATTTGGGTAATGAAACATCTACGCGCATATACATACTGTTTACACAACAATGCAATGAGATTTGTAGTGTATGTGCAATAAATTGGACGACGCATTCATAATATGAAAAGCGTTCGCGGGAGTGAATAAGAGCGTAGAATTGCTGGTAAGGTACCTTTGAGCAATGAAAGTGTTTAAATTATGTTAACAACACAACGTAATTACATGAGAATCGACGATAACATTAATGTATTAGCAATGCAGGAGCTAAGGATTACAGTTAATATCATTACAACCTAAGCAAATGACTTTGCAAAGAAAGATTAAGCGGGAAGGAAATGATGATGGAATGACAACGGCGATCTCCAAGGCGTCGTCAGAAGCCAAATGACGGTGCTAGTGAGCGTGGCTACGTCCAAGCGAGTGGCGTTGGTCGTAGGGTCACGGCTCGAGTCGCGAGGTCTATTCCCCAAGCAATGAGACGTACCCATTAGCATGCCTGGTGGTGTGACTGATGGCTACAAGATGCTGTGTCCAGTGGCGTGCCCGATGGCTAGAATGGGATGTGGGTATAGGGCACACACACGAGTGTTGTGACAATTGCAGTCTCTACCCACTTGTAGAATGTGTTTTTTAGGTAGATAGAGAATTCTGTATCTGATAGAGGAATTCTCTATACTCAGTGACTTCAGCTTTCACGAGTGGCAGTTGTACATCCTCTTATTCGCGTGTGTCTATTTTTTTCTATTGTCTCTAGAGCAATCACATTGAATGTGCGGCCATATGTGACACCAAGGGGGGCGCAAAGATCTGCGTTCGTAGGTAATATTCTGGTACTGTAGGGGTATTCTAAGAAACAGTCTTGCATGTTCCATTGCTTGGACATGCATACAACTTGAGATTTAATCGCCCATCACCTGTTACCTCATTACCCAACGTTGTGTGCATGAGCGTCTATGCTTGTTTATTGCTGGTTGAATTATTCGTAGTTTTCCTCTAACTGCGAATCAGCGTATTTCGAACTGGTCACCGACCGTATTTTCCGATCGTTATATGCCAATGGGAAGACTTCTCACCTTGCAGCGAGATTGCTACCAGGGTGGAGATCATCATGCTTTTACTGTTATTTGACTTCCTCATGGAAATTCTCTTCTAAGCTAAGAAGGTCTCACTGTGGGATGAAAACACCAAATATCGTAGTTCGGTACTCAGTGACATTTGCAGCCGTGATAGGTGCGGTGAGCCATGTGGGGGTAAAAAATGTGTTTTTATTTGTGTGTTGGTTTGGCTGCTAGTTGATAAGTTTGTATTCTTTATAAATTTCGTCTAATGCTATTCGAGCTGATTCCGTAAAATCTCGAAATGGTAACTGATATCGTTCCCGATTTTCACCACAAACAGTTTGTGGTCTTTACGGAACGGACAAAGTCTTTCATAGAGAAGTTTGGCAAGAGTTTTCCAATCCTGTTAGGACTATAGGCTTAACTGGCGCGGTGCGGAATTTAACCAGAAACCGTACGTGTGTTGCGTGGCACCTTAACCACTGTGTCACCGTTCTCCGAAGTATTATTCGTGTAGTCGTTTTTCTCAGAGATTGACAACAACGGTTAAATAAAACATGTTACTTTCGGTATTAAAGAGAGATCGTTAGGTAGATCACAACGTCATCGTACTGGCTGAGACGAGAAGACGCCACCCATTCAGCGGCGTCTATGACACCGGGAAAGAACTGTTCCACTGAACATCTAACAATAAAGGAGTCGGCGGCGTTCTCGTCAACACAAGTTTGGCCATGAACATCGATTCATTCGAACGACTTAACCCGAATCGAACATTTACGATTGAAGAGATGTGGATCAATAGTGGCTTTGACAATTGTCGTCGTCTACGCACGGACATCAAGCTGTGACGAAGAAGAAGTAGAAGTCGTTCTATATGAACTTGAAGAAGTTCTGTGGAGAAGACCATACATACTTTAAGGTTATTATAGGAGATTTTAACGCTAAGGTTGGACTCTGAGGAAACTCTGAGGAACGTCGCATTGAGACACACGGATTACAATGTAATGAATAGGGTGAGCGGCTGGCTGACTACAGTAATGACGACCAAGACCGTTCATAGTAACTCGCAATTCCAGAAGTCTCAGCGTCAAGGTTGGACGTGGGAGTCCCCCAATGATGACTACCATGATGAAAAGCATCATAGTAAATCGAGGGTTTTGCCTAACCGATTTCAATGTTGACTCAAAATTCTACACAACATCAGACCATCACCTCCTTCATGCAACATTTTATTTCTCGCGGAAAGGAGAAAAAAACCACCAAAGAAAGGAGAAAAAACCACCAAATTTAAGAAACAAAGTCCCGAAACCACCATGAACTACGAATTTCGTTGGTGAAGGGTTAAATATCACCAAATCTGGACACGATAATAACTGAAAACCTGAAGAACCTTCCGCAGTCCTCATAAACATACCGGCTCGGTTCTTCACACGTCACCTGTCTGAATACAAGGTGCCTACTCAGTGGAAGAGCAGCAGGACCGTTTTATTGTTAAAGAACAAAGACCTTCATGATATCAGCAGCTACCGCCCAATCTCCTTGCTGTTTGTGGTCTACAAATTCTTCACTCCAGCCATTCTAAACAAGGTCAATAGAACACCGGGCAAAGAACATTTATGTGGGCAAGCAGGCTTTCGAAAAGGATCCAGTGCATTGGCGTATATACACACAATAACAAGACTCACTGAGGTGTCGCTTTGTCGCTGTCATCAATCTAAGGACAGTTTTTGACTCAGTTGACATAGAAACGATCATGAAAGCGATGGGGAGTCAGAGCGTCCTTACTCATTATTCAAGGAGAATTTATGAGCTGTATAACAATTTCACGACAAAAATATCACCATTCTACAACGACATTAACGTCAAAGAGGGGTTAGGCAAAGCGATACTATCTCGCCAAAATTATTTACCGCTACTCTCAAGAATGTTATGTGAACATTGGAATGGAATAACATGGGAGTGCAAATCGATCGTCGGAAATTACACCACCGCTTTGCTGAAATCATCTTTGCTTATAACTCCAAATATTAGCCAAGCGAAACGAATGCTTGCCGACTTTGATAAGACCTTTGGGAAGAATGGTCTTCGACGAGATCTCACAAAAACGATGTTCATGAGGAACGGATTGGTTACGTATGCCCCGTTCACACTCAACGGAATGAATATCTGCGAATGATCCAGATAACTCTGTCTAAGCGGGGAAATCAGCATGACGAACGGCTTAGCTCCAGAGTTGAGCAGAAGGTAAGAAGCGGCTTGGGAAGCTTTCAAGAGCATAGAGGAAGTAGTGAAGAGAACAAAGAACACCCGGCTCCTTGCCCACCTTTTCGACTTCGCGATTCTTCTTGCCTTAATGGATGCCTCAGAAACCTGGTCGCTGCTTAAGCAGGATAAGTGGCCACTCAGCGTTACTGAACGCTTTGTAACGATGTTAACAGCGTCCCGTGTTACGCATGTGAGGAAATGGATTCGAAGCTCCAATCTACGTCAGTGATCAAGAATCAAATACGCCGTTCTACAGTTTAATTTGTCGAATATGGGCCTGTCATATAATGCGTATGAACGACACCCCATGCACGAGAGCGTTAAATGCTGGATTCTTCGAGATGTCAGACATGCTATAAGTGGACCACCAACTCGATAATCAGAGCTCTTCACGAAAACCCTATTAGAAAGATGTGATGCCCAAAGAGTTCCTAGAGTAAGGAGAACCCGCTGGGCTGCTCATTCGCGCCGACGGGGAAAGTGGAAAGCTTGCTGACACCCGCTTGCGTCACTCGACGATCAACGGCACTATAAGTGATACTGGTAATGCAGTGGCTAAGGAGATCGTTTGAAAAGGCACTTGTTGATTAGCACAAAGGCTGACGACAAACTGAATGAAATTGGAAAGATACATGAAAGAACGTAGAGCGTACGTTGAATGTCAAGGACAAAATAGGCACAGAACTAGCGAAAAAATACTTCCACAAACTGATTTGGAAAGTGAATAACACAAAAAATGAGCATGGGTCCTTGTTGAGAGGAAGGAAGTGTGGACATGAGTCATTAATTTGAATGCGCTCCAAGGACGGCGAAAATTCGATGTCGTTCCATATGTCCGTCATATAAAATTACGCATCGTTGCAAATGTGTTAGTGTAGTACTGCTTAGGTCAATTGACATCTATAATCTTGGACTCACTTGTTCATAGACTGTTTGATACCTATGCTGTATAACATGAGGAAACGGTTTTTTTTTTCTCTCAGATTGATCTTGACTTGATACGTACGCTACCAGCAAATCGTATGTTTGCCGATCCGGATTCAGAGAAGGTGAAACAATTACGGAGAGTGCTCTACGCGTACAGAAACCATGACAAGGTTATAGGTTATTGCCAGGTAGACCCTGTTTAATACTTTTCATTTGTTCTTTTTTGTTGACTTTGCAACGGTGTTTGCTGTACCGCTTTATTTTATTTCATTAAGGGCTTGAATCGGATAGCAGCAGTTGCATTATTGTATCTTGAAGAAGAGGACGCGTTTTGGTTTCTTATCGCATTTACGGAGCTCCAACCATCTGACTACTACGCGAGCAATCTTATCGGAGCTGTTGCAGATCAGAAGGTTAGGGGTTTACATGCTGTTTTGTTTTCTATATACAAAGTTGATCAATGGAGTAAACGGAAACGTCATTAGTGCTCTGGATGCGTTAGTTATAATCACAATCTTAACCGTTTTATTTACTGCCTACTCTTTTTAATGGCGGGGGTGTATTGCGAAATATAACTTCAGTGATGCTGAGATATTTGCAAAACTCCGGACCGCAGTATCTGCTGTGGGGAAGGAACGCACTATTGCCCTTTCCTGAGGCTAATGCGTTCACCACCACACCATGCGGGTCCTTCGTTTCGCCTGTCTCTCAGCTAGTAACTCCCCGAAAAGGACAATATCGCGTTCGTTCCCCATTTCAGACACCTGCGGTCTGGAGTTTTGCAAATATCTCAGCATCATTGAAGTTATATATTACCTTTATTTAACACATTCGCGATTTTCAACCTTGGAGGGAGAGGGGAGATTGGGCTATATATATCGCTTTCACTTCGTTTTCTTTCGGTTTTTTCTCTTCTTTCTTTCTTACGTTTATGCCATTGTTTTCATATCTTATTGCTGCTTTTTATGTTTCATTGCAGCCATTCATACTGTGTAGGGCGTGGTGATGCGAAAACATTTTCGAAGTGATGTCTTTGCATTTGAATCAGTGCAGTGTGATACTTTGATATTTAAGGTTCTACGCGATCTTGTTGCGGAAAAATTGCCTCGCCTTGCTGGGCACCTTCGACAGTTTGAAGTGGATTTGTCGTTGTTCGCTCTGAGTTGGTTCTTGACGTGTTGCGTTGATGTCATGCCGCATGAGATTTATCTACCTATTTTTGACGTCTTTCTTTATGAGGGAAATAAGGTGATTTCATGTGATATTCCCAATGTATGATAAGTAGTTAATTAGTTCGAGTAAGTCGATAACGACACGCAAAAACCTTGGAATTTTCTTATTTTTATCTACAAGAAACAAGTTTCTCTACTACGTTTGCTTAAAAATCTGAAATTCCGAAAGCGATTAAGTGGCTGGGGACAGCATAGGCATCGGGTGGGTTTCAGAAGCATTTACATGCAGGACGTTGTCGACATAGTTGGTGAAATAAGAGTCGGTATTTAAGAGGCCAGATGAGCATGGTGGATGGGGCGAAATTTCATGGCTAAGCTCGCTCAAACTTTAGAGCGTCCGTTACACAAAATGTGGACACGCGTGGATTGTCGATCGTGCTCTCAATTATTGCCGCATCCATTCGTCGAGCTTTCTCAGTTTTCAGGTCTTCTTTAGATGCTCCGCAACCGCTGAGTGCTTACACCGAGTTCTACAAGTTCTGGAACAGTTGTGCATGTATTTGCTTACGGGGAAGCTCTCAATTATCGTCGTCAGAGGCGGAAGCAAGTCTTTCATCTACCTCGCTTTAGTTTTGAATTCTCACCGACAAGATTTTTCAAGCCAACGTCGCAGTGTCTATTCTTTACCACTTCCTTGGGCCGAAGTCTCCTTAGTATTTCGCACCGTTTGCGCTGTGTACGACCGAGTATGAATTCGTAAAAGTGAATTTGTCGATTTCACTATTTTTACATCTCAGTTTCTAAGTTTAAATATAACTATGTCGTAAATCAACTATAGGGAGCGAAAGTGTGCAAAGTGTGCAAAATGATCTTTGAAATGATATATCATAATACCACTGGAAAGAAAACTTTGGCGAAAATATACACGAGGGGAGTGAAATCATTAATCGAGCATTAATTTGGCAAAAAATTAAAGTGTATAAATTCTTAGTGGCCGAGAAGTCCTCCGGTCCTCAAATACCCTGAATGGTTGCCGAAAAATTACTGCCAGTTATCACAAAATGCAGCAGTGATTGCGTCACTCCATAAAGTAAAGATTGAAGCGGGAAAATCCAATAAGCGAAATTTAGTTGTAGCCAATGGTTGACGGGCAAAGTGCTTGAGGTTGTTCTTAAGTTCTCAAATAAATGGCTTTTGTTTTTAGCTTTTCGCCTTCTTTTCAACACCGTAAGCGTTCGTGCCGGTATATTGCCCGTGTTATGGACATGGATTGTGTCACCCCAGTCGCATGTCTGTTTTTCCAGACCAATTTTTAATCGGTTACCTCTTAAGTTTCCCGTTCTTGAAATTACCTAGTGAAAGTACTACGAACTGAAAAAAGTAATCCACTTAAATGAATCCGTGTTATGGGCTTTTTTCTTAAAGTTTTCCAGTATCATTCTACTTACTTGGATATTTGGATGGCCTATCTTCAGTCGTTGTACGGGCTACGGCATACTCTCCACCTTTTTCGGAGTTTTGCGGGCTTAGCAATTGTGGTTCCCTGGAGTCTCGAGGTCAGCTTAGATAAAGTCAGCCCCAGGTCGTTACCACCATAGGCAGTCGCCACCCTTGTGGATCAGAGTGAGATTTGCCTCCATGCGACTAGTTTGATACCACGACGTTGGTGGATCCTTGTATTGGATTACTCTTACCTGGGCTTCTTGATCGGAGCTATACAGAAATACAACAATGAGAAGACGTTACCACATCCATCTACCTAGTCCACGAAGTCTTTCTAGATTTCTTCCAATTCTTTTTAATTTTTACTTTTTCTACCGATAGGTTTGTCTCAGCTCTGTCTACGGTAGGATGGGTGTTTACTGATACCTTTAATGTTCTTATTTTATTGCTGTCATCCATAGTTTATTCAGTATCCTATCTTTTTTCAGACGTTATTTCGATTTGCGTTGGCAATTTTGAAGATGTGTGAGTCGGCAGTATTGCAGAGTAAGTCTGTGAGTACTATTCATGCCTGTCTGAGCAGGCCTCGACAATATGTCCCAGATTACAAGTCATTAGCACAGGTGCGGTTTATTTTAACGGGGTTACATTTCTGGTGTGATATTGATTAAAATGAGAACTTTCGAGCTTTGATGACTTTTTGATGAGACAGACTTGTTGATATAACACTCATTTATTATTTTTAGCATGAATGCTAGTCGATTTTAGCAAGTTTTCATATTTTAATTCTGTTTGGTACAGTTTTAGCCGTTCATGTGTTTCCACTCATTATCGAGTAGTGAATGTCATTTATCATGTCAGTTGTGATCCTCTTTACCAAGGAATACAAACGTTATAATTCGGAGGAGTTTATGAGGGAATTTCTGCACCTCCAGTATCTCGGTGAAGATGCTCGCCGTAGGAGTACATAAACCGGACGGCATCACTTTGCGACCGCGTGGACCGCGTTTCAGCTGATTGACAAGTCTTTACTGTGGAGCACCGAAACGGATGACGTCATTTGTTCTCGAAAATGGGCCCAATTTTCATATCTAACCACCATTCTTCACAAATTCTTTTCGATGCGGGTTAAGCAACAATGGTTCATAGATATTGGGTCGCATGACACGGTCTTGGTAATTGGGTATGTGGACGTCCAACGAGGTCTCACGTTCCATTACTCTATCGAGTCGACTTATGTTTATGTTGACAACGGCTTATGTGCTAATATAGTATTTGAGTTCGACAGACTTTTCAACGGGTTTCCCTTTTTGAGGCTTCACGCCATTAGAGAATTTAAAGGCTTATCTATTTTCATGCGATGCTCCATAATGCTTCCATTTTATCAGCGATTGTTATGCAGACAGTTTTTTATAGGTGGCTTTCAACGAAATGAATCCTTTCCCGCAAAAACAAATCGAAACGAAGAGGACGTTTTACTTGTCCCAGTTACAGGTTAGATTAACATTTCCAGCTTGTGACGTTTTTCAGTTTCTCCTTCGTCATTGATCAATAGTTTGATTTTAACACGACTGCTATAATTGCAACTTTTTCCAGGCATCACGGCAACCGTGATGTGGAAAGTGCTTGTGTATTAAAAATAGAAATTAGAGCCGGCTTTTCTGTACATAAATATTATAAGTGCTTTTCGGTGCTTTCCTCCACTACTTGTGTATACATCTGTGATTTTTGCTAATGTGGAACGGTAGCTGTGATTCTAGTTTTCATGATTTCACGGTAATATGTTTTTAGTTATCTTTGTAATGATACTTGAGGAATTTCCCACAATGTGATAATGAGGGGTTTTTTTCTAACTGCAAACTCCGTTTTGGCTAAACTCGTGTCGAAATTACTCAGTAAATTGGTTTATTATGTAGTTGATTAATCAGGCTTAACGAAATTTGATTCTCTTCCTTATCCGGCGGCAGGTTTTTGAACGAAGGTTGTTTTTTGGTACCCTGAGAAACATTGAATGTCCACTCGATTCTTTTATGGTTGTTTTATGACTGTAAATATCATGTCTAGTTTACAGAATTGTAAATCCTAAGTACATAGGGTATCACGTTCCTGTTATGTTAATTGAATGAAAAGTGACTTTTTCTTGTAGAAGGAAAACTTTGAGAAATAGGCTTACATTAATCATCAAAGGCCGTGATTGATCTAGATATGTGTTGTACTTCAGCATCTCTGTGAGTAATGTGGTGACGGTCAGTTCTCACATCACATTTTACGTGTATTTCATTTTTACGTTGGTTGATATGTTTTTACTTAAGCAACGAGAAAAATAAATGTTTTTTAGTGTAATTATGTTAATAAACGAGGGTATTACATTATTTGCAGACTCGGTCAAATGCAATGAATAGTTCAGATGAAACAAACGAGTGTTCTTTCCCGTACGGGTGTTTCATAACCCAGTTCAGTGCCAGGCGACTAGATTTCACTTACCGAACCAACTACTTAGTAGTTTGTCTATCTTTTGTTGACAGCAATATGAGTGGTTTTTAAATCGCGATAAAGATTAAACGCATTGCTCCAATGGTAGTAGTACTCGTAATGGTGGCAGTGATAATAACAGCGGCAATATTACTAATAAATAGTAGTAGCAGCAATAATGATAGTAGTGCTAATGATAATAATAGTAATAACAGTAATAATAATAATAATAATAATAATAATAATAATAATAACGATAATAATAGTAGTAATGACCACCGTGATGTTGAGATATTTCCAAAGCTCCGGTCCGCAGATGTCCGCTGTGGGGATCGATCCCGTTATTACCTTTTACTGGTATTGATGTGTGACCCACCAGGTCATTTCGGGTCTTTCGTTTTGCTTTTTTTCTCAGCTAGTTTTCTATATGACAATGGCATCAACAATCACGCGTCAACGGGATTGATCTGAGGAGCACAACTCGGCATTGCAGCCCGTTATAGACTGTAGTCGAAATCACAATGTTAACTTTTTACATACTGCCTACTACAATTTCTCACGGCAGGGTATTATGTGAAATGCAACCATAATGTTACAACTTGTTGCTGCATCGAAAAAAAAATGAGATAACAGAAATAGTGGCATATGCAAATGCAGTATAACGATATGTTGTCCAGCTGTGTTTTTGTTCTATTAAATTTTCATACATAAAAGGATAAAGCTCTGGGCGCTGATCAGTCTCTGAGGATGCGCCATGCGTTCTTCATTAAACATCGTTGGAGGCGATTGAATACATATCTGGCTTTTACAATGACTCGGGGAGGTCTACCGATGTATCGAGCCATTGCTGCTATCCTCCCCGACAAGTCTGGTACCAATTTTCCGACGCCGGAGAGATAGAAGGCTTGGTGAGTCATGGGCGCGAGGATCGATTCCACGTGTACGTCGCAGTGGCGCCTCCAACTACTGCGCCACACGCGCCCTAAGATAAAAGATTTCGTACATAAGAAAGGAAATACGCTGTCACTGCCTAAGAATGGCAGCATTAGACTAGCGATAATCAAACTGAGGTCGTGAAGATTCAGAACAAAGGCTTTCTGTTTTTGCTAAAAAGAAACCAATTTCTCCATATTCACATTCAGCGCCTGAATATTTTTTGCTTGTGTGGCGAAACGATCTTGCACATTGATTCAGCCAAAAAAATATGTGGCTGTGGACTATTATGTAATCGACCAGACTTTATGCACTCTCCACAGCAGTGTTCGACGGGCTCCAAATTTACGTCAATGTGCAATACACAGGGCATATGATGCATATGATCTTATGACCTTAGTTTGGTGTTCACCAACAGATTTGAACATAAACCATTAATGCTTCACTTCGCACCTTTAGAATGCCCAGGGGCGTGGTGTTAATGTGCGTATCATCAGGCACTTCTTGTATTTGTACAAGTGCCTCAGTGATTACTGAAATTACAGGAAATACAGTTATTCGATGGCATAGCGATGCACCTCTACTGTATTTATTTCTTTACTTAGATGAATGCAGAACAATTCATTAAGTGATGAGTCGGATAGCACAGTGATAGTGATGCCAATAATTGCTGGTTCGATCTAACTCAGGGCTCACCAAGCCTTTCATCCTTCCAGGTTCGGGAAATTGGTACCAGACCTTCCCGGAAGAAAGGATCACTCTCTTCATTTCAAATGGGAACGCTCTAGCCATACTACCTCAGGGCTGCGGGAAGAGTCCACTCTACTATCATTCAACAATGTTCAGGATGAAAAGAAAATCCTCAGAAAGCAGTAGCCGGAGCCATACGCAAAGGTTGGAGGACGTTCGTGGATAATGGATGCGAGGGAATGAATCGAAGGTGAAAAATGCTGTGATCTGCACAATAGATGTGAATGGCGGGTCGTATAAAATATAAAAAATAGGGAAAAAAAATTTGCTCAGAAATTAGTCTGTCAACCCTCATCCATAGAGTCGGTGGATTTCGTGTGCGAGTTCGGTCGCAATATGAATAGTCTAAATCTTCCATCCTCTTTGAAACGAACGGTTGTTGAACTTGGTTATCGCTTGATTTCAAAGATAAGCTGCTATAAGATAGAGGAATGTCCACGTTCTTTGGTCTCCTTATCACACAAAATCCCTTGCCGTTGTGGATTGTAGGGGGAGTTTGCTGCTTTGTGAGTCAGATTCCTCGTGGCGGAAAACTAATCCGTTGACGGCATCAAATCATGAAGGAATCAATCGCTCACATTCATTGTTCCTTTATCAAGGGTATGAAGCAACAGATTTTACTTCTGCAATGTGAGACAGAAATCCTCGCTCCTCTTCAATGCATGGCGTTGGTATTATTCGTGCAATTGTGCAGTTCCCTCCTTATCCTGTTAACAATTTTACAATTCTTTGTACACTTCAGAGAATGCAATATAGAATGTGTCTTCTCTTGGTTTTTCAGGTAGCAATTTTTCTCTTGTGGTAAACCGGACCTCGTACCTGGGTAATTAAGCCTTTATCCAAACAATGTGGCAATAGCGGCATAACGAATTCAATAAATGTAGGTTTACATAAAGATAAGAATCTATTTAACACTACCGCAACGACGCCTATTCTCGGGTTTGTTGTGGACTGAATGATGCCTGATTTTGAGCCTTCATTTTTACTGGACTGCTGAATTTTTGAAGAAAAAGCAATAATTTTTCAATAGCTACAAGATTTCGTAGGTTGCGAATATGGATGGATTGCAGAAAAGACTTTTATCTACCCTTTTACGGGTATAAATGATATTTATGGTGCTATTTACCAGACCTATTGATGTTCTGCCAACCATACTAGATGTTACTAGGGTCCGTCATACAAACACATTACTGTCAGCATTTAGAAGTGTTTTTTCAATCTATGGGTCTCCCGGTTCTGTAATTTTTATATCGGCAAAATCTATACAACTATGATTTACCATAGCATTAGACTTCAAGCGCAGTTATCCCGCTGTCCCACCTCACTCCCGCCTTGCCGCCACCCACCACACCCCTAAGTAGTTTTGTATACCTATAGCATAAATATATGTATAGTATACGCATAGTATTAAAATGTATAATTTTTTGCATTTCTTAGTACAGAATGGAGACGTTCCCGAAGGTCGTCCAACACAAAATCCATCTTTTACAAGCTATCAATTGATAGCAAGAAGTTTAATGAAATAATTCGATGAGTTAAAATAAACCAGCAGAACAAAAAATGAGACCTATTGATGTCCTGCCAACCATTACCGCAAAACAGTTATGACATCTATAGGTGTCCCTCGTCGCGGTAGTGTTAATGCACCGACAGCTAGCACGGTGTGCACGTAAAACACGACTTTCGCCAATAATGTTTAAATAGATCGTTCAATAATTGAATTTTGCTATATTAAGTGAAGGAACAAGGAAGAAATGAAGATTTCAAGAACAATATCTAAACTAGAAAAATAGAAGGACCAATGATGCTGCTTATATTTATTGTGGAGTGGGTGGAGTTACGATACGACTTGAGAGCTTCCCAACTGGTGCAGTCTTGCAGAGCTGATTCGGTATGCTAAAGTACATCGGGCAAGGAACGTGTGATTTTCCCAAAAGAGCTCATTCAGTCGTACTACGATAGACATAGAAAATAGATCAGATAAGAATAGAAATCTTACAAAGGCGGTTTGAACAGTTCTACACAAGGAAGCATTAGGTACAAGTATAGGAATAGATACAGAACATTAGCGATTTTTTAGGACATATTTAGTGTTCTCTATGACATCCATAAGGTAGAGAGTATTCTCTACTTTGTGGAGATCAGTCTCTACATCAAATATTCTTGTAATTTATTCTTATAATCGAATTGAAACAATTCTCTCTCAATTAAAATTTGATATCTGGTAGTTCGCAGTAATGGGTTTATCAGTGGAATATGCTGATGAGCTAGTTGAGTGTGACAAACTAAGTACTGCTGTCAGTAGCATCCCGCTAAACTCGCATATCAATTCCTACTAACATTGTACTGCAAAACTATGGTTTCCGTGAATACAAAGAAGTGCGTTTCAAATATTATGCCATAAAATCGTAAAACAATGGTAAGCCTTGTAGGGGCGGAACCATGATCTATGGAAAACCCGTTTTGTCTCTAGTAGCTGACTTTTGTGCAATATTGAAGCTTAACGAAATTAAGTTCAGAATGCTGTTTTTACAAAATCGATCAATAACATCAGAAATGTTGGTGGTACGAATAAAATTAACACGTACCAAGGTGATGACAGGAAAGGACAACCTAGTTTTTTTTCCGATTGTTTCTTGCCCTAATTATTGGCCACAGGTGCGCGAACGCTGCATGGTTTCGCCATCTGTAAAGAAAAATGCGTTAGATTTGAGCCCTATATGTTGCTAGATATTAATAAATAACAAATCTATGTAGCCCATGCAGATAAACGAACGGTAAAGCACTTTTCAGCCAATCATTGTTGGGTTGAGTCGGTTCTGAGTGAGTCGTTCCATAATCTTGTCCTTTCCGACAAGGAACAGGTTCACATTCGGAAACACATGGCCGTACTGCATGTGCCGATCGGCTTGATAATTCAAGTACTTGAAGGTGAAAGGGGGCTCGTTCATTAGGATCCGACAGTGTCAATGGGAACTCCATAGCACTGTTTAGAATTCCGTTTCCGAGTCCTGAAAATAAGTGTCCATAATGTTCAGGATACCGCTGCCATTATCTAAAGTTGAGCATCGAGAATCTCTCGCCAGTGATCACTGATACTATTTGAACCAGAAGTTACCCTTCACCATAAGACGTCCATCAAAGTCGAAAAGCTCGTTGACTCCAACGATCGGCAGATCGAAGTGGCCTGAATTGCAGAGTGAATCATTTAAGAAACTGTTTGGTAATGAAGAGACAATAAGAACCGCATCAAATACCTTTCTCATCAAGACTTAGAAACTTTCCATTTATTTTTTACACTACTCGTCTTTCATAAGGTTTCCTCGGTTTGGCTGTTGCATGAGAATTTTCCCTTCGGTTATGGATGTCATTGAATACCGGTCGAGCTGATTCTCCCTAGTGCTCAGGTAGCAAAACTATAGCGTTCCCAGTTGGACTGCAGAGAGCGAACCTTTCCTACAGAAGTTTGATACCAATTTATCAGTGGCGGAAGGATGGGAGGAATGGTGAGACCGTAGGCGGATCGAACCAGTATCGTGGTCGTGATGATCGTTGTCACTACTACTGCGCTACGCGTTCCGTGCATCGAGTAATAGAGCAAAAGTGGTAAGGAAATATTTTCATGCCTTTTATCACCAAGGTGCAACTGGATGAGAATGATTCAATTTTTCCTCTAGCTTAATTGCTGTTTTCAAACCAAACTCGAGGATTAATCTAGGAATAAAAAGTGAAAAAAGCCCCATATTATCGGCCACTGGCCATAATTTTATTGAACATTAATAACTTTAGCTCTTCCGCCAATTCCTACCAGTTGCGTAGAGTCAAATTTACGAAGTATCTTGCACGAACTAGGATCAGGTAGGGGAGCTAGGTATTTTGACGGTTTTGGCCGTGTTCAATATATAAAACTTCACAAACGCTCTGCAGATGCATCCAATTTCACCCAAAATCTCTCTTTTAAGATTCCTTTAAAGAAGTGTAAAAAATCTGCATAGTTAGGACAACCAAAGAGATGACATGTGAGTTTGCTTAGTAATCTCTTGGAAAAAATAAGTAGGTTAAAAAAAACATGAAAGGTAAATATGATGAGGAAATTTCTGGGAAATAACACCCATGGGGAACACGGGCAAAGCTTGCGTAGGCGTACAGCGCTTACCTGAAACTTCCACAATTTTTTGAAAGATCGTACTCAGATCCTACAGTGAAGGCCGTCAAGAACGGCTGATATGTGCCTTCATTGCGCTCGAACGCTAGGTCGGCGTATTGATCGAAGTTACGTCGAACTTGCAGATCATGATTATTTACACCCTGAACGCGGTAGGTTACCGTTGTTCTTTTCAAGAAACTCTCCACTTGGGACCTACATTGACTGCAAAACCAGCACCCCATGAATCTATCAGGTCTTCATTGAATGTGGCAGCGACGGCCTGTGTAAACGGATTGAAGGCGGATCTAAATTTCTCAAGACACTCAACTATTGGCATGGTGCTAAAGCTAATTTTGCTTTTCTTTAAATGTATTATGTCATCACGCTAATTTAAAAGTGCTATTTCAATTTATATGTGTAAAATATTAAACTTTATGCGTCCTATCGAGTCTTCAATATTAGTACTTTCGCAATATGAAGTTTTCTTTTACCATCGGAAAGGCCACAACGTGTCACAGAGTTCAGCAAGAATAGGTGGAACATATGGAAAGGTTACGATTAGGGCTTTCACCTACTATTTGTGGATTAGCTGTCCCCCACACGGAGCTTTTTTAATCTCTGCGTTCTGGTTGGCCGTCCAATATCTACACGAAGAAAGCCTTGATTTAGTTGAAAACGACCTACATGGAAAGCCACGGAAGGTCGCAGACCAGATTTCCGCATAGAACTTCCTTTTTAGCTATAAGAAGAAAATCTACCCAGTGTGAGGGGAAACCATCAAAGGCGGTAAAAAATGAAAGTTATTTCAACGTGTATTAGATGTTTGTGAACAACAGGCGGGCAATCCCATTCGTAACAGCAAGATGAGTAGTTTTTGATCAATATGGCATTTATTTATATATTAGGTCTTCATTAATACTAAAGTGTTATTATCCAGCAAGTACTGCCTACAGCAGAGTAAACTCGGGCGAGAAACAAAGCAGAAGTGACCAGAGTTAGTGAACGTGATGGGTTGATCAAAAGAGTATGCAAAAAACTTCGAAGGCTTCGTTAGAACGCTTTGCTTCATTCTCCTTATTCACTAGATCTTAAAATTTTTGCAAACCATTTCAAGTGGTATGAATTTCACCTCTTCGAAATACTGGATAAATCCATAAGGTTCTATTGCGAAGAAGCATGCAATTATTAGAAAGGTCATTAGTCACAGTGAAGAAGAAAATGACCCAAACTCACTTTAGAACTGGATTTTAAATCTGATAAACTGGATTTCGGCTGAGAAAATGGGACAAGGTTTTCAATGATGAAATATAGTCTTAAAAAATATAGCGTGAAGCAATGACACGAGTCTTTTAACTCGTCAACAACTACCTGCACACTGCCTGAATCAACAGCTTTTAGTTGAGAAGGAAGATGGCTTTTGTCATCATGAGTTTTCAGATATCTCTAGGTATGGCTTTGAATAAAAACACATTCAGGTAGTGAAATACCTTCCACTGAAGTCCGCTTTTTTGACCGGGTAAATGCACGTCAGGTACGCTCATGGGCTTCTCGCCAGCCTAGTAAATAATTGTGAAAAATTATCATAGTCAGAAATGAATAGCCTTTAATTGCTCCAATTTTGTTGAAAGGAAAGAACGTAGTCAATCAAAACATCTATTCGGCTAACGGAGGACGTCTTCGACTTCCTCAGCAGGTCGCTTCATTATAGCGGTGCTTCACTGAAGAAGATTCGACTCGATACGACGATGAAAACACCATATGGAGAAGCCGAACGACGGTGGACCGGTGACTCGCATCATCGGCTCTGCTGAAGACGAAGACGTCGAAACGTCAGCCGAATAAGTCATTTTATTGACTACATAATTAATTATTTCTTAGTGAGTTAATATGTTCACTACTAGTGATTCACCTTATCTCCAGCTATGTACAGATTCGGAAAGAACGGTGCTGAACGTTCGTCAGTCATACCAGTTGGCAACTGTAGCAGGCCGAGACCTCGAGGACGATCACGGATGAAGGTAGCTGAACCACAAAATAACTAGATGTGTTTGTACTAGGAGGTCTATTGATATTGCAGTCATATCTACACTTATCATTTCAAAAATCATAGACATAACATAAATATGAACTCTTCAGACCATTTAACACTCAAAAGGCGCATAGTCACTTATGGTTGTACCCTGGAAGTCTGATAGGTTTTTATAATTTGCACTTATTACCAGTACTTATTGGCCCTGCTACATCCCCACTAATAGAGCATAATAAGCTTGCTAGAAAATGAGTAGGTTAACATTGCATGATCAGTTGTTAAAGGGTGAACTTTTCAACTTACCTCTCGCTTCCAGCGAAGGAATAGTGAGTATAAACAGAGTAACTGCTATAATCATATCAACGATCTCGATATTTGATTGCAGCGACGGAAATTGGATCAGAGCCGAAAGCGGAATACGGCCGGCTCGGTTCAGATCATCCGATCCAGTTTCCGATGGTATCCTGGTGGAGGCCGGACAATTGTGTACGGCGCTGTTATTTCTTGGATTGCTTTACCTCTATCTTCATATTATTATGCACTTCATTCCTGTAAACCTTTGCTCTTTTAGTTTTTTGTTTTCGTCTCGCATTAAATGTGGTTTATAAGAAACAGCCTTTTATGGTGAGAAATACCTAAGTCGGCCCCTTCTTCAAGTAATGTACAAGAACAACAAATGGCTGTTTCAGAAATTACTACATGTTTTCGAAATTATTCTTACTTAATTGTGATTTTAAATGATGGATCTTCTCTGTTAAACCTAAACTCTTTGGTCACAATCAGAAGTAGTTTAACTCTGTTACTTGCCGGTATAGTCGTAAGAAGTGTAAATTTGTGTGACTGGCTCCACGTAATAAGTGGTTGTGAATCTTGCTTATGGAGCGATGGCAACGTGACCTTTACCGATCGCTTTCGAGAGACGAATTTTTGTACTGGCCTTCCGAAATCCATACTACTTAGGCTATTTTTTACGAATAGCATCATAAATTGCACATTTCGAGAGCATGTGCTTAACAATAACTGTATTCTATCCTTATCTACTTTCTGATTGCTCAATCGTTGAAGCCCGACGGAACATCCTATGCATGATTCCATTTTATTGCTTCTTGATCTAAGTGCAATGAGCATCTCAACTGCGTTGCTGTCTTCTTCATGAGCGGTAGAGAATTAAAAACTCCTTTACTTAACGTTTTCTGCGTTTTTTTATGAAGTGGCTTGATTTTTGCAATTAAGAGAACCACGGCGCAGAAGACGCTGATTGCGTCTTTAATTGTTAAGCTAGTAACTTAAGTACATAAAATCCGTCCTAAAAATAACTTACAGATATCTGATGTTTTTTGAGCTCTACGTGTGATTGCATAGAAGGATAAAGGATAAAACTCTTGGCTTCAATCAGTCCCTGAGGGATGCGTCATGCATTCGACTTCATTAAGTATCGTTAGAGGTGAATGAATGCATATCTAGCCTATACAATGACTCGCGTTGGCGTAACTATGTATCGATTCAGTGCTGCTATCCTCCCAGACAGGCCGCGTAGCATTTTTTCTCCTGGCGACGGAACGAGAGAGGGCTTGGAGAGCCGTGGTGTGGGATTGAACCTATGTGCGTTGCAGAGCACTTCTAACCACTGCGCTATACCCACCGCAGTGATTCGATAAGATCACTTACCTGTTTAATTAAGCTACTATTAAGTGACACTGGAAACATAGGAAAAATCTACGTAGGTTACCGCTGATTATTTCAGCTTATACAGAGTTGAAAATCTCTTATAACAAGTATTACGTAGGAACAACAAAAAAACACTTAATACTTTTTGAAAAATTAATGTAACCACTGGAATTCACTTGCATTTTTTTAAACACTCCTTTCTAATGATTAAATAATAGCTGTTGGTAGTTCGAAATAATTCTTAGTTCCTAATGAGAACAATTTTGAACAGATGTAAGTGAACAGAGTGCGTGCTTTAGAAGTAAACGTTGACCACATTCAGGTTATTCTTGACGGAGACAAGAGTAGTACATTTTTGCTGCCCATCTCTACACCTTAGCCAATCATGGTCGGATTGAGGCTGTTCTGCGACAGTCGCTCCATGATCTTGTCCTTGCCGACGAGGAACAGATTCACATTCGGCACCACATGGCCATATTGCATGTGCCGATCAGCCATGAAGTTCAAATATTTGAATGTGAATGGCGCTCGCTCGTTCGGATCCGACAGCGTCAACGGAAACTCCATAGCACTGTTTAGAATGCCATTGCCGAATCCTGGAAAGAACCTTAATAATTCCAGTACAACACTCTTATAAAGTTGCCAACTTCAGAAGCAGAAAACGTGGTCTATGACTAGAATTCTGAAGTTTAAATAAAGAATGCTTCTGATTTCCGTACTTGCTGCCAAATTTTCGAATGTATTTCAAGCCAGAAAGCATTATGTCTCATATTAACACACAACGCCCGCGTGGTTTCTCGCGTTCCTGCCGCTTGGGACTGCTAGTAAGTTTCTTTTTTTGAGCTCGCACAATCCATCCGATGACTATGATCCATTATATTGACTATAATTGAAATAACAGTCAATTACGGAGAAATTAGCTGCCATGGAACTCGCCCAAGGAAAAGTTTTTTGTGTGCTTTTAAGTGCAGAATAGAGTTGTTGCCGGTCGACACCTGTTACGATATCTGTGTTGTCTAAGTAATCGAGTGATTGCAAGAAATGCAGGAGAGGAGTTCTTTGCTCAAATTTGAACGTTCAGAAAGAGAATGGCCCAACCTGAGCTCATACAGGCCACTCGGTGGGCAGCGGCCGGTATAAAGTGCAAACCCACTATGTGTTAAAAGCAAAATGTGACACTATGCTAGGGAATGCTAAGCACTTCTTTCTTAACCTCTTTTTACAGATTTGCTTAACAATATCGGACAGCTAAGCGGCTTTACAACCTGCATTTCATAATTACCTTTCTAATATCCTTCTAAAGTCAAAAGGAAAATACGGTTTTATGCTTGATGGTTCGAACTGGCTGTTGACGCAATTTGAAATGACCTGTTCCTGATGCACTACCTACCTTTTAACATTATCCTTCCATCAAAGTCGAACAGTTCATTCACGCCAGGTATCGGTATATCGAAATGCCCTTAAAGTGCTGGTTTTGGACGTTGTTGAATTGCCGTTTGAAGCCAGTTTTAAATTAGAAAGCATTTCTTCCACAATATTTCGAGCTGTCCTTCTTCTGCCAAATGTAAACGTTACGAATAAGTGGCTTACAAGTACTTGCTAATATTCATTTAAAACAAACGCACTCATCACTATTCTTGTTCTTTCAATTAGTAGCTGTTCTAGCAAACCCCGCAAAGTTAGCGACTTCTTAAAATGCTTTGTTTTAGCGACCACAAACACATTGAACGATGAGGCCTTCATCGTTGCTCACTTTATAGGCGACTCCTTCCATCATCGTAGAGGTGATCGAATGCATATTTGGCCTATAAAATGACCTTCATTGGCTTGCAGATGTGTAGGCTAAGTGCTTCTATTCTCCCTAAACAACGCCGATTTGCCCTATCCGGGAGTAATGGTGCGCTTGATGAACCTGGAGTGCGAGATAGAACCCACGACCACGTGTGTAGTTCTGGAAACTCCACTGCACCACGCAGACCGCTAATCATATTGCTAATTGGAATAGAAAGATAATCTCGTTGATTGACATTGATTGACTATGGAGCAACGGCTAGTTTTGTTGATTCTCTTACTAAAACGAAATGGCTAGAGAAATAAAATTTCTCTGCCTAGGACATGCGTTTAGCATGCATATGGTCAATAATACCTTTTATTTTAACGAAAATCAAAAAATCTGCCCAGATAAAGAAGTATCACTCTTTCTAATCTTTACCATTATTCTTACGCCAGAGAACAGAAAAATCTTCTGATTACCTGCAACTTCTCGAATTTTACTGAAGTCGTATTCGGCGCCAACTGTACCGGCCGTCAAGAAGGGTTGATACATACCATCGTTACGACTCAGTGGAGCATCGGCATATTGATCAAAATTACGTCGCACTTGTAAGTTAAAGTTGTTTGCTCCCTTAAACAAACGGCAACGAAAGAGTCGTAGCCTAAGCGACAGTGAGTGTTCACCGAAAAATCACATACATTGACAGCAAAACCTGATCCCCCACGAATCCGCGAGGTCTTCGTTGAAAGTGGCTGCGACTGCTTGAGTGAATGGATTGAAAGCAGATCTAAACAGCGTTACTGAGGCCCAACATCGGCAGATAACGGTAGAGGAGACAACGTAAAACATGAAAGAAGAGAGAGATAGGATGGCTGTGAAAGATTTCCGTTCATCCATCGTGTTTTATTGATCTGTAATAATTTGGCGGACGTGAAGCACGCTGAGTTTGAAGCCCTCGCTGAGAATTTCCCATCTTAACATCAGTTCCGACTATATCATAATTAAAGGACTACAGGCTTGTGGTATCTTGATATAGACAACAATAAACACATTATGGCCCAAATCCTTCAACATGTCATAGCTTTCCTGTTAATCATCTAAGAAACCGTGCGAATGCTATTCACTCCATTCCTTCCTCGTTGACGGTCTAGAAAATCCCCCATTTGTTCTCTTCACAAAAATGCCAAGGGAGAGCTGCCGTTTCTCTTCGTCCTCAAATTCTTGTTACATTTTCTTTCACTGCACTTTTTTGCTATCATTTTCGCAATCATTGATTCTGTAAGTGGAGTCTTGACTGCTCGCAGGGTATACGTTGTCAACGTTATCGGAAATAGTAGCTTCTAACCATTCTGGAAGGTCGGTGCCATTCTGTCGCCTTTCCTTTTCTCTTGCTGAGATCCTGGTGTGATGGTGTGATGAAAATAGTGGGATCGAAGAAAACGGCGAGGTCATCATATCGGAAAATTCGACGTAATCTCACGACAATACATTTTTTGCAAGTCCTTCCTGTATTGTTTTCTTAGCGCTAAAGGCATTTCTAATTGTTATGCTGATTTACGGTAAGTACAGAATCATTCTTATGTAGAAAATGTTGAAGCTTTTTTTAAAACGTTTCGACCTCAGATAATTTGGGGGGATAAGCGACTACAGAGTAGAGCGCCTGTGGTGCAGTGGTCGGAGGAGCCCTGCAATACACATGGGATCGATCCCCGCGCCCTAGGCTCACTAAGTCCTTCATCCCTCCCGGATCGGCAAATTGGTACCAGACTTGTCTGAGAGGGTAGCAGCACTGGCTCGATACATCGATTGGGCACTGCGAGTCATTGTAAAGGCCAGATATGAATTCAATCACCTACAAACGGTGCTTAATGAAGTCGATTGCATGGCGCATCCCCCAGGGATTGATCAACGCCGAGAGCTTTATCCTTTATCCTTTTAAGCGACAACAATGGTAAAATCTGGCACTAGTTTATAATATTTCAGACCCAGATGTTGAACGTCGGTGGTGAATGGATATGAACCAAATCAGTCAAGGGTAGATTTCGTTCAGGACTACACAGTTGTGATAATGCAATCTCATGTTGAATCGCAGGATGCAAAAGTAATGTCTGCTTCCAAGTCAAGTAAATCAACCTGTCATGGCTTATAATAGACCGAACTGGACTAGCTCGTAATGGACCAACTAAAATAAAACTTTTCGAACCCGTAGAACTTCGTGTACAAGATGCATGTTCTATTATTGTGCCAGTTTAGAATTCTAAATCTCTGAAGCTCAAAAAATCGCTGTTCACGCTTTTTGCTACTTGGAGCTCGTATTTCCAACATCAAAGTAGTTGAACATGCGCGATTTCGTTTAGTATGGCATAACGGTGTTTCTCAATATTTTGGCATTGTGTGTGGTTGGTGGGGTGGGGTGGGGGGGGTTTGGAGATTCAAAAAATTTAAATATTTCTTTGTCAGTCTTTCAATTCTGTGAAAATTTTTATCTCAAATAAATTTTTAAAGGCCTAAAGTCCAGGAAGTTAAATTTCTTAGATAATATTTTGGAAAATTTATACTTTTAAGCAAGAGACTTAATCAAGCTGTAATGTTCTCGGCTCTTTCACTGATGTAGTGATAAGAAAATTATTGCATATTGCCGGCAAACCGACATCGTGATTTTCTCATTGTAATGTTAAGCAGTCGACTCGCTGCCATAATGAGAAGATTTCTGGAAAACCACATTTTGAACTCGGATTCAGATAATTTTATGTCGTACCGTCCACTGAATACTGCCACCTGTCCTGGAAGGTGAACGTCTGGCACGGATGCGGGTTTCTCACCAGCCTGAAGTCGTATCAGTTTTTTTACGAAGTGGATATTACCTGAAATGAGTTTCGGCCTTTTTCAAGATAAAATGTACCTTGTCTCCAGCTATGTACAAATTTGGAAAGAAAGGTGCTGAACGTTCGTCTGTCATTCCTGTGGGCAACTGAAGGAGTCCCAGACCTCGAGGTCGATCACGCAAGAATGCGGCTTAATAGTAAAAATTCTCTTAGAAATAAATAGTAATGCTTTTCTGCAATTTAACCTCTTTGACGCAATCAATGAGGAATAAACCACTCTTATTTATGGCGTTTACTGAAACGTGGTAAACAAAATCGTAACAACGCGTTTTATTCTGAGCCTGTAGAATGGGCCGACGACTAGATATTCGGCAATTGTGGAGTGCATTGAAATCAAAGGACTTCGTCTGCTATGTTCTTCTTAAAAAGTGTTCATCGATTATCTGCCTCACTAGCGAAGTCTCTGTCGTATTCAAACGTTATAAGTGGAGAGACATCGGAGTGGACTTACTTGCTTAGCTAGACGTCTTAGTACCATGGCCATTAGTGGTAATTACGCAAAATATCTTTGCACCTTCTTCATGAGTAACAGTTTTTTATGGGACCAAACTTGCAGAAAAACAGGTTTTTTTTGGGGATTATTAAGTGCAGAATACGATTTTTCCCGAACTACGCTTGGTACACCACTGGTGGTCGGGAAGATATCGACTGACTACAAAAAGTATAGCAAAAGAACTCTGTATAGCAAAAAAACCACTAAATGTATTGAAGTGAATGCACGTGGTCCATTGGTCACCGCGTGTGCGTCGTCGCGAATGTGTTAAAATTGTGTCTGATGCATCCTTCTGCTGTTTAACATCATAGCTCTCTCAAGTTTAGATTAGACAAATGTCCTATCAAATGAATCAACTAGAAAATGCCTACTCATTGCAAGTAGTTGTCGTCAAACCTTGCCCTTGATTTCCAGCCGTGTTTTGGTTTCTTAAGATGGAGCTTTGTTCCAATTAAGGGGTTTACCATTAATTCATTCAAGTACAGCTCGTGCGGTTACTTGCTCATGCTTGTTCTTCAGTTGCCTCATTGTGGACACGCGATGGCAACGATTCCAAGAGAAAGAATTGCATAATCTTTTTGCCACTTGTGTTTTACCCTTAGCATAACGGAGTATGATTTAAGCCCGTCGAAAAGATGAACTGTACACTGAATTTTTTGGCTTACTTATTTGAAGAATTGATACTCGATACTTGAAGGGTCCGCCCCCACTGGTTGTGCGAGGCGCAGCATAATCTCCACTTTTCCGAGATTTGCTGGTTAAGCCATTGCGGTTCCTTGGAATCCCGAGGTCAGCATGGCCAAAAATCCACCCCAGGTCTTCACCACCACAGGCAGTCGCAGCCCTTGTGGATCAGAGGGAGATTTACTACCACGCGACTTGGATGCCAGGACGGTGGTGGATCCTCGTATTGGATTACTCTTAGCTAGGCTTCTTGATGGAAACGCCATACTCCTTCTCAGCTTGGGAGAATCTGCCAGGGGGACGGACCCCACGCTGTACATCGCAGTCCTACACCCAGGAACACCTGCCAGGCACGATGAGGCGGTAAACTGAGGTATTTGAAGACTAGCGTTTTTTAAATGCATAAACACATCCCAAGGGGTGGATAATACAGTGGTATTGGTGCCGATCACCACGAGCACGGTGCTGGTTCGATCCCGTTCCACGCTCACCAAACTTCTCATCCATCTGAGGTCAGGACGTTAGTACCACACTCTCTGCAATCCACTTGGGAACATCTTAGCCCTGCTACCTCAGAACTCCAATGAAAATCGACTCCACCAGCATTCTGTGATATTCATGATTAAATGAAAATCCTCAAGCAGAAGCCGAAGCCACAGGTAAATGTTAGGAAACCTTAGTGGAAAATAGGTACGACGAAACGAACCGAATCAGAGAAGCGCTGGGATCCGCAGAATAAATGTGAATGCTACCCTGTGGAAATCTAAGAAGGCTTTGATTAAAATGCAACTTGTCCGAGTAAATGAACTTCGTCAGAAAGCAGCATAATTGTAGACCTTTTTTTTTCAATGCGGCATCATGAGAAGCTACAACGGGGATCACATCTTATCCTAGTCGATAAAAGTGTTAAGCTTAAACAAGATGAGTTAATAAATAAAGAAGAAGGTTAAAGATTTCGGCATTAGTCATTCATTTAAGTGCCGTTATTCAAATCTGTTAAGCACCACGAAAGAAAAAGGATGATACTCTCGGCGTTGATCAATTCCTGATGGATGCGCCATGCATTCGACTTCACTAAGCATCGTTGAAGATGACTGAATTCATATCTGGCCTTTAGCTTTTGCAATGACTCGCGGTAGTCTACCGATGTATCGATCCACTGCTGCTGTTCGCCCAGACATGTGTGGGACCAATATGCCGAACTAGGAGGAATGGAGGGATTGGCGTGCCTTGGGCGCGGGGATTGATCCGTTGTGTACTTCGGGACGCCTCCGACCACTGCGCTACACGCACCCCTATTAAGCAACCAAAGAAGTAATTAAATGCAGATATGGCCTAATAGAATGACTTTTGAGGGCTGCAGTTGTATGACGCTAGTGCTTTTACCTTTCTTAACAACTTTGGTACCAATATGCCTGCTCAAAGGCATGGAGGGTTTGGCCAACAAGGTGCAAGGTCAAATAAGAGTACGACGTGTTTGTTGCAACCTCTTGCCACTGCGGTGAGAATAATATCGAATAAATAGACTGGAATTAAGGTTTCCTCATGCCTCATTGGGTGTCTTCGCTAACTAGAACACCTACGAATCCCAATTTCTTCGAAAAAAACACGGTACAAATCGAATATTTGCTATAGAAAAGGTTAAAACGACTGGTAATTCTAACGGATTCCGGTGCAACGTGAAGCTTTGACGATGATGTCACAGGAGCAACAAGAGAATATTTGGAGAATTCCACAAGTAGAGCACCAGCAAACTGAGAAAGTTGGAATGAACGTACTTAGAGTATGGTTGAGGCCAACATAACGACTAGGGCCGTCCATCATAAAAAAATAATTTTAGCAGCCCATCGTCTTAAAACTTTTTGTGGTCCGATAAAGAGAAGTGCCATAATCAATACGTCATTGTCAGTTCGATTCTGGCCGACTTTATTGTTCCAAAATTCCACACGAGCTTTGACCGCAGATACACTTGAAAGTTACTCAGGGCACAACTGTGGTAATACTTGGGACCATGACGTGTCACTGAGCACGGATATACCATACCCGCTGTTTTCTTTTCCGAAATACGTAACGCCATTTTGTCAATTAACGATCGTAGATCAATCTATTCTTGACAGTATAACAAATTCAGAAAAAATCTACGCCATCCTTTATTAATTAACTGGCCCTTTCACAGTTTTCGCTCAAAATCTGATGTTTACAGTCAACAGGAAACCCACTTTGTTTCCTGTCTACAGGCAAATCCGGTGTGATATAAGCTAATGCAAACTTTGTGGTACTCAGTTGAGTCCTTTGATGATAAATTGAGGATAGTAGAGATAAAAATGATGAGTGACTCAAATGCTTGAAAAATTCAACTATACAACTCGTACTTGACTTACTAAAGTTTTTTAAAAAGAAACGAACCTCTACTATTCACTTCCTCAATTACAGCAAATAGAGCCACACAGTACTGTATCATCATTGAACTCGCAAGAACGAAAGATGACTTTGTAAAATACAATGTTAACCTTTTATTTTTTGCCGACTATAATTTTCGCGGAAGGGTATGATGTGAAATACAACCCACAACGATGCTGAGATCATCACAAAACTTGGACCGCGGGCCAGATCTAGGTAAAATAACTGTGGTAACTATGACCTTCTCTAAAAAGTGCCCTAGATTCCAATTTCAGTAGAAGTGGTATGGGTTGGGCTTAAAAATGAGTTGAGTAGAGGTGGTGGAACGTCCCTTTTTTACAGCACAACGAAAAAAGTATGAGAACTCTGGAACATTTTACTATAAAAAGACGAACATCTGGACGCACAACTATTGTGAATTCAGCTGCATTTCTTTATCATCGAGATATTGTGACATGATCGTGACTTGGAATTTTCGTCAACGTTAACTAGGAATCCACATCCCGCGTCACAAAGTCTACGTTGGCGCTATGCCGTGTATGCAGCTTTGAACACTTGCGGTCAACTAACTCTTCATGGAGAAGAAATCGTTGCTGTACAGTTCCATTACAAATCGGGAAGGAAACACCTCTTTGCTAAAATTGAGACCTATTTTGGAATCCATTTCCTTCTAATGCTTACTAATTACAAGTGGACGGAGGTGTCAATCTAGATAGGACTCGAAACTTCCTAATCACATAACCTTCTGCTACTGTATAAATTAAATTTCGAGTTGATATGCTCGATAAGGTAGCAGAAAGCAAGGAAAGAAGTGGGGATTTTTAGAAACAACAATAAACGACCGATTTGAGATCAACAGGTATGATAAAATGTGGATCGGATCATTCCTCGACTCTCTCCCTTTGTTTCTTTGTCCGCCTTTGCATGTTTAACCTAAAAAAAAGACCGGATTCGTCATACCTCACCTATGTGTCATTCGAAAGTTGCAAAACGTAAATGGGCTCATTAGCAACCCATTTTTTTCATTGTATTCCAAGTTATATTGAACAAGTTCAAAGACAGATTTTCTGTGGTTTTCCAAGTTTTTGAGGCTTTTCTTAAGGTTTATTATTTGTAACGAAGTAATCAGCGAAGGCTATATGATCACCAAAGAATACTCCGTGCTAGTGATACGGAGATGTTTGAGAAAGTTACATTCTCTTAGTGAGGGGGTTTGTTAAATCTCCTATACGAGCCTGAACTGTTCCAATTGTTAAAACCAATTGTGTGGTATTTTGTCTGACCCCCGTCCTGCAACAAATTGGTCTACAATTTACGGGTTGCAGTGACTGCATTTCCTGCCCAAAAAGTCGTCGGCTGTCGTCAAAAATCAGTTTTTTCGTCACACTTCATATTGTTCTCGAGAAACAAATCATTTTGTTGGATGAAAAAAGTAAGGTAGATTTCTTAACCAACGATTCTATTGTCATTTCTCCATTTCACATGACAATCGTGTTTTGTTCTCGAACTAGTTTCGGTTGGCGACTTCATACGGTCACCTATCGATGACAGCAGGCTGAGCTCGATCCTCGTCTTCTTCGTCATCAGAACCTTGTAACAGCATTCTTTTATACCTGCAGCAACCGATCTCTAGTCAAATAAGGCCTTCATCCGCAACCCACTTCTTCCGCTTCACGCATACGTTCGAATTCATACAAAAATTTTCTGATGCTGTTAAACACTATGTTCATTCCTATGGTATAATGAGTCTAAATTAGTAAGAAAAAAACAATATTAAATTTGAGCGAGACGGGGCAATCATCCTTTTCGTGACAAAGGTAGTTTTTCGATTGCTGACGGTTATTTCTCGATCTATGAAGTATTTCAGGAGATTTATAGAAGGGACTTTTCTCTGCCGCATATTTCGCTCTTATGAAGTCTCCTTCAAATTTAAATATGTCTGAAATTGAAACTTTCCAGAAATCGGCAGCGAAGTTTATGATTTATAATTTCTAACGGGAGAGGCAGTAGCACCAATTATAAACGATACGTTACGAGGACAGTGCTGTCCTGCTGGACGAGAAAACCCCGCTTGTTCATTCACTTCTTGTTTGACATATCAGCCCTGAATCAATAAAATGAGAAAAATAATACCGACAACTCCAGAAAATCAGATATTCGTTGTGGTAAAATGATAGAACTTGCTAGGCAAAGACCTGCGGACTACAAAGCTACTAATTTTAATTAATGAAATTCGCTACGACCAGAGGTCTATTCATTTGAAGCGGAAGGATGTTAGTACCTTCGTGCCGTATGACTTCCATCGAGATCACGTTGTCGTGTAAAAGTTCGATTAGTACACAACGTTTAGTAATCTAGTGACGAATAGAATTCCATCTTAAAAAGCCGCTTTGTTTCTACGGGATCAAGTTGACCTTTTTCTGCACAACGCAGTAGTTAATAATTTAGTTTAAGTTGTGGCAGTATAACCATTCATGACTTCTACGTGTAGTGCAAGTATCATGATACCATATAAATAAATCAGATAAGAATCACTACTGTACCGCCTAGATGAGTAAGATCACTTATACTCGGTATCTTGCGCCTTTACAAATTCAGTGAATATATTCCCATTTGTTAGAGCTTAGCACATTGGGAGTGCCAGAATTCTCTGGTTTTCTACAAATGAAGAAACTTGGAATCGCATGTGATTGGTGGTTCTGGAGGAGAAAAGCAATGAAGCAAAATATAAATATTAAATGTAATCCATGAAGTGGCTGCCAGTACAGTGGTAGTGGTGCAGCATTACATTCTGGGTAGGGAATCCAGTACCATACTTGTCTATGAAAAGTTAATCCACTGCAATACAAGTGGAAACGATGGCCATCTCAGAACTCTAAGAGGAATCGAGTCGAGAAGCATTCAACCATTTTCATGAAGAAGATGACGTTGCTCAAAAAAGGAGCCAAATTCGTGCTCTTAAAGTTAGAAAATGTACTTGGATGATGGATGGGAAGAAACTAATGGAATGCAATAAGTGCCAAAATCTCCACAGTAGTTGTGAAAGACGATTCGTGTGAAAAAGATGCAATCGACGAGGTGGTTATTCTGCTTGTAATTGTGCTTTTATTGGTTGATCGCTGAAAAAAACGATTCAGTCCATAGCAGTTGCTTTTTCTTTTCTAAGTTGTACAGGTACAAAAATGGTACAGACTAGAAGCAGTCACCTGATAACAAATTATTGGTTGGCCGAATTTCTGTCCATTGTAAAAATCCGCTAAGAGTTCGTTTTTCGTTGCAAATTCATTGCATCAGAAAGACGGATTCGATGGAATTTTTAGGCTTATTAAGACAATAGATGTTAACCCAGATGCTGAAAAAAGTATGCACACTTTCTACTCTTTTCTTCTTCACAGAATGCTGCTTTGCTATGGCTGCTTCGATTCTTTAAGATCTTGTCTTGATTTTCTTTTACATGGCACATATATGGATTTTGTAAGGCTTGCAACATTTGGTTCGATGTCCTGCGTCCATCATCCACGAAGGTGCTCGGATTTGCAAGATTTTTTATTTCTATTTTTTTTCTTTGCTCATGCTGCAATTTTTATTCTGCAGGTCGAGGTCGTGCCTTCTCCTCCTATTTCGTTCAGTGCTGCTCGAATTGATTCTCCTTGTTATCCTGTGATAGAATTCATATAGCATTCCCTAGGTCTTCATTGTAGGCAGTCGCCGAACTTAGTCGATTACAAAAAGCTTTCCCGTCAATCTACCTATCACGGAAGGATGAGGTAATGATTGGCCTAAAGGTTGAAATGAAAGCCATGTGTGTATTGCAGAGCACCCTAGTACTGCGCTATACGTGTCCCACGTGTATTATTAATGACCACTCACTTTCTTTAAGTGCTTGAGATTTATTTAACCAACTTCCAAAAGCTTTAGTATAAAGGGCGCAACTGCAGCTTCTTAAAATGAGAAAATTTGTGATGAATTATAATAATAAAGCCATAACACTCAATGCATAGCAGTAACAATAAGAATCTGTTATAACAATCTCGTGTCTTCTTAGCAAGAAAACAGTGAATAAGTTTGCTTATTCCTCTTTTTCTTTTACTTCCCCTATTATCTCTTCCTGGTCATTCGAGCAGCGAATATCGAAGTAAACAACTAGACGGATTTACAAAACAATAATTTTACAAGTTTCAGGTCGTAGATGATGACCATACTTGTGCTCGCTGCTCTTGTCGCCGACAGAACCCTATGCTTGACCAGAGAGCAGCTCCTACAGCACCTCAAAGAAAAGCAGGATACGCGGAATACCTTTGACTCTCGAGTGCCTCGCTTTATACAACCAATTGGATATGTGGACGACGAGTACGTTGCCAATGTAACTTTCACGCGTTCTTTCATCAAATCAAGGCAACAATTCATTATGACGTCAAGATGATGGGTATTGAATCGTTTCCAGAATAATTACTTAGAGTTTCTCCAGTTTTCGAATTCTGTCTCCCACACAGCTACTAATTCAATTTGTTTTGGAAGTCAAGCAAAACTGTAAATTTGGGGGAGCATATAAAAATTGGAAGACTGAAGCCAGAGCAAAAGATGGAATCCCTGATTCCTGACGATAGATTCGTTTGACTCATATGTCAAACATTAATCATGGGTGCCTAGAACAAGGAAATCTATAGATGCTTTAAGAAAGCCTTTCAGAAAGTTTTTTGAATATGTTCACGTATCTTGACTTGGAAAAGTATGACTCGAAATTCAACCATTACGGTGCTGAGATATTTGCAAAACTTGCACTCCAGGCCAATTCCAACTTGCGTTTACCCTTCGCGGGGCTCACGTGTTCCCCGCTGCACCACGAAGACCCATCACTTTGCTATTCTCTCAGCCAGTTTCCTACCTAACGGTGCCATTAGTAAACACATCATACGCTGCCGTGGAAACAATAATAAGCAGTAAATAAAAAGTTAACATTGTGATTTCGACTATAGCCTCAGCTTAACTGGGTTCAATGCCGATTTGTGGTCGCCTAGATCATTCCCGCTGATGGGTGATTGCTGATGGTACGTTAGCTAGAAAACTGGTTGAAAGAAAGGCAGGAGGGCAAGGACCTCAGTGGTGCAGTGGACAACACGTGAGCTCACAGAAATTGTATTAGCGGGTGTGAATTTGGCCCGGAGTAGAGCTTTTGCTGATATCTCAGTATCACTGTGGCTATTTTCATGCCTTTCAAAAACCGACTTTCGTTTAACCTCGGCATGACTAATCAACATATGTTTAAACTGTTCAGTTCACATAAGGTTGTTATCAAACTTTCATTCGGCCAACATTTCGACGTTCTTATCGTCCTCACTGCCGATGATCCGAGTCGATGTCCACAGTTCTTCGTGCTGTCTTCATTGTCGTATCGAGTCGAATCTTCTTCAGTGCCCAATAAAAATTCCAAAGCAAGCTCGTGTAAGCAAGCAATTTAAATACATGTTGATCAATCATACCGCGGTTAAGGCAAAGTGGGTTTTGACATATTGCTATCTTTTTGCTAGCTGATAATGATACCGAGTTCTGTAAGACAGGCTGTCCGGAAAAAAACAAGACAATGATTCCGATAAACATCCTGCTTCCTTTATAAAAAGAGCATCGCCGGGTGATGTTGCCGCATTTGAACGGTATTCCACTGAAGAAGATCCGACTGGATGCGATGGCGGAGACATCACATCGAGAGTACGATCTGTGGACATAGACTCGAATCATCGGCTCTGAAGAAGACGAAAACGTCGGAGCCTTAGACGAATAAAGTTCAAGTATATTCAATATATTCACTGAGCTTATCCATGGAAGAATACACACATATGTCCAACCAAAAACGATTTGTATATTCTGGGTGGCATATTAGCACTGCATTCTTTCAACATAGACCGAACTGTACCAATTTCAGGCCCATCTGGCCACGCGTTCTGGACACGGTGAAATCGGAAGCTGAGTTGTTTTTCGATGACGACAATTTCGCCTATCGGGTACGTATATCAGGTCAAAAACAAATTTAAAGTGAATCTGTGAACGACTATACAATCGATGTATTCAGCAGTGGATCTTCTTCTGAAATATACTACGCCCATTATGTTGCGGTCTTGTTACGGACGTTTGCTAAAATGATCAAGAATATGTTCGAAGTGAAGAACCAAATTACGAAAGAGAAAAGTTGGTGTTAATTGGAAAGTAATTCTCAGACCTCTCAACGGTTTACTGCCTCATCGTGGCTTGGAAGTGTTTCTGAGTGTAGGACTGCGATGTACAGCGTGGGATTCACTCCCTGGCAGGGTCTCCCAAGCTGAGAAGGAGTCCGGCGTTTCCATCAGGGAAGCCTAGCTAAGAGTAAACCAATACCAGGATCAACACTGTCCTGTTATCAAACTAGTCGCATGGTAGCAAATCTCCCTCTGATCCACAAGGGCTGTGACTGCGTGTGGTGGTGACGATCTGGGGCAGACTTTGACCAGGCCGTCCCTGGGATTCCAGGGAACAAAAAATGGCTTAACCAGCAAATCTCCGAAAAATGGAGATTATGCTGGGTCTCTGCACAACCAGTGAGGAAAGGTTATTGAAGTATCAAGTACCAAGTATCAAATTCTCCACTAATTACAGTTGGTTTCTCTGATTGTTGTTAAGAGCATGAAGGAGATACTATTTGCCGCTGCAGTCGTTTTCTGGGCGTCTTTGTGTTGAATCCGTTACTGGGGTGCTATATCGATGGTGATGGTTTTAAAGCCAGATAATAACAGAAATAAACCGTTTGAATTGTGGCATCTACTCATCTACGATTTCCAGATAGCCCCCCTATCGAGATCCAGCGGCTCTTATCCGGAAAATGGACAAGGAGGACAATTACAACAAAGTGATCACCTTTCTTGAGAAGTACATTTAATAAAATCAATAAAGATTAGGTCGTTCGAAATTCAGTCATTCCTGAGAAGTGCGCTATGCGTGTGACTCCATTCAGCATAGTACAGGTGACTGCTTGCATATCTAGTCTCTACAATGACTTCCAGTGAACTACTGATATACGAAGTCAGTGCCGCTATTCTACCAGACAAATCTGGTACCAATTTGCGAACCCCGAAAGGATTGCAGGCTTGGTGAGCCGGAGGCATGGGATCCCATCAACGACCATGTATGTATTACAGAGCATCTCAAATCACTGCACTACATGCGTACAATCAATAGCAGTCATAATTTATTTCCCCGTTATAAAAAATTTTTTACTGACAACGAATAGAATTACAATAATGATGTTAAGTCCAATAGTAGAATGATACGCGAAACATATGCTGTTATGGAATTAACCGCGAACAAGGAGAAAAAAGGTGAAAACTAACGAAGGGACACACGTTGAGCATTCAAATGCCCTAATAGAATAATTCCTAGCTTTTGAAACAATACAAATGTCAAAAAAAAGACGGAACAGAAAAATGAGACAATCCAGTTATGACAAAGAACTGCAATTCTACCTGTAGCAAGAAGGTCTGGAGTAAAAAAAGAGATATCGATGAAGGAAAGGCGATGACTCCCCAAAGCACCTGAGCGAAATAGTGGAAGACCGCGTGAGTGGCTTCATCGAAGCCAAGACGTCACTGCTCTGGATAGTTGGGGTTGAAGAGCACCGGCATGAAGAACTCGAACATCATCACTATCAAGCACACAGCCACTGTGTAGAAGATCACAAACACGTACAGTGAACGACCCTGAACCCTCTACAACTAGCAATTATTGGAAAATCTGACTGACTTTTGGAATGTCTAATTTTAATTTCAAGTGGTCAAAAATAGAAATGTCACTGGTTCTTTCCTAAGTTCAACATATTTTTTACAGTTAAGGGAAAAATGTATTAAAGGTATGTCAGAAACTTAAAACAAATTGCACCAAATACCGAGAAAGTGGAAACTGAAGGAAAGCAGTAATGTGAAGCAGAGTTTTATAATAATTTCCAAGATATGGTGTCCATTTAGAGAAAATCAATATCATAACTTCAATGATGCTGAGATATTTGCAAAACTCCGGACTGCACGTGTCTGCGATGGGGAAAGAACGCGCTATTACCCTTTCCGGTGGCTAACGCGTTCACCACCACACCATGTGGGTCCATCGTCTCGCCTGTCTCTCAGCTAGTTCTATCTATTAGTGCCATCAGCAATAACCCGTCAGCGAGATTGATCTGGGAACCCTAAATAGGCAATGAACCCACCAGCTAACGCGTTAGCCCTCGGAAAGGGTAATAGCGCGTTCGTTCCCCCACCGCAGACAGCTGCAGTCCGGAGTTTTGCAAATATCTCAGCATCACTGAAGTTGTATTTCGCAGCATATCCTGCGGTTAAAAGAGTAAGCAGTAAATAAGAAGTTAAAATCGAAGATATTTCATGAGTAAAATATTGCTAACGAGACGCTAATCACCTTTAACGTATTCACGTGCTCCGGTTTGTTAAATGGATCCAAGTCGGTGCCCAAGGTGATCTCTGAAAGAAATCCAGACATATACAGGAGATTCAAATAAAGGAAAAATACTCAGTGAACTCTGCTGAAAGCCTGATAAGCATAAAGTCCCAAAGTGAGTGACATTTAGCGACTTTTGCTAGATTTTCTTAACAAATTTGCGACTTAGTGATTAATTCCACGATGGTGTAGAACACCGTCGTGATAGAGCCCAAATTTGCAGCTCAATATTTTTACTCACTTTTATGGAAACAAGATCCGCTCGCCATTGGGTAGGCCAATGAACAACTTTTTGTAGTGGGGAGTCACAAGTATAGTCGAGCGACCGTTTATGAAAGGTGCAGTGTCTCTGAATTCCCGCAAGAAGTTATAATATCGAGGGAACAGAGTATGAGTAACCTATGAGAACTATGGATAATAAGTGAATAGTCGGTAGATGAAAGGCAATGAAATGACATACAATGAATAATTCATTTAAGAATTGAAAAGTTGGAGGTCTTGAAACATGGTGGAAATATGTTCCGCACAGAGTCAAAGGTACAAGAAACGAATAGAGAAGAATGGAGTTCCTAAAAAACATGGCTGAGATTCTTCAAGTGGCCAAACACAAGTGAGTCCACGTAACGGTGAATAAACAAATGAAAAATAAACGAAAAGCGCAAAAGAAAATAAGGCAGGACAGAGAACACAAGCACCATTCAACCACTAGGATGATGAGATATGAGCAAAACTCTGAACGACAGGTGAGCCTCAAACTTGCAATTAATTACCCTTCCCCAGGGATCACGTGCTATCTACCACACAAACCGATGCCCTTGCCTCCCTTTTTCTCTCAGCCACTTTTCTACTCCAACGATGCTGTTAGCGATCATCCTTCAACTGGAATGATCTAGGAAGTTAAAACCTATGACTTCGTCTGCAGCTTCAGGTTAACTAGGTTCAATGCCAATTTATGCTCTCTAGATCAGTTTGATGGGTGGTTGACGATAGCAACGCTTCATTAGAGAAGTGGCTGAGAGTAGGGCAAAGCAAGGGCCTCGGTTAGTGTAGTGGATAAACATGTAAGCCGTCTGAGAAGACAACGTTGGGTTGGAAGCGCAACCGAGGCTCTGAGGTTTGCTCATATCTCCCGCGATTCCATTTCACATAGTATCGTGCAATAAAGAGATAGGCAGTAAATGAAAGCTGAAAAAAATATAGCATTTAACAAGATGAAAAAATAGATTTTGACCAATCATTCGGTAGAACCGTGTATACAGAATGTTCAACATCTATAACAACATGGCAATGTCGCCTAACCTCAGTTTACTTGACGTATCTGATTGGTTGTCAGAAAGGTGTATAGGATACATTCGGGGAGCATATGAGCTCATAGTAGTCCACCACCTTCTCCATCACGAAACATAGCTTGTATGGAACATTTCAAAAAATGTCGTTTAAGCACCATGAGTGGCGTGCAGAGTTATCGTCATGGTTGAAGCATCAACCCACGATGACTCACGTCTCTGCTGCATAGTAGAGCGCTGGGAGGAACGCTGAGTTGAAAAGTTGAGCTTGGAGTTTTGGGTCCGCTAACTAGTCGGAGGCCCCCTTTGAGAGGCCTGATCGCGGTCCATGCTACCTTACTTTTTTTCTATAATTCACGTTGCTCTCCATGTTCACTGCCCAAGGCGCAAGCATGAAGTGGTTTCTGTTATCAGAGAACTATCCAGTGCGATGTACTCACTTTCGCATCATGGGCTCTTCGTAAGCTGGGCGTTTGTCCTATTTATGAGCAGTCCAATCTTTTTCTCTCCTAGTTGAACTCATTTAGCACTGCGTCTCCTTTGTTGGTATTTTTTTTCAGTGGATGATGATGTTGTCGGCAAAACGATAATTTGATAGGAATTTTCTATTAATACGTCTGCTCTTTCCGTACTAATTGATTGAATTCATTACTCATTGTAGTCCAGCAGAAAACAGCTTTGGTGATATTGTGTTGCCTTGTAGAACCTTTTTTCTATGGGTGCGGAAAGTGTTGAACAGAACATGCATTTTTGTACTGCCCTTCTGATCACGGTCAGATAGTGTTCAAATATAAGAGGAGTCCACTGCTCGGTCGAGGACTGCTGATAAGACTGCATTCGTTTCGACGCTGTCAAACGCTTTTCGTAGTTATAAAAAGTCAGGAATACGACATGGTTTGGATGTTATCCATGCAGCAGAACCCCTGCCCAAATCCTCCCTGCTCAACTGGTTGTGTCCCACTCAAGGTATTCGATATGGACAAAATGATAATCTTAATTGACACTTTGTAAAGGACACTCGGCAGGCATACTGAAAGGTAGCTACGAAGATTTGTGACCTCCATCTCGAAGCAAATGGCCGCTTACATTGTATCGGGTTCTGGAGTTGTGCCACTCTTAGTGCTTTCTATCGTAGCTCAGCTTCAGAAGGTAGAAAGGAGCTTTTTCGTCCATCAGAGATTTTGGCTCCGAAATGGGATTGTAAGAAGCGCAGGATTGGCAAAGAACTTTTCCGTTTTCAATTCTATATCATGGCAGAATGTGGTAATAGTCCCATATTCACTAATCAGGAAGCATAACGCAACATTATAGTCGCGTGGATTCCAACGCCACTTCTTCAGAACACATCCTTTTTGGGCTGCTTACGATAACTTTTTCTCGCATTTACCTATTCACTCCTCCTGCAGGGATCTTCTACAGCTGGCATTTATTAACGGTGATGCTGTGTTGAAGTAGGATCAAACCTCACTTTCTTTCTCCCTTCGAGTGACTGCTTAATGCTAATAGAGATGTATGAATTTCTTGTTCGAGAAACTGAGAAGAGTTTAGCACAAGTTTTAAATCCTTCGACATGCAGCTTGTAGTCGAGGAGAGGATTTTCCTCCGAATATTCTTGTCATACACGACCCTATCTTGGACGATGGCAGGAGTTCCTTTTCAGCTTATGGCAGACCAGAATTTTCGCACTAAGAAGGCCGGTACAGGTCTAGTATAGAATCCAGGTGCCAATGAAGTGTCAATACCAATTTCTTTTCGTGAGAACATGATCGATCTCCGCATGAGTCGTGCCGCTAGGAGACTTCCCCGTCCACCGGCGATTTTCTTTGTTCTTGAAACAAATTAACTATGTATGTGGTCTCCATGAAAGCAATCACCCTGTCAACGTCGAGTAAGGAGATGATAATACCAAGAATAAGTCGGAGAAAATATCCACTTCATAAAAAATCTACGGTGCCACTAGTAAAAAAAATTCCTTTAGAAGAAATTGTGACAAATGTTTCAAAAATTGTGGCACCACGCAATATGTCTAGCCCAATTTTCGGCTTTAACAACGATTGCAGAAGACGAGACCTTAACGATGCTGATTTCGTACTGCAGTCACAGAGCACTACAACGATGCTCTTGTTGAGATTTCCGAACCAGGGTTAGGCATTATCACAAAAACGAATGGAGTTATATGACATGCAAAATCTTCCGCAGATGATAACGGCATTTAGTTTGCTATGCATAAACGTTATTGTAGTATGGTACAATATTATGGTGCATATGTTTCGAAACAGAGTGAAACAACAACAATAACAACAGAATATTCCACCTTCGTGGTGCACTAGGTGAAAGAGAGCGCTAGCGAACTAGTAACGAAAGAAGAATGATCAATGAGAAATTATTATACGCGAGAAGAAGTCTGGAATGGATCACATGATGCAAGCATGCATAACAAGGACCAGATGAAGATGATGGAGGGATACACATTTTGCCCAAGTCAACCCTCACCATAATAAACAGGCTATTTAAATGGAAGACGAAGAGAGGAGTGGGAGTGGGAGAGAGTGATCGAAACGAATGAAAATTTTATAAGGCCTTTCGAGCAGTTGGTGCGGGTAGGTTATGAGAATGGAATATGAGGATGGCTTCAGAATGACAAGAACACTTTAAAAGATGCTTAAGATTAAGGCATATCTACCAAGACATTTTAGAAGAATTAAAACTTAGGAAGAACGTCTTGGATATTTCTTTCGATTTGGGGTGATTAGGTATTCGCTGTAGATTTCAATAACTATAGAACTTCCTCAATAAACAAATATGACAACTCACAACTTATAGGATTATTTGGGCAACTGCTGAACTTTCCACTAGGTTTCTCGGAATGTAATGCCAGCATTTAACGCGTCCAACTTCAAGCATACACATTCCATTTCATATTAACACTACGAAAAGAAATGAGAACCATTAGAATCCATGAATTATTGCACTAAGTAAAAAAAACCAAACACATGACAAAAAGCTTGGCTACTGAAGCTCACGAATTCTCCACAGCTCTTTTCAGCAGCGGATGGAAATCAGAAAACTTTCTCTGCAAGTGATTGTCAAGATGTTTTAAAGAAATAGGGACCAGTCACGACGAAGTCTGTTGAGTGCACTGAATGTGATAGGCGCTCGTATAGCCGTCTCTTTCAAACTTAGGCAATAGTGGGTAAATCACTATTGGGTAAAGTGTAATCAGTTGTTGTGCAACAAATTTTTCTGGCTCCCTAATTAGGTGCAACGCTGACATGGTTGGTGTCTCCACGGTTTCACGCCCAACTTTCAACTCCACAAGTAAAAGAATCAAAATTGCTTTTTTTCGTTCTAATGGACCACACCCTCACCAATGCTCTTCAATCCACATGAGACTCAGCCAGCAGCCGGAGCAACACACGATATGTTCGAAGACCACTGTGGCCGATGACTGCGAGGAAAACAAAAATGCAAGAAGTAAGGATCCGCACAGTAGCTGCGACGACAGGTCATTCAATTAAAAAAAATTGGGCACAGTAAAAAAAAATCCGGAAATCTGCTTATTATTATTGGGCTACTCAAGGAGAGCGTAGAGACAAAAGGTTATTCAAAATAAGATGTCAATTTTTTTTAAATTGATAGTGCCGATATTCTCCAAAAAACTATTAGTTTGATGTTTATGCTACAACAACCTATGCCCACGGTTGTGTTGGGCGCGTGTGGCGCAGAGGTCGGAGGCGCCCTGCTACACTAACGTGAAAAATTGATCCCCACGCCCATGGCCCACCAAGCCTTCCACTCTTCCGGGGTCGTCAAATTGCTACCAGGCTTGTCTGAGAGGATAGCAGCACTGGTTCCATGCATCGGTGAGGCCGCCGCGAGTCATTGAAAAGGCCAGATATGCATTCAATCGTCTCCAAACGATGCTTAATGAAGTCGAATGCATGGCGCATCCCTCAGGGTTTGATCAACGCTGAGAGCTTAATCTAGCTTTTTTATGGTTTATGCTAAATGGTTTTATTTTCAGTTAAGTTCTGAAGGAGTAAAACCGAAACTATTTTCGGGATGATTGAGGGTTGAGCTATAAATCGTCGGCGATTTTGTTTAAAAAGTCGATGCAAGTTTGTTTTACTGCTTAAATACACCTTATACACTTTTTTTTAAGTCACGACGGCAATGTTTGATCACTCATTTTTTTGACAAACATCAAACACTCTTAGTAATCAGTGACCGAAATCCCGAACATTCTAGTGTTTTATTGCACAATTAAATACCAACTATTCATGGAGTGACTGTATCAGTTTACAGTTATGCTTTTATGTTTGAACCTTCAACAGTTCCGTGTAATCTGATCGATGGGAATTCTGGCTGAGAGAAATGCTCGCGCTCACCATGTGGACATTGATTCTGGAGAAGTGCATTCTGTCGTTGTTCATGCGGCACAAAGCCGTTGACGGTCAGCTCGATCTGCTCACCCATCAACTGACTAATCCACTGCGGTAGCCTGGAATATCGTTTTTCACCTTATCGTTGTATCTGTCGGTTTCGCACTATTTATTATCTATCTGAATTTGTAAAGTCTTTGCACCAACTGTTTGTATTCAAACTATTTCCTCAAAAGTGCACGGACAATTTCCGTTACTATCATTTTGTTGTCCTATCTCATTGATTTTCATTATTTCATGTATTTTCGTTTAATAGTTTCACGGATTGTTCTTTAACTGCCATGGAACATTCTTTTGAATAGCTGTTGAATTAGGACTGAAGACGTTGGATGAGAAAACAAAAAGCCTTTACAAGACTGAAATATATTCAAGAAATGTGTTAATTCAGAAATGAGGATTAAAAGTATCGAAAGTAAAATCCGTAAAATCGAAAAACCTAGACAGGTCAGAGAGCACAGTGGTAGTTAGGTCGATCATTACGAGAACGGTGCTGGTTCGATAGCACCCCCAGGGTCATCATGCACATTCTCATCCTTCTGGCGTCGGAAAAAATGGTACCAGGTTTGCCCGGGAAAACATCAGTATCTGCAATCCAAATAGGGAACGCTCTAGCCTGGCTGTTTCAGATTCGGCTGAGAATCGAGTCTATCAGCATTCAACGGCATTTATGACGAAAGGAAAATTACGAGGAAAGGGAATCTAATGCGAGAAGTGCTGGAATCCGCATCGTAGATATGAAAGACAGGTTGTGTAAAAAAAAGAAACTAAGAAATGGAGTGTACAAGTGGAAAACAAATTACTTCTCGTAATACCTCTCTTTTCGAAATAAATTATTTGGCTTCTCAGTAGCTTATGGAAATAAACAAAAAGCAAGCTAGATTGTTAAAAAGTAATCATTGAACGTTCCCCTAAATGTGGAGATCGATACTGACCAGAATTCATTCACCTAAAGAGGGTCACTGTTCGCATTCTTCAAAGGTCAAGGAAATGTTGATGTGACTCTAATGAAACTAATCACAGCGTTGATGATTGCGTTGCACACCTTGTCGCAGACTATTAGCTAAGGAAGGGCTTCAATAAGCCCCATAAAAAGTAGTCCTGTGAATTTTGAGATTTTTAAACGACGCAAGACGTTTACTTTCGTAATCTGAGCAGAACAATTCTTCAGCTCGTACAAAAGTGATGACCATCTTTGTTTTCGTGAAATTTGCAGACACCAAATGCAGTATATTATATTATATTTGGTATATTTGTGACTTAGATCGCTCTTGTGCACCACTTGAAGTTTTTCCTCTTTATTATTTGCCGTATGAAATATTTTTTCGCTCTTTTTGCGCTTTGCTAGCTGATAATGATACCGACTTCTCCGGATGGATTGTCCGGAAAAAACAAGTTGTTCCCATCGGACAACCACAACTATCAACCATCAGCATCCTGTATAAAGGACATCACCGAGTGAGTACGCCTTATTCGAGAGATGGTTAACTGAGGAAGACACAATTCGATGCGAAGGCGGAGACGGAACATTGAGATGAAGAACAGCTGTGGAATATCGACTCGGATCATTCGCTTGGTGAAGGCGAAGATGTCGAAACGTTAGCCGAATAAAGATTGCTTATCAATCTCGTGTAAAACTTATCCAAAGAAGGAATACGTATATTTTTAGCGCTTGATTTGCCATACTGAAACGAACCTGGATTACACCAGAATCGTGAAAATCTCATCTTTTGCACTTATACTTCACGAAGTGACGGTTTTTTTATTATTTTATTTTAAATAAACCACCACCCCAATACGCGACGCACAACAATTTCTTTCATTCTCTTCGTTCTTCTTCAACCGTCATGCACAAAGATATCCGGATTTCTTTATGGATTCGGCTACTGCTTGAGGGTTCTATTGTTTCTTGTCAATGTCATTTGATGCTGGCCGAGTCGATTCTCCATAAAAATTCGAAGGTGAACTATGTTAGGGCTCCCACTTCTTGATTGCATACACCATCTCTAGTGGATTGGATGGACCTCTTCCAACAAGTTTGCTACTGATTTCCTGACTTGGATTGGTGAGAAGATTGCTTGGCCCGAAGTAGGTTGAAACCAGCGCCGTGCCCCTATTGAATTATATATTTACTTCTACGCTATCCACACAGATACGGGGAGGATATCAATGATATGTATCAAAGATCGCGATGCACATTTTTGTAACCGTTGAATAAAAAAAATCCGATCCAACCAGATCTCCCGCGATGAAGTCTGCTTTTTCTCCTTTTCCATAGAGCAAACACAGAGCACATCTCGATCGCACTGTTACATGCAATGAAAAGTGGGGCCCTACATAATCTCAACTTCCTAGTTCAAAAATTAGAGCCTAACTTGCATTCAAACTGTTGATGATAGTTGCATCAAAGAAGTTTGAAAGCTCAACGAGTAGGAGGCTGCACAGTAGTAAATGTAACGTCGCTTGTTTGAATCCGCTTCGGTAAATCAAGCACCCAATCCGTGCAATAGCATTCACGAAGGATGACCAAATCGTGAAGCAGCAGCTCAACTTACGTACAAATTCGAAGACATCTCGGGATCTCGATGCGATGCAGGAAAACGGAGAGGCTGAAAACGAGTACTAAAAAGAGCACAATGCGTGATGTTGGGGGCACGTAAACAGATAAATAAGATTTCCACCAAAATGTGTCTATGACGTTTACTCGTTTGCAGTAGAAGAAATCATCCAAGATCAAGTGTTTAATCCTGTCTCACTATCAAAGCAGGAAAGCAATGTTACAAAAGCGATGAAAGCAAATAAAAAGTATTGCGTACGTTTCCGGATATCTCTAACAGAAATGTTCCAATTTAATTGGAAAACAACGCTCGAGAACACATCGCACAACTAACACCGCAGAAGTTGAATGAGTTGAGACCTTGTCTCACCATATTCGTAGTTCTTTGTGCTAATCAACAAATGCCTTTTCAACGCAGCTTCTTAACCACTATCAGAGGAAATCTTCAACAAGCCGACTTTGAAGGATTTATCGCATCCGAAGCTCCAAAATTCTAAGCATTCGAAAGAAGAAATTGCACATTTTTCTCAGAAAATAGGGCAGATACTAATGAATCTTATTTGAGTTGTGTCCGAGCAGAGTTATAGCCTTTTCAAACTACCGTTCAAATCGGATTACCAATCGTATCATATCGGGAAATATTATCGGAAAACCGGCGTTATTTTTCTTCCAGCCGTTTTCCCACTGGTTGCTGGACTGAATTGAAGCTAGCGGTTGTATTCGTGTCGATGTTGTGATGTCATAGAAAAGACCATGAGAAGTAAATATAAATATTTCTCCAAGTTAAGTTATAGTTAGATAATCTTGTCTCAACGAAAGAACACATAGAATCTTGATCGTACCGATTAATGTGGAGCTTTCTTTGTTCGTTATCACTTCCGCACCTTTGGAACAAACAATACCTAAAGTTTTTAGATCGTGGTAGTTGGAAAACTATTCTTTGTAAATTTCCAAAAAACCATGCAAATATCCGAACGATTACGGCAAACTATTACAAAGGAATATGAGGAATAATCTATACGAGAGGTGCAAGAAATGAAAGGCAATCACGAAAAGAAGCTAGCGTTTAGGAAAAAAAAGCGAGCATTTTGGGAGACCAGATCTAGATTTTTATAGCTCTCAAAAGCATTTCCATCAGCAGAAGAGCTGACCAAGCCTGTGACTTCGCCAACACGAGCTATCCTTTTGAAAAAATAATGAACTGAATCGGACGTCTACAATAAAAGAGAAGGGGAAGGGGTATGGGCCTCTCTTGGGAATAATAGCCTACTGAGCTCCTCTCTAGACAAATCGAAGATGAAAAGAAGAAAATAGAGCTTTCATCATTGTTTAAATCCTTAGGGATAAAATGATGAAAAGCTTTCCCGACGCTGATAATGGACGTGTTCATGCATACGACTTCATCAAGCTTTGAAGAGATGACTGAAAGAATATATGGCACGCCCAAATAAGTTTGATACCACTTTGCCTACCTTAGAGCAAACTTTTGGTGAGCCGAGAGCGTGGAGTCGAACCAATGACCACGTGTTTATTCCAGGGTACTTCTAAGTACTGCGCTACACGCATTGAAAATGGAAACACCTGGCGTACTTGAACTTGAGAAAGTTCCACAGAGAATGTCGTAAATGTAAAACAACTTCGTCCACGATTTCAGCGAATCTCTTCAGAGAAACGAGTTCCACATCGGGACACACAGATTCGAAACAAACTGTCAGAGTAGGTGCCTACATGAGTTCATCACTATGAGTTGAACCGACCATTAATGGAGACTGGAAATTTCAGAAATCCTCCTTTCTACTCAAAACTACTTCCACAATGATAACAGCGCAAGATTTATTCATCACGCCAGAGTAAGTTAAGCACTTTTCTTAACCAATGTCACCACTGTTCCAAAGTTGTACGTGGAAATAGACCATCGCTGATTTTGCACAAGACTGGTTTTCTCGCAGAAAGGAGAGGAAGTCACAAATTTCCAAAACGAAATTCGAAAATACGAAAAAAAACCTATTTTAGAATTTGTCCCTCTCCTTTGATCAGTTTTTAGAAGATGTTGTGAACACGATAGAATCACTAAACCTTTCGCAGGTGTACTAAAACAAAATCGTTTTAAGGTTGTTGAGGAACGACCGTTTTACGAAAACTCTCTAAGTGATACATGATGTGGGCGAATCGCTTTAAACAATTGAATTACGAACATGCTCACTAAGGTCTGCAGAATATTGAACGAGATATTGAATATCTCAAAAAGGAGGTGGGAGACAAGGGCAGCAGTTCTAACTGAAGATGCGAATGTTGGCAACAGCAATGGCAATGGCCCCACCGACTTTGTCAATTACAAGAACACGATGATCGCAAAGAGAATGGATGTATCTTCAATTCTTCTTGTCTTCCAATGTCACTAAAGCTCCGTTAAGCAGCCGAAACTGATTGAATTAGCACTGAACCATGAGTGCTCTTCAGAACACTGGTTTGTCCCCACATATCACTAATACGAATCAAAAATTCACCATCAGCAAAAAATCATTTTTCACCTGACTCGTTCAAAAAATGATTCATAGATGCCATGGACGGAGGTCAGCCGTTAGAAAAAGTCTTGAGAAGGGATTCTGAACTATTGATCACATCCGCAAATTAATTAAACTCCTTCAAATAGTGAGAGAGTAGAAAGAGAGCTCCTTCTCCAATTTGTGACAACTTTAAAAAAAATTCCTGAGGTAGAAGCAGTTAAAAAAAGCTCCTAATAGTAAAGATGTGTTTCCCGAAAGTCTTTCATGACCATAACAACTTTGCGAACAGAATTCCTTTATTCTTCAGCGGCGTTGTTACTGGCATATAAAGTAAGCTTCGATAACTTTCGTCCAATGTGCATCCAGCCATTCCTGAAATTCACGCGGACACTAGAACGAATTAACAAGAATCGATGACGCAAAGCCACATGAACTCCAAACTTACTGATGACAGTGTTCTTACAACACCAACCACTAGCCGCGTAGAATGAATGTTAACCGATTTAGGCACAATCTAATCAAATAGCTCTCTTCGGTTGAGCCTGAAGAAAAATGATGTTTATGGAAACCAGATCTGTTTATGATATTCCATTTCCTTTCCTGGAACGACTCTCTCCGAATATTCCAGCTGGGTCTACCTATATTTGGAAGCCAATATGATGAACAAACGGAGACTAAGCTTCAGAAAAACAATTCTCTGAGCGGAATTCTGTGATCAATAAGTTTTTATGTTTCCAGCTGCGAATTCAATTACTTGACACGTCAGCCAGAAACACCGTCCGCTCAGCTTGTAAGTGGTTGTCCTAGAGCACTCTCGCATCCATCTTGAGTTTACTCCCTTTTTTTCCTTTCGTTCATTTGCTGTGTTTCCTTATCATCACTTGATCAGCTTATTAATATTTCACCCTCAAAATAAAATTTTATGGGTCCCGAATTGAGAGTAGCTTCTGAACGCTTGAACTGTCGGTGTGTGTGCTAATCATATTTCACAAGATGCCTCTGTGACTCTGCGAGGTGGTGATTATAATTCTTTACTTGGTCAAAGCCTCAGCTCACATCTGAGCTACCCCGCAAAGCTCTTGGAGGAGTGTTGATTTAACAAAGAAAATGTGGAGTTTTGCAACTGTTAGTTGATTGTGGGCGTTTTCAGAAATCCTAATTCTGTCCATGCTACTCTTCCATAATTACTTCTTCTTGGTGTTCTTCACGTTTATTGAACACAATATGTACAAAGGGTAATTCTCTACTAACCTAGTAGTTTGGTAAGCAGGCAAAGCACTCTTCCCACGGAGTCTCATGATATCAGTACTAAGGTTTTTCAAAGTCATCTTTATCGGCAGTTCCTAGTTCTTTCAAGTCGCAACGAGATTTATGCCATCTTGCGACAAGTTGATACCAGGACGCAGTAATTCATAGCATTGAGCTACCCTTATTTTAGTTTCTGAGTGGAAACATCAAGCCCACTCTCAGCTTGAAAACCTTGCTAGAGATGGCTGATCGTTGTACATCGCCAGTTCAACAACTTCAAATACCCCATGCCTACGACGTAGTGGTAAACAATTAATGTTGAATGAGGGATGCACACTATTCGTCTTCTCTGTCGATGGTGATATTCTCCCAAGACACGACCACTAAAGAAAGTACGCAATCTATAATGGTAAAGAAAATCAGGGAGGAGCGCACACCTGGACAGAAGTTGGGAACAATACCAGCAACCTATCTTTTAGAAACCATAGTGTTTTCTAAAGAACCGTCCATACATTCATGTAATATTGATGCTCTCCACGGTTCAATTTCACGGTAGTGGCCCACGCTTTTCCAATAGTAAAAACGCATTTCTGTCCGTTTGCAGATTTGGAGAATCAAAGGAATCATTCTTATGAAGCATATTCGAGCTGAGAAGATACCAATCCTGCCGACTGTCTTATTATTGCATGTTTCATGGAGCATTGTTCTTCCTGTGTCATAAATGGCGTTCGACACATATGGCGTTGTTTTAACTTTTACTTGCTGATAGCACCGATCAGCAAATAAAAATTGAAAACAACAGAGAAGATATTAATCCTGCCCACTGTGGCAGAGAGAAAGGCAATACGAGGCCATCAGTTTGCGTGGGGGGATAGCACACTAGCCCCCCGTAAGGGTAATCGCGAGTTCGAAGCTCATATAAGATCAAGAATTTTTCATATGCCTCAGCATCTTTGTGGTTGCTTTTTCTTACTCGTTCCTCATTTGCTCTCTGCTATCAGCAAGTCTTTCGTAGTTGTCAAAAGAAGCGAAGGGCCTAATTTTCTAGTACCTTTGGTGAAAGCGTATCCACGTCAGCCGTGGAAGGTGGCTATACTCAGAATTTTCACATGAAAGGTTTTTTGGTCTATGCCTTAAAAAACCATGGAGTGTAAGCACAAAGGATTTTTAAAGTAGATAATGTCGAATAAATGAGAAATAGATGAATACACTAGCATCCCTACTTTTTTTCGACTATACATCCATCCACTCAAGTCAGAATATTGGAAGATCGGTCGCTATTTCAGATCTTGTCAAATGAATCAGATTCTGAACAAAGAGCCTCTTGAGCACAAGGTACTGAAAAGTACTTATACGGAAAATGGCCAGCAATTAAAAAACAAAGAACGATCATATTTTGGAAATTAAAGAGATATTCCACGTAGACTTCCATAGAAGTAAACAGGGATGGCGTGATTTTTGCTCCGCTGCTCCAATTTTTGCCACCGAACATAATTTGTAACAAAAGTACATGAGATGTTCTCATCACATAAGAGAGAATGCCATGGAATGGGTGAATTCTGGGGTATTTCGGAAGAGAATTAGAACATACTTCCTGCCGACCCTATGTAACGACTTGGTCCTGAATCTGTTTAGGATATTCTGATTCGATATCATTTGTCCCAAAGATGTGTGTTCATGAGCCACCATGTTTTCAAAATTTTTAAAAGATTAAGGTCGAAAAATTAATAGTAGCGAACAAGCGTTAGTGAACAGCGAGGGAATGGAAGTGGAAGGAAAGAGTAAAAACATTTCCATGTCAATATCGGAATGCTCCTCGACGAGGGAAATTGCACCTTAACGCGTGGTTTTGCAGATTTCCTTCATAGTATTGGCGAGCCAAACTAGACTCCCATAGCATAGAGAGGAATCTAGCCAGCTCTGTGACTTCGAAGCAAACTCCTTAGTCATATTTGATGGTTTATTGGAAAGGAAAACAATCTGCGTTTCTTGTACGCTGCTTTAGTTCAAGTTCTTGGACAATTCACGCAAGGTAGGATAATTGTAACTCTGTGAGTCGCTTCAAAAAGTATAGTTATCCCTATAGTTAAATATAAAACGGCATATAACAAGCGAAGTACTGTCCTACTGGAATGGAAATGTCAGAAAAGAAAGTCGGATGGGTGAAAAAATTTTAGAAACCTATTTGTTACTGTTACGATCTAAAGTCTTCCACGTTTAGGATAATACAGGCCCAAAAAAAATTCCCGTACCCACTTGGCAACAATTTCCTTCTTAGATACCAATTCCATGACGTTTTCTGATCGCTACGAAAAGCAACCACTCATAATGACGAATCGAAGGGAGATTTTCCTCATTTCAAGAAATTTTCTTCGAACACTACCACACATTTGTGGCCTTAGATTACCCCTAGCTTGAACTTCCATATGGGAAAGATGAACTTTTTCCGAGCTTATGCAACATCATCAAGAGCTAAGATTCTCTTTCACACTTCACAGACAACAGGGGCTACATCTCGGGCACATTAAGGTTGTATACGTAGGTGCGACTTTCCTAGAAAAAGAATGCTAGAACACTACCTCGACGGAGGTGAAATGTGAAATAGAATAAAGTGTGTAAACGTGACAACATTAATGAGAAAATTCGTGGCTGGGCGAGTGAATAACACCAAACACTCGACGGACGACGAAACTGGATCAACAAGGCGTGAACATAATTTTTTCATCACTTGTCCACACTCGAAATAGGAGTAGTGCGGCGTTTCTCCTGCGTAATCGCTTTACTACACCAGAGCTATATCGAATCAAGGTCGTCTACTGTAACTGTATAAAAGTTTTTGAGCAACTGAAGCACCTATACAACCCTTGATTTGCCTAGCTGCTGAAAAAACGTTTGGAGAATGTCTCGTCAGGATATTGGATCAGTGATATCAAGCACCTCATATGGTAAACTGCCTTGGTGACACAAATAGAGGTTTTCACAATGAAGTGTTGTGATCGAGAACCAGGATTTTATCCTCTGGTCAGAGTTGCACAAAATTATAAAGCATGTTCATCTACGAATCTTTGTGCTTTTACTAGAACTCTACTAACTTCTTGTTAAAGGATAAATGCCCTTCAATTAACAGTTATGTAACAGCCGATGAAAACTTGTGCTTGAGCGAGGAACAACATGACTGCCTTAGACAAAGCCTAATTGTGCATCTGAGGATTTGTCATGCTCTGACCTCATAGAGTAAAACAATGGAGAAGTGACAACGACACACGCAGCAACTAAAGTCAATGGCATCTGACCACAACATTAGCGGCGTTAGTTTCCACAACCTGCTGATAATTCCTGGATAACTGGAATGCTCGAGAAGTTGGAAACGGTATCGGCTTATAAAAAGCGACTCTGCTTTATCTATTTAAAAGTAGGCGTAACTTTTTGAGACTGTTTATTTGATGAAAGAATAAATATTGATTAGTCATACCGAGATGGAAGGAAAGTCGGTCTTTGAAATACTGTTATTTGATTTCTATACTGCTGAGATATTTGCAAAACTCCGGACCGCAGATGTCTGCGGTGGGGAACGAACGCGCTGTTGCCCTTTGCGGGGATTAACGCGTTCACCACCACATCATGCGGGTCCTTCGTTTCGCCTGTTTCTCAGCTAGCTACTCCCCGGAAAGGACAATAGCGCGTTCGTTCTCCACCGCAGACACCTGCGGTCCGGAGTTTTGCAAATATCTCAGCATTATAGAAGTTATGTTTCGCAACATACTTTGCCCTTAAAAAAGAATAGGCAGTAAATAAAAAAGGTTAAAATTGTGATTATAACTACAGCCTCAGCTTAACTGGGTTCAATGCCGATTTGGGTTCCTCAGATCAATCCCGTCGACTGGTGAGTGCTGATGGCAAAAGATCGACAGAACTAGCTGAGAGACAGGCGAAGCCAATGACCCGCATGGTGTGGTGGTGAACACGTTATTCCCCGGAAAGGACAATAGCGCGTTCGTTCCCCACCATAGGCACCTGCTGTCCAGAGTTTTGCAAATATCTCAGCTTCGTAGAAGTTATATGTCGCAATATACCATGCCATTAAAAAATAGTAGGCAGTAAATAAAAAAGGTTAAAATAGAGAATGTTTGTTCCCTTAGATAGCGCGACCAGTGAATGAGAACCCGTTAGATATCGCAAGCAGCAACGCAAATCCTGTCTTACTATAAAGTGTTATTACTTCGTTTGCGTAATGCGGTTTGTATAATAATATTTTAATGAAATCAATCACCTCAAAAGGCTTCAACACATATCTTAAAATGCATGAAATTCATTATTTTCACACGTAATAATCTCCAACTACTGCAAAAACTGCTACTGCCCACAAATCACCAGATCACCACTAGTTCGAGATTTAGACAGTACCCTGACTTTGCGGCCTTTTGTGGAAAAGTCCAGGAAGGCCAGTCATTCCTTCCATGTACTAAGTGAACAAAATTCTCCGCAAAAATACACTTTCGAAGAGCCACTAAGTTTCGTCGAAACTAATGTCCGATAATTCTACAAAACAAACTGGAAGAAAATTGGCTTGGATTTCGAGAGTTTGGATGAAGTTCCAAATCCAAATGGCTAGATCGCAAAATGGTACTGAAATCCAGATAATAAAGACGTAACGGGTCACTAGCTCTTTAATCACCTTTCATACACAAGGAAGGTGCAACATGTTTCGAACGAGGGAGCGGAAGGGAGGAGTCGTTCAACGTGGCTCAGAAAAAAAATACCTGCAAAACGATGGCTGTCCACAGATAGGTTTAGAGAGAAAGACACGTTTCCAAACGATAAGGCTAGCAAAAATGAGGTTGGGTGTAACTTGCCTTTTATCTGCAGCGAAGTAAGCACAGCTATAAAACGTTCCTTATAAAGGGCGGGTGCAGAGAAATTGGTAGCAGTGATTGAAATATCACCGAACGTTCTGCGACGCCAGCTAATTCGTAACCGCTTGTATGAACGTCCATGGACAATGCGAAATTGCGCGATTTGCCCTAGAGGCAGATACAGTTACTGCATGGGTTCAAGCCAAGTGTACCTAATCTCTTGTGAAGCTTGCAAGGACAAAAAAATACATCGCCGAGACGGGTAGTCCACTCTGTGTTCGCATAAAAAACACGTGGGTGGGACACTATGCACGTATGGGCACAGACATATCGTTGAAGATTTCGAAGTAAAAGCCACAATCCCCTTGCATGAGAATCGAAAACATCAGGGTGCGAATTTCAGTAGGTATTTTGGAAAGATTCCAAAAATCCAAAGAGGTGGAAAAGTAATATAGGAATCCTCCAATGCAAACTCTCTGCAACCGGTCTCTTTCAATAAATGAACACTTACAAAGATCGTGAGTGTCTAAAGAAGCTGTTAAGCATTGAGTTTTTTCTATTAAAGTTACGAAACTGTTACTTTTTTTCTGAGCAGACTTGAGTTTGTTAACATAAGATTGTATGTTCCGGAAGGAAACACTGGTTTATTGATCTGTGCCGATATTAATAGAATGTCCATACTGGGAATAGTGAAAATGTGTTTCTGCTGACCATATTCCACATCAACTTGACCTCTGAGGACCATGCATACTCTTAGGGAAGCGAAATCCGGCGAATCCTTAGCCACTGTGAGATAAATATTGTATTAACAATCCCGGGTCTGCTCAGCGTCCCGTTTCTAACGACAACTTTGAAATACTATAATACTGCTGATACACAACTTTATTGAGCGAAATGAAAGCCATCAGAATCCAGACTTTTGACCAGCAAGAAACAAGGAAATGTTCACTGTCGATGCATAGAATGATGAAGTTCTGGAAGTGACAGATGATTGGAACACATTTTCAAAAGCGTTCTGATTCCTGGAAAATTTTTTTATATCGAAGCGTTTATTGAAAAGGTGGTAGATGAGTAGGCAATAATTTCGCAATGTGGTCGAGCGTTATCGTGCATATCCTTTCTCCTAATAAGTGATGGATAAAAAACGTAATTTCTTGTTTTGACAGATCCATGAATTTCATCATAGAATTCTTCTGTTGTTTTGATAGTATTCAAACAACCACAATGACGCTGAGGATATTTACAAAACTCAAACTCCGAACCAGAACCAATGATGCCTTCGCTCTGCCTTTCCCTCGAACAGTTTTTTACACAACGATTTCATCAGCAACCATTCCTCAACGGGAACGATCTGTGGGGCACAAATCGGCATTGAACCAAATTCAGCTGAGGGAGTAGTCGAAATCACAGCAAAAGATAAATGAAAATATAGGCGGTAAATAGAAAATTAAACTAGCAAAGAGCATAACAATATTTCAAGACCGACTTTCCTTTAACTTCGGCATGACTGATCAATATGTATTGTTTCTTTAATAAGCTAACACGAGGATGATAATAAATTTTTATTCGCCTAACGTTCCAACGTTTTCGTCTTCACCAGAGCCGGTGATCCTGGTCTCGATTTGGCGACTTCGTCTTCTTATCAAGTCGGATCTTCCTCGGTGGAACACCTCTCGAATATGCTATACCCCCACCGGCAATGTGCTTTTACACAGGGTGTTGGTTTCTGGTGTAATGGTTGACAGGTGATAACAATTTGTTTTTTCTGGGCAATCCAAAGCCTATCAAGGTCTGTTGTAAGCTTATAAAACAAGGAATACAAAAGGTTAAGTGTTGTGGTCGGTGGTGCATTGGATAACACGTAAGCCCTCGGAACGAGTAGGCGCAGATTCGAAGCTCTCCTGGGCCTCCGAGCTGCTCATATCTCAGCATCATTGTGGTTAAACTTCACATAAAACCCTGCCGTGAAAAAATGGTAGGGCGAAAGATAGAAAGTTAAGCGCTAATATTTTGATAGTTGTGGCAGAATATTCCAAATGGCGATCTTTCTCTTTGTGCATTATTTGACTTTGGGAAAAGTTAGGAGTTCCGTCACGCCTAATGCACTGCACTGAACCTCGTCAGCTATCACATAGAGTCCACTTCTCATGTTGTGTCACAACGCGGTCGAAAAAATAGATCGTTGTTTTAGCGTTGAAGAAGTGCAGAGTTCATAACGACTACTCCTTTCAATCACTTGACTCAATCGACATCCGTTTACCGAGCTTCTTCACCTTCCCATTGTTTTCCGAATGATGAACTATTTCTGACTTGTTAAAAATCGGTTCTTTTTCCTCTCGAGAGTCAGCTCGTCACGTTCAGATGGTCGACTTCGACTGTTGGTAGCTACCCACGACCTTCTGCATCATGAAGGCTCATATATCCAGTTCAAAACTTTTTGACACTGCTTTCCTGGCTCCCATTTCCTCACGACTTTGCTTGTGCTGTGGTATTTTGAACGCATGAAGTGAAAAAATTGATTTTTTGCTTTCGGGATTTTTCGGATGACCGCCATTTCAAACAGAATGTAGCGACCTGCCTTGAATTAGCCCTTGTAACAAGTGTTAAAATGCAATGGTTAAGAATGAGCTTTGAAATATCAAGTAGTATCCATGAAAGTAAAAACTATTCATCTACAGAGTATGGTTGCAAAATTTTTAACTAAATAAAAGAGATCATTCTTTGTAAATAGATGTAATAGTTGAAGAAAACTATGACTATAAGAGCAGGATGTCTGCAATGAATCTTGTTTGTACTGGAGTCATATCAGGGACAATAAACCTAGTTTTTAGAGAAATAGTTCTGAAGAAAATGGAGCGAAAAGACCAAATAAATAGGAGCTAATGTATGACAACATTAGAAATATTAAAAACAAGAGAGAGAGAGAGAGAGAGAGAGAGAGAGAGTGGTGAAAAAAGTGGTTGGTTGCTTTTCCCTCAGAATAAGAGGTGTCGGAGATAACTTGGAAATACGCACGGTCAGAGCCTGCAAGCCCTAGCCCGCACCCTCACCACCCACCTCTGGCACGCCCAGGTCGCCCCGCTCGCCTCGCTTGAGGATTCTTGTGGAGGTCCTACTACCCACATTTCTGATTTCTACATCAACTCATTCCAAAGAGCTGCTAAGCCTTCGGAAATTGTCGCTCGTATTGAACACAGCTTGAATCCAATCGACAACAACCGGATGTCTAAACGACAATCTTAAATGTTGAGGAATGATCGGTGTTGTGTTCACGTTTTTGGTAGCGGTGTCCAATAAAAAATGAGCAGCCAATACCTTCTTGGACTATTACGGAAACATGAGGTTGATTAATAAAGTTCCTTTAACTAACGCCTCGATGTCTTCGTTTGTTTCTGGAAAGGACTGATTCGGTTTGATGATCCCCAGGTGGTCGTCTTCGCAATATGGTTGTTCTTGTCGCATCGCGTCGAATCCAGTGAAGTGGAGCACCGATCGAATGAATAATCTCACTCTTGCACAGGTGCCTTCTTATGTAGGACGAAAGTTGGTCTGCTTCCACCACTGAATATGATTTGCATTTTTTGGCAACAATGCATCCTAAAAGTTTATTCGTCTAACTTTTCAACGTCTTCGTCTTGTTCAGAGCGGGATTGATTCGAATCGATGGTTCACAAGTAAGAATATTCAATAGTTTCGAAGAAGAAATACCATTTTGTCAAAACTATTTAACAGCGGTCTTAAAGGTTCGATGTTGGAAGTAATAACAAGTAACGCACGACGCTCAATTTTGCGTGGGACGACAGCTCATTTCGGCCTGGCTTTGGACCTACTCTTATATCACATTGGTGTTTCTAACTTCTCAAAGAGCTCTGTCATCAGTTGCAACCCCAGAGATATGGATGGCAGAGTGAGTCCGAGGCGCAGGGTTGAAGAAACAACTAATCCAGTGTGTATTGCACGCTGCTTTCAGGAAACATTAATCATAAAACGTGTACATCTTTGAAATAAAGTGTAGATATTCGGCAAGCAATTCCATATATGTGAGATTTGCAAGGTGTATTTATGAAAATTCTTCATTGCATGTAAGAACTGACAGTACCAGGTAAAGGCAACTCTATGGAGGCCATGCATTTGTATATCACCCGTCATCTGTATCACCTGTAGTCCCGTTGATCGTCGAGTGACTGGAGCGGGCGCCAGTAAGTCTTCCATTTTTCCCTGTCGGGTGCAAGAGTAGCCCAGTTGGTTCAGCTCGCTCCAAGGACTCGTCGAGCATCATATCCTTCTCCAAGGCTCTTTGTGAAGAACTCTGACCATCGGATCGGTGGTCTTCCTGCAGTGAATTTAACATCCCGAGGAATGTCATTCATACGCATTAGGTGTCCGGCCCACCTTATCTTCGACTGTTTGGCGTAGAGAACGGCATCTTTGACTTTTGATCGTCGACGCAGATCGGCTCTTCGGATCCTTCTCTTACTTGTGTGGAACGGGATACTCCTAGCATCGCCCTTTCGACTGCGCGTTCGATAACGCTTAGTGACCTTCCATTCTGCTTACGCAGCGACCAAGTTTCTGACGCATACGTTAGAGCAGGAAGTACCGTTGAGTCGAAAAGCTGGGTACGGAGTCGGGTGTTCCTTATTCTCTTCACTAAATCCTCGATGCTCTTGAAAGCGCACCCCCAAGCCGCTCGTTTCCTTCTGCTCAGCTCTGGAGCTAGGTCGTTCATCACATTGATTTCCCGACCTAGATAGATATAACTGGACCGTTCGGAGATATTCGTTCCGTTGAGCATGAATGGGGCATGCGAAACCAATCCGTTCTTCATGAACATCGGTTTTTGTGAGATTTAAGTTGAAGATCAATCTTTCCACAGGCTTTATCAAAGTCGGTAAGCATACGTTCCGCTTGGCTGATGCTTGATGTTGCAAGGACGATGTCATCAGCAAAGCGATGATGGTGTAACTGCCGACCATCGATTTTCACTCCCATATTATCCAATTCCAATGTTCGCATGATGTTCTGGAGGGTGGCGGTAAATAATTTTGGCGAGATGGTATCGCCTTGCCTAACTCCTCTTTTTGACGTCAATGATAATATCGTCGTAGAATGATGATACCTTGGTTGTGAAATTTTTGACAGCTCACGAAGAATCTTTATGTACTGAGTAGGGACTCCTTGACTATCCAGGGCTTCCAAGACTGCTTCTATCTCGACTGAATCAAAGGCCTTTTGTAAATCGATGAAGGTGAGACAGAGCGGTCTATTGTAGTCTCGCGATACTTCAATGAGCCTTGTCACCGTGTGGATATGGTCCATCGTACTAAATCCTTCTCGAAACCCTGCTTGCCCAAATGGCTGTCCTTCGTCCAGTGTTCTGTCAATCCTGTTTAGGATGACTCGAGTGAAAAGTTTGTAGACCACAGACAGTAACCAGATTGGAAGATAGTTGCCGATATCCTGTAGGTCACCCTTCTTTAACAATAACACGGTCCTGCTGGTCTTTCAGTGGGTAAGGACCTTGCATTCGGACACGTAACGTGTGAAGAGCCGAGGCAGTGTGTTTATGAGGACTGGCGGAAGGTTCTTCAGGTGTTCTGGTCTTATCCTGTCCGGACCTGGTGTTGTTCGATTTTTCACCGACGAAATGGCATGTCGGATTTCGGAAGGGAAAACCGGTGGTACAACATATTCATCCTCCTTTATTTCATATGACGGAAGGTGGGACGTAGCTATCGAAGAGATCCGAGTAGTGTTCGTGAATAATTTTTCTCCATTGGATTTCTGGACGCTGTAACTGTTCCATCTGGGCGCCGGAGTGCAATCATTTTGGTCTTGTAATTGGCGAAGCTTCGGTGAGCTTTGCGAATGCTTTTCCCAGCCTCTGCAGTTTCGACCATTACTGCTGCTCTTCTCTCTTTAAGATCTTCTTTTTATCGCCTGCCTGCACTGTTTTGCAAGTTCGGACGTTAGTTCGTAGTTGCCTGCAGCTCGTGTGATTCCACGCTGATGTACTAGCTCGAGTGTTCCTAGAGACAATCGTCTCTTGGTGACTTTCGAACTCTCAGCTTTCACAGCGCTAGCGTGAAGATGTTGAATGAGCCGACCGTATTCTTCGTCGACGTTATCGACAACGGCATCTTCCCAACAGCCGACTAATGAATTGAATAAGTCCCAGTTTGCGGTGGTACTGGAACTTCGGTTTTTGAATTTAGCGGCTTTTTCTCCTTTTCGCGAGAAATAGAATCTTGCATGAAGGAGATGATGGTCTGATCCCGTGTAGAACTTTGGGACAACAGCGACATTGGTGAGGCAAAACCTTCTATTTACTACGATGTGGTCTATTTCGTTATGGTACTCTCCAGTGGGAGACTCCCACGCCCGGCGCTGAGGGTGGGACTTCTGGAATTGTAAGTTACCATGGATTGTCTTGGTCGCCATGATAAACTCGGACAGCCGCTCACCCTGTTCGTTCCATTCTAATCCGTCGGTCCCAATGTGACGCTCTTCACGCGTTCTTCTTGGTCGATTCTTGGCGTTGAAATCTCCAATGATGACATTGAAGAATGTGTGGTCTTCTCTGTAGAACTTCTCCAGGTCCATATAGAATGCTTCGACTTCTTCTTCGTCATAGTTTGAGGTCGACGCGTAAACGACGAAGACTGTCAAAGCCGGAATTAATGCACATCTTTTTAGTCGTAAAAGTCCGATTCGAGTTATAAGTTGTTCAAATGAATCGATGTTCATGGACAAACTCGTGTTGACGAGAACGCCGACGCCGCCAACTCCTCTATTGTCGCATGTTCCGAGGAACAGTTCTTCTCCGGTGTCATAGACGGCGCTGAAAGGCTGCCGTCTTCTCGTCTCGGCCAGGCCGATGACGTCGTACCTTATCCTTCTTGCTTGCATGAGCAATTCTTCTATCGAGGATTCTGATGCAAGTGTACGTGAATTGTAGGTATAGATCGTCACCTTAGTTGTTCGCAATCCAGGCAGCTTCCATTGGCCCTGAGATTTTAGCAGCCTCTCCGTACTCGTCCTACCCAACACTGCGAAATTGAGGGCTCTTTCGGGGTCAAGGGAATGAAGCCCGTTTTTTTACTGTGTTTAGCATTTTTGATACCCACGTATAGCTTGCTGGGCTCCGAACGTGGGGGCTGGGTATACTCATGGGTAGCTTGCCAGGCTCTCCCAGAGTGGACATGGAGCTTATTTGCTGGAGGCGAGTCCTCACCGCCTTCCATATACTTCCTTGTCAGGCTTTTGGCCGAATTGACTCGTAGAATACAATCCGCATAGGCGAGAACGCACCCACACACGCATGCATGAATACGCCTAGCAAATACAGTAAGTATGTGCCAAATCGGCGCAGCAGAAACAGGGAGTCCATCGCCTGGATCCACCTGCGTCTCAGGGAAGCAAAGGTCGCTTTTGGTCCGCGATTAATCCCCTATCCGCCACCTGGGGACGCGCCAGGTAGCCTCGCGACTAACCGGCTCGAGATATCTCATATGAGGGAGATCTGTGAGCAATTTGTATATATATGTGTATATATCGTTAATATTAATATTAAAATAGGTATGTATGCATATACACATACACATACACATGCGCATACGCATACATAAATTTGCATATATATATATATATATATATATATATACATAAACTGTGAGTTGTAGATTGTGAAATAAATGGCCCTGAGTACAACGTTCAGCCCATTCCACCTGTAGGGACACTATAATGCCATAGAGGTTATGACCAGACGACCGTATGGAGAGTGTAGAGTCCATATTCACTATAGTGGGTGCCACTTTTTTACCGCTCTATGTACACTCGTTCGATAGGTAATCGAAGTCAGATCAAAACGAGAAGAGTAAGAGCACAAAAACATCTTCTATCCTTAATGATACGTAAAACACTTTGTTTCGAAAAGTCTATTGATCGTAATTTGATTAACAGTTTATCGTTGCTTTGTTTATTTTAATCGCTATGGCTATTGTAAAGAGTGTGTGGACACACAAATACCAAAATAGACTGAAAACAAACTACAAAATACTTCGAAGTGCCGACAGCAATGCATTTTCAATATCGACCATAGACAGCCACAGTGAATAGTCGGATACAGATCACTCACACTTATGGAACGATAGAGGAAATTCTCTTCTATAATCCTGTCATGTTCAGAACCTCATGAAACCACGAGTTCTTGAGAAAAGATTTTCTATTGTCAAAAAAACCAGGGAATTCAGCAGCCGACGAAAAATTGCTTATGTTCGGCTGGGCAGGCCACAAAAAAACGACGTCGCTTCAGAGTGGATTAAAACGTCAGTAGAAAGGCGCGGTAATAGGACTTGGTAACTGCTCTTAAAGAGACTGTATTGAAGTAGATCGACGAGCTTGTATTCTGTGAGCATCGAGCCACTATAAAGAACTCTTCTGTTTTCATAACGAAAACCTATATCAAGGTGCTGCACTTTAGCATGCATGAACAGTGGAGGAGTCATTCCTGCACCCTCTTCACTGATGACGTTCTCGTGATGAGTATTCTCCTCAACATAATTTTTTAACCTCTAAGCGAAATCGTCTAAAAAAATGCTTTTTGCAGATTGCTAATTCTAGAAAATGGCAACTCTCCCTAAATACCAACTTTCTATTAACATCGGCATTGATTACCAATTTCCTGTTTCCTGTTGAGCAGACATGAAGTTGTTGCTCTGGTACTTTTTCACAATGGAGAGCGTTTCAGCGGAATTCCTCCTCTTCAGAGTCTCGAAAGGTCAAAGTGATCAACAAGCTAGTAACCTAATCACTTTCATCATCCTAACAGAAGGAATTTAAAGAATAGATTCTAACCACATTGGGAAACATATTCATATTTTAAATTACTAGAGAATACAAATAAACACGCTATTTTCATTATGTCGAGTAAAGTCTGATTTTGACGTTGTTGTACATAAATATTCGAAAAAAAGTTCGAAACGCATTATGGACTCGAGGAAAGGTATCGAAACGATGGAGCCATCGTACTGTTCAACTTGGCGCAGTGTGTGTGTGCGCCATTGCGTTGGCAGCATGCTAGTTGAATTCCGGCGACATCGTTCGTTGATGACACTGCATTAACCACCGAGATTTCTGATCTCTGTGATTACCATTCATGCAACACCAACTGAGAACGAGCTAACTTTTCATTCAGATCCGGTTTGCGAGATGGTGTTAGGTACTCCTCACGGGATTTTCGTTCATTTTGATGACTGCCGTTGAATACAAAGAAGAAAATTGTAAAACAGTGTTATTTTGTTCAAATAGAATGTCGTATAACAATGACCGAAAAAAAGAGTACGACAGAAGAACAATAAAAACGAAAAGAAAATGAGTGAATACTACTACAATGATATTGAGATATTCGCAAAACTTGGACGCCGGGCCAGATCGAACCACGATTAGCTTTTTCGGGGACTCGCGTATTACTCACTGCACAACTTTGAGTGAATACTGTTTGAGTGCAAGCTGCTACAACTAGAAACTGAAGATCGGATGAAATAAAGATGGTCATGTAGAATTACTAATAAAGCCATTCATCTAAATTATGACAATATTTTTTAGAGAAAAACAACTGCTTTGCAGTTGTAAGTGGTCGCGGTGACTAGATGCTGGTGCAGGGATACCTTCATAAAATTGCTTCATCCGAGAACTCTAGAAAGCCAGGACGAAGCTATGGGTGTAGAATACATAGTATATGCTCGGGAAACAAATGTAGATTATAAATTCATTAAATATCATAAAACAGCTTATGGGAAGATCGACACGCAAAAGACGCCGTTCTGGAAATCTCTACACATGCTGTATCGAATCGAACAAATTTCAATCGTCACATGGAACAGAATGAAAAGAGCTTCATCGTATGAAATGAAAACAAACGCTTAAATAATATTTTTATCAATACAGCCGTAACTATCACGGCTTTACACAACCCTTCAGTTTTTCTTTTCGCCGTTCGTTGTAACCTGTGCGCATGTGATGAACAACCATGTTGAACACTCTGAATGAATATTATTGTGCTTTGTTAAGGAGTACTGTAGAGGACAACTTTTTTCCTTCTACAAAAAGAACTATATGTAGCACCTTTGCCATGCGAGTATCATTTCTGCACGTTTTGCTTCGTCTGTCATGTAGCTCGACAGTGTCTCGTCGACTGTTTCAGCCATGCACACCTACAAACACAGAAAAGAACGGTCGACATTGTAAAGGAAAAGGAACAGAAAAGAATCAGCGAGATTTCTATTCCATTTCCTTACCGTATAACTGAAGAAGATTGTAGCCATCAATATTTCAAAGGCAAACAAACAGCTACAATTCAACGAAGCATCCAATATTTCAAAACCGACTTTCCTTTAACCTCGGTATGACTAATCAATATGTATTCTTTCTTTGATAAGATTACACGAGGTTGATAACACCCAGTGTTTGCCTGCACGTACTTGCTATCGTAGCTCAGTATACAGTTTCTGTTGACACCATGAGAAACAGCTGTTGGCTAGAAATGCTGGGAAAATTTTGCTATGGGCTATGGATATACCGCTGAAACAGTTCAGTGTAGCAAATCCCAGGGCAGGTTTTCTTTCAACCACAGCATTGATCAATAGTATACTGTTTTACTCGATGAACGAACATGAGGTTGTTATTACAGGACTTATTACTCCACAATAGCAGATGTTTCAGCAGTTTTGCCCTCCACAGAGCTTGGAGAGGTGAAATTGACCAGCAATCTGCTTAGTCAAAGATGTTCATAACCTCAGAAGGTAGAATTTAATACATGAATTTCCATTCGCATGATAAACAGCTTCTTTTAAAGACTCACTTTGGTTTTACCTTTTATTTTCTGCCTTCTATGCTTTTTTATGGCAGGTTATTAAACGAAATACAACAACAAGATTGCTGAGATATTTGCAAACCTCACTTTGGTCTTTGGACCAGCCGCACAAAGCCTTGCATGTGCGAGTAATATGCCTGGTGCAGGTCAAAGAATCAGCCTGAGGTCTGGCGTGAGGCCATGCATGATCAGGCATTCCTCCGCGCGGTGCATTTTGCATTTTTTAGATTTTGAAATTTATCCAGGACGCTTCAAAAGTTTTACGCGCTGAGGTTTTGGATCCCTTTGCTAAGGTAGTGCCTTCCACTTCAAAAATATCCATTGTGTCTCTGTGTCTTGTGCTCACCTAGTGGAGTATTTGGTTCAACTTCAAACTCTAATGTATTTGTCCCCGCAGGGCGCGTGTGGCGCAGTGGTTGGAGACGCCACTGCGACACACATGTGGAATCGATCACCGCGCCCATGGCTCACCAAGCCTTCTATTCCCTCCGGGTTCGGCAAATTCGCACCAGACTTGTCTGGGAGGATAGCAGCACTGGTTCGATACATCGGTAGGCCACCGCGAGTCATTGCAAAGGCCAGATATGCATTCAATCATCACCAACGGTACTTAATGAAGTCGAATGCATGGCATTATCCCTCAGGGATTGATCAACGCCGAGAGCTTTATCTTTTTTTATTTGTCCTCGCATGCTTTCCAAACGTTTAGCTATAGCGTACGTGAATTCATGCAGTCATCGTCTCCACCGTTAGGGCATATTAAACAATTTTGCTTTGTGAATAGGCGCTCGCTCCCAACGGTTTACCGCCTCATCGTGGCTGGGAGGTGTTCCTGGGTGTCGGACTGCGATGTACAGCGGGGAGATTCGTCCCGTCGGCAGGGCCTCCCACGCTGAGAAGTAGTCCGGCGTTTCCATCAGGAAGCCTAGCTAAGAGTAAACCAATACTAGGATCCACCACCGTCTTGGTATCAAAGTCGCATGGTGGTAAATCTCCCTCTGATCCACAAGGGCTGCGACTGCCTGTCGTGATGACGACCTGGGGCGGACTTTGACCAGGCTGTCCCTCGGGATTCCAGGGAACCACAATGGCTTAACCAGCAAATCTCGGATAAATGGTGATTATGCTGGGGCCCGCACAACCAGTGAGGACGGGCCGTTCAAGTGTCAAGTAAGTATCAAGAATAGGCCGTCACGCAAACGGCTATGCACAAGGTGGCGTCTTAGAGTGTCCAATGGTGTTTCAATCACTGTTACCGAATTCTCTAGACTGGTACTTCTTCAGAAACGTTTTATAGCTGCACGTACTTCATTGGAAATGAAGGGCAGGATAGATGGGACCTATTTTAGCACTTATTATAGCTCCTATAGCTGCACCTATCTTCTCGTTGGAATTATCGTTTGGGGTTGAGGTTTCTCCTCTACGCCTATACTGGGAAGCTACAGTTGCGTAGACATTTGAAATTGCTATTTGCCGCGCAGATTTTCAAGGATTCTTCTTCCTTCTCTCCTCCTGCACACAAACTGGTAGCTATTCAAAACATGTTTCCCACAAGCACCCTTGTGCGTTGTGAGTGAGAGGAGAGATAATGAAGAAGTATGTTTCTATTACTTGCCTTTCGGCACAGTTTGGTGATGTAGGTGTTTTCGGATAGGTTAATTTTTAACGCTAAGAAATAGGAAGTAGTTCTTTTTGGTTTTCATCGGATGAATCCTGTGTGCTTCGACTTTGCTATGTTAAGCATGAGACCCCCAGAAAGCGTAATCGCCGGTTCAAAGCTGGCCTGGGCTGAGTTTTACAAATACATCAGCATTACAGTGCATAGCTTTTTTATTTACTGTCTGTTTTCTTCATGGCAAGGCATTATGTGAAGCACAACTGCAGTGATGCTGAAATATTTGCAAAACTCTGATCGCGGCCAGATTCGAGTATGCGGTTATCTTTTCGGGGGGCTCACTTGTTACCCACTGCATCAATCAGCCATTCGCTTTGCCTTCTTCTCAGCATTGTTTCACTCCGGCATTATTGTTATCTATTTGATAGATAAGACGGTGAATGTTTTTAAAAAGCTGTTCATTACGCTAACGAAAATATGCTCGTTAACTTTTGTCCGCTGAGCTTATGAAAGTGCCTGGCTTAATAAATTGCATGTCAACTTGACCTTTCCAGATTCCTAAAGTAGCGAAACCGTAACAAGATCGCATATTGTGAAATTGTAAGCGCTACAGTAACAATCTGGTGTTTGCTCTTTAAGAAAAAAAGGAGTCGGAAACGAATTACACCTCAATATATTTGGTTTGGATGTTTTCCTTCCCATAGTGCGCTGCTGCACAAACGGATATCCCAACCGTACAACCAATAGGGAACAAGTGCCGGAACACCTGCACTGCCTCATCCAAAAAGGATGCTTGCCATTATTCCTCAGACGAATGTTAACAGTACGTTCGTCTGCCTAGTTAGTTTCAACTACAAGTTGACATGAAAGGACTTGTAACTTTGGAGGAAAAGATCATGAATGATATGATACTTAAGTAGATATCTTCTAGAGAGCAAGCCTAAATACGTGAAGTCAAGCAACCCTGAAGGTTGTCTCTTAACAAATGCACCATGAGCTAAAACAGAACTTTTAAGGAAGACTTTTCCCTCATTACTTCTCACTCGAACTCACTAGAAAGATGTCCCAAAAAATTTGAATTGAAACCGCGTGCGATGAAATCAACGTGTCGAGCTCCCAATTGCTCGCAAGTTGAGCGGACGATGTCATCTTCGAGTTGCATTGTAGTGACCTGGAATTGCTCTTTTTTCTTCACCATATATGCAAATATGCCAAGTTTTTCACTAAATTCAATAACCTTACGCCAATTTTGCGAATAGATATTTCTCCTCCAACTAATCGCCTTATTCTTACCTCATCCAAAATTGAAGATAATCTGGACACTAAGGAGAACAACTGCACGCTTACTCACATCAGTTGGTGAACCGAGGATTTGATGCTACATTATTATGATAAAGCAGAAATTCTTATTTCAGCATTTCATGCCTTCTAAAAGTTTCACTATACCGATGTTCTTACCCTTCAAATATCGCTGGAAGAGTGAACTAAGGCTTGAGGAAAGATTTGGATGGCTAGGAAGATATTTGGAAGATTATTCCTTCTGCTTCATAACGGTAATCGTCGCTTGGACAGGCTTTTCAGTGTTGAGCTGCGATGTACCAAAAAAGCCTTCATTTTTGCACAGCAAATCCACCATATTTGAGGAAGAGTTCATCTTCGTCCATAACCCTACCCAAGAGTAGATATGTGTCACAGGTGAACGTGGCAGGTTACCTATTGCTACTTTGTCGACATCAGAACCACAAATAAACATATATGAATTATGGTGCTCACTTTGTTTTCGACGATTGAACAGTCTACTAGGAGAAGCAGATGGAGAGTTTACTAGCAACTTCTCAACTTACACAGTAATAAACAGGATTAAAGGTGGTACAGGTGATTTATAGATGTCTGATTTTGTGTTAATGGAAGGAACAGAATCTGAGATCTATGCTTTCTCTACATAAACATGTCGCAACTTAGAATCACCGTTTTCCCGAGGCTGAGAGCAAATTGCTGATTGCCTCTCTTTTAGAAGCGTTCTGCCTCTTACTTCCATCTTATTCGTCATTGTGTTCGTTTTAAAGGACCTCGACATAGGAGCACTTAGATTGCACCGATAACCATTATTAACTACGTTAGAAGAGAATGGTTTTTTTATAAAACACGTAAAACCAGTAATTTGCATAAATTTAAAGACCGTGGCAACCCAAAAAAACCATTCCGAATCCTCCACGAATTGTAACCTTAGATCGTTCTCCAACATGACTACAATATGGCAACAATTTTCAGACTGACCGTTATTTAACTTTGGTAGTAATAATCAATACCTTTTTAGATTGTCTAATGTTCCAACGTCTTCGTCCCGATTATCCGAGTCGATCGTCCACAGTTGTTCCCCCTTTCTCGATCTCGATGTGGCGTCTTCGTCGTTTTACCGAGACAGATCTTCTTGATGCGAACACCGCTCGAATGTGGCTAGCGCACCCAGCAGCGCTCTTTTATACAAGATGATTGCTGTTGATACGACTAACCGTTGATAATAATTCGTTTTATCCTGCTTGCCACGACGACGAAGACGCTACATTGAGAAGACGAACAACTGTGGGCCATCTTATCGGATTATCGACTCTGATGAAGACGAAGACATCGAAACATTAGGCGAATAAATCTATTTACCAACCTCATGTTAGCTTAATAATCCGAGAAGGTATTATATGACAAGTAAAAAGGGTAAAGCTCTTGGCGTTGATCAATCCCTGAGGAATACGCCATGCATTCGATTTCATCAAGGATGTTAGAGTTGATTGAATGCATATCTGGTCTATACATTCACTCGTGGTGGCCAACCGATGTATCGAGTAGTGCTGCTATCCTTCGAACAGGTCTGATGACAATTAGCTGCATATCAACCAATTAGCCGACCGTGGAGGGGTGGAAGGCTAGGTGAGTCTGGGAAGGGTGATGGAACTCGTATTTATTGCAGGGCACCTCTAACCACTGCGCTAGACGTGCTTCTAATATGACAACTATTTTATTTAATTACATCCTTGCTTCATTGCTTTATATGTTAACTAACTGCAAACTAAACTCAAAACCACAACCATGTGACTGCTAGAAATGTATAATAAATATTCATCTGGTAAATGCTCTGCTTGATTTCTCCCTTAAAACTCACCGAAGCCGTGCCAATACGTATAATGTTCGACAGACCGCAAGAAAATTCTTGTGGTCGGCTGTGTCTCAGTGTCACTGCTGCGAGGACTTTTTAGTAAAAGGATTTAAAGCATACAATTTTTTCGAAGAACGCTGCGATCGTCTCCCGAGAGTTTCATGAACACCGCATTTTCCTGCGGACTTTCGCCATCTCCGATGCCGAACGCCTTCTGAAACAGGTCATCGTTTAATGTTGAACTGACCAATAAGCAGTTTATTGTTTTATTGTATATAGCTTTTCTTCTTCATTGCTTAGCATAGATGGCTGCATAAAAGCTATTATGATAACCTGCCATTAACATTGTCAATATTTCTTTGAATTAAAAGGCTAAAACGATGTTGTTATAAAAATTTCACTCGGGTTAAAGTTTCAGCGTCTTCGTTTTTCCAGAGCAGCGATGACCGGAATCGATTGTCCACAGAAGTTTCTTCTTGTGATGAAGGACTTCGCAGTCTCGTCGAGTTAAGTCTTCTGGAGTGGAGTGCCACTCGAATGAAGTACGCACACTTCATTACACTTTCATAGCCAGTCAATATTTCTTATTCCGACAGTTATTGAACCTCGGAATTAATAATCAGTGCCTTCTTTGATTATTAAACTATCACGAAGGAAGCGCATGGTGTGGTGGTAAACGCGTTAGCTCCACGAAAAGGTAATGGCGCGTTCGCTCACCATCGCAGACCCCTGCGGTCCGGAGTTTTGCAAATATCTCAGCATCATTGTGGTTGTATCTCGTATAATCCACCCTGCTGTGAAAAAATTGCAATAGGCAGTAAATAAAAAAAGTTAACATTGTAACACGAAGTTGATAAAAAGGTTTATTCGGCTAACGTTTCGATATCTTCGTCTCCGACTGTGAAGAAAATGAAGACGTAAGAATGTTAGCCGAATAAATCTCTATCAAATTCGTGCTAGCTTATTAATCCAAGAAGATAGTGACTTTTATAACTTTTATAACAACCTCGTATTAACTTAGTAATGCACGAAAGTACTAAATACTCAAACGGAGGCTAAATGAAAGCTGATTTCTAAAAATATCACTAGACCACTTAGGTCACGAGCATTTCCATTACTTGGTTTTGGACCGCTGTGGTTCATACAGTACCTTTATGGAGTTGCTTCGTGCAGCTGAGGCGTTCCAGACAATTTGGAAGAGATGCGGTTGCTGTTCCAGCAACCTAAAAAACCAGTCTTTGTTAATGTCTCCTTAGTTTTTATGGGTAGTATTAGCTGTTTAGTTACCAATTCTATTAGTAGTAATATCAAATTATTATAGTAACGCACGTGGCGCAGTGTTCGGAGGCGCAGTGGTCGGAGGCGCCCTGCAACACACACGTGAAATCGATCCCCGCGCCCATGGCCCACCAAGCCTTCCATCTCCCCGGAGTCGGCAAATTGGTACCCGACTTGTCTGCGAAGATAGCACGACTGGCTCGATATATCGGTAGGCGACCGGGAGTCATTGTAAAGGCCAGAACGCATTCAATCACCTTCAGACGATGCTTAATGAAGTTCCTCAGGGATTGATCAACGCCGAGAGCTTTATCCTTTCATTTTTTATTGAATGAGTTAGTGGTTTATGCCATTTTTTCGACAAGAAGCTAAGTTGATTCCTGACTATTGGGAAGTTCTGACAAACTCTGGAGACGTCTCAGTCACTCCCCTGGATAAAAAGATCAAAACATTCTTTATGTTGCATGTAATAAAAAAATAATAGAGAAATATGGAGAGGAAAAACGGTACGTGACGATCAAATAACATATTTGTTTGTGTCATGGGTGCTTCAACTGTTGCGACAAACCATACCACAACCATTACCAAAGTGAGTCCAGAGAAAGCGACAATACTTCTAATTGTAATTAAAGAAGGAAAATCAGATCAATAAGAACTTTTCTGGATTACTCAATCAACACGAGGCCAAATCAATTAATCAATGGCGATTCCAATTTGATAACGAAACAAATCCTTCATTTTCTGGAAAAAATAGGAATGAAAAAATTTCCACTGCTTCAAAAGCTCCTGTAATTGTTATTGGCAGTACTGAAATTTATCACTTTTTTCTTGGAACATGAAGCGACCTTTCAGATTTGAATGCAAGAACAATAGACGTCTTAAAAAACTAGAAAAATTTATAAAAAGGAGAAAGCTGTCGGCGTTGATCAATCCCTTAGGGATGTACCAAGCATTCGATTTCATTAAGCATCGTTAGAGGTGATTGAATGCATATCTGGCCTTTACAGTGACTTGCGGTGGCCTACCCATGTGTCGAACCAGTGCTGTCATCGTCACAGGGACGTCTGGTACGAATTTGCCGACCGCGGGGGAGGGAGAACTTGGTGAGCTATGTGCGTGGGGTCTTTCTCATGTGTACTGCAGGGCGCCTCCGACCACTGCGCCACAGGCGCCCCGAAAATTATATATTTATAACTGGAAAGAATACTTAAGTCTTAATGCCACAAAGTTTTACAGCACTCCTAGTGGTAACTTTTTAGATTTCAAATTTCTAGAATTTTAAGAGTTTTTTAGATTTGAAAACATAAATTATCAAATAACAAATAGTTTGACAAATACCAAACGTATTTTTTTCACAGATGTTACCACTTTGCAGATGATACTGATAATGATGGACTTAGGAAAGGAATGATTTTTCCTCTTTACAATTTTTCCCTTTTCCTGAAGAAACTCCTTTTCGCTTTCATCCTCCTCATTGCAAATTTTTGTCATGATATTCCCAAGACCGACTTTCTGTTAACCTCGGCATTGATTGATAACTCGATGTTTTTCTTCAATAAGCAGACACGAGGTTGTTATTATAGAATTTATTAGGATACAATAGCTGACGTTTCGGCGGTTTCGCCTTCTTCAGAGCCTGGGAAGGTCAAATTGATGCGATCTACACAACCAAACACTTTCATAACCTCAATAATGCTGAGATATTTGCAAGACGCCGGACCGCAGGTGTTTACGATGAGGAACGAACGCGCTATTGTCCCTTCCGGGGAGTAACGCGTTCACCACCACACCATGCGGGTCCTTCGTTTCGCCTGTCTCTTAGCTAGTTCCCTGGCATTAAAAGAAAAGAAGGCAGTAAATAGAAACTTTCATAACCCTCATAGATAAAACTTAACAAATAAACTCTGTGCGGCTGCTATCCATCAACTAACTTAAATACTTACAACAATTAAATGCGAATGAAAATTTACTTGTTTAGTTTTATCTGCTAGTGTTATGAAAGTGTTTGGCTGAGTAGATCGCATCTCAACTTGACCTTTCCAGGCTCTGAAAAAGGCGAAACCGCCGAAACGTCAGCTATTGTGTCCTAATAAATTCTATACTAACAACCTCGTGTCTGCTTATTGAAGAAAAACATCGGATTTGTCACGATAATTCTACTGAAGCTTCAGAATAAATGTCTCGGCCTTAAATTGGAATACCGTAATAAATGCATCACTCTTCTACGATCGAGATATTTCTCTTCATATCAAAGTATTTTGCATTTTTCTGCGACAAAATCACTAAAGGATGAAATTCAGTTCAGCTTAGTGCTGCTTTAGTTAGAATAAAGTTTGACCTGCTTACCTTGGCCATTCCTGAATCACCAGCTTTTTCTCCCTATTCGCGATAGGACCGACAGCAGTGGAACCGATCACCGGTGCATCGCGTTTTCCGCGAATCGTCGACAGTAACCCCATCATTTCTACAAACTTAAAGAGTAGAAAATAGATGGACGACAGCGAACGCAATGAGGATGAACGAGCTACCATTAAAGATTGGTGCCATGCATAGCATTAAACGGATGACATCAAATCAGAACTAGAGAAAATCCAGAATTCAGACAGATTACTATGAAGTAATGGAGTATAAGGAGAGAATATTTGTGCTAATTTTAGCAGATTACAGGAGGCGTGTGTGAAATAGTGGTTAGAGATCCCCTGCAATACAAACGCGGTCATTGGTTCATTCTGCCAACCTGAACCAACCGAGATTCCTTCTGTTTGAGATGGGCGGATTGCTACGAGACTTATTTGGGAGCGTAAAATCTCATGAAATTTTTATTGGAAGAATGCATTAGCTGTGGGAAGTTATTATATAGGCTAAGTAGGAATTTAATAACCTCTGAGATGATCAGTGGAACCGAATTTAAGGCGCATTCCAAAAGGGTAAGTTACTTTTTTTCCACTACTGAGAGACTAGAATTCTGACAAAAAAAGCAGAACGAGGACCTCAGTGGTTCCGTCCATAACATGTCAGCCCCGGAAAGGTAATCGCAGTTCAATTCGGCTTGGGCTCGAAGTTTTGCAAATACTTCAGCTTCGTAGTGGTTGTATTTCACTATTAGTGCACTAAATTACCGCGTTTAATGGCTACTCAAAGGCTGCACGCATGGGATGGATCTCTCATGTGAGATGAAGAAAGATAGCAATATCGTTTTGTGGGCTCGTACTCAACAACTTGTTTACCTCATTAACTATTCAAACAATTGAGCTTATTTGGAGAAGCACCGTCTCCTGCATACTTTCTGGTTAATGTTCACTACGCTTTTTGTGAAATCAAAGTGGACACTGTAATCCATATAAACGCATTGAAACCAACGCACGCAGGCATGAATATATCTATGCATATAATGAGGTATAAGTGAACTTGAGCCACTGGAGACAGAATCCGCTCATGAATTCATCTGCTTATCGCAGAAAATATATTTTCGTTTTTGCTCCGTCTTTTGGATCCTATTCGTTGTCTGAGTGACCAGGGAATAGCAGTGATAGCTTACACAATTGGGATCTAAAGATCCATAGAAAGGTTTGCCATAATTTTTTTCATTGTTAGAAATATGAGACCCTTGACGACCGTTTACCATTAATACGCTTTTGAGGAAGTCTGTAAGTACCAAGAAAAGAATTTTTTATCAGTACAGACGAAAAGTGAGCACTGTTGAATAATTTTCGAAATGAAGAGGTTTCTTACAGCTAAAATAAACCGTGAGTTAAAACAGAGAGAGAGGTAGAGAGAGAGAGCAAGCAGATTTTTTGGAAACTGAAATCACTGAAAAAGTCCATAGATAAATCACAATAGAATCACTTTTTTATACTGCCTATGCTTTCTCCATTAGTAGATAATAGACCACTATAGTAAAGGTGTTTCCGGCTAGGAGTTTACAAGGAACGTCGCTAGAAAGGAGGTTATGAGAAATTCCGAAAGCAGGCATGAAGGCACAGAAACTGACCACAACGAATGAAGGGCTCGTGAGATGTTGAAATGAACATGTAATTATTCCCGTTTCTTCCATGTTCCTCATTTGTTAATTAGTGGCTAAGGAAGGAAAGTCGTCATGACACATTTTATTGAAAAAAAGAGATTCCACAATGCCTGCCAGTTCCAACAACACGTGGTAGCACCACGTCGAAGACGGTGACAGAAGGGAAATTTGAGAACGCAAACGCGATTATGTTTATCCCATTATATGTAGTATTTGCATGCATGTCACTGCGAATCGAATTGGATGAGAACCTCATAGAAAACCGTCCCGGATTCAGAAACGTTTTTCAGTTGGTGGGCCTTCTCGTACAACACGGTGGTTAGAGGTGCTATGAAGCACACACCGGATCGGTCGATGATGTTTCGATCCCGCGCAGCAGGTTCATCAAGCCCTTCCTCCCTCCGAAAAAATAGGACTAGGTTTTATAAGCGAGGACAGCAGCACTGAAATGGTACAACGGAAGCCCATAGCAATTCATTGCAGAAACCACATATGCATTCAATCACCTCTACGATGCGTGATTAAGTCGAATGGATGACACTTCCCTCAGTGATTGATGTACTCCCGACGTTTTCTCCTTTATTCTTACTGTCAGTTAGCGGGAACCCTACGGCATTTCGTGACCATGGTAACGATGCAAAGGATAAAAAACGCCTTGCATGTTCCATGCAATGTTCTCAGGAAATAAAATAAAAAAAATCAAATGCTTTTTCTACTTTGGATATTTCCCATGTGATAAGTTTACGGTATGGAATTAGGAACTGCCTGAAGAAAGCCGACTGGATGACACGTAAGAAGATGAAAAAGGAAGGTACTTGGATCACTACTACGGAAGGAGTAGGAGATAAAGGAGTTGTTTGCAGGATATCACAAAAAAAAACTTAAACTCACTAGCCTGGCAATCTTTTTGATGTCTGCCTGAAGTAGAGACTTCGAAAAACATCACTACTTCATCCCTCGTCCTCCTTCATGAAACACAAGATAGCTTAGATCAAAGAGCATTAGTTGATTATCCTAAGTTCTTCTTCTCCAATTCTTTCACTTTCGCAGTTTTTTCTCCACGTATTACTGGACGACTCACCGATTGTTCTATGCACGATTTACCTATGCTCACAGTACGACATCTGCTTCAAAAAGAGCAAAATGTTTCTTCTCCCTTAGCGAAGATAGATATTGTCTTCATGTGGTCTAAAGGCTCAATTCCTTTGCAGAACTGTTGAAATATTTGTTGAGACAATCTTCGCTGAAAGCCGCTAGAGGCTTTTTAACACGTAATATTGTCATTCGTATTTACTACTCTATTTCACTGCGAACTTCTAGCCGACTCTGTGTGTAGATGATTCAAGCATTCCTACACACGCATACATAAAGCAAGCGTACGTTCTGCAGAGCGCATAACTAACTGACAAGGAAAAGACAAAAATCCATTCAATGAATCCCTTTTTAAAAGGAGGTATGAGTCAATAAAAAAGTGGAGATAAGGATTTTTTTCCTGAATACTTCCCAAGAAGGATAAAATAGGAAGCTTTGGCCGTTCATCAATCCCTGAGGAACTTTATTAAGCATCGTCTGAAGGTGACTGAATGCATATCTGGCCTTTACAATGACTCGCGCTGGCATACTTGTGTATCGAGCCAGTGCTATTATCCCTGGAACCAATTTGCCAACCCCGGAGGGATGGAATGCTTGGTGGACCATGGGCGCAGGGATCGATTCCACGCCTCCAACCACTGCGCCACACTCGCCCTTACCAAGACTATATGTTCTAAAAAACTGTGTTTTTCAAAAAATTTGTGGGCACGCGATGCCGCAATAGTGTCAAGTTACGAAGAAAAAACCAACAAGTTTTGTTTATTAGGATAAAATATCCCCTTATCTGGGCGGTTTTCTTCACTGGTCCCCCACAAGTCCTTAAAAAGTTTATTCAAATGTGAAAAAACAACTGTTTGAATGCTTATATCGGCAATAAGAATGGATCACTTTAACGGAAAGCACTTTTAATCCGTTAAAAACAAGCTGCCCAAAAATGTCTCGAAAAAAGAGATCTTGAAGTTGTCATGATGAACTGATGAGTTGCTCGACCCCAGCAATCGGCGTAGCAAACCATGCGCAACCAGTATTTTCTTAGAAAACCAGGTGAGATCGATCATTTAAGATGACACTGGTGCTGGTGAAGAAAAAGGAATATGTCAGACATGGGTTCAATCCCATACAGTACGAAGAGATGACCAGCCCAAAGGCCTAATTATGAACGAAAATGGCTACTACCGGAATCACCGGACAATTTTGTACAAAAATGACCACGGTGGACTGTATGGAAGATGTGATAGCGAGTGCATGAACGCTTGTTGTCTTTTTGGTATCGCAAATGTACAGAAAAAAATCTGCGATAGGTGCACCAATAACGAACTATCTCTCTCTGACAATAAAATTTCTGAACAAGACAGTGTGGTTCAGAAAAAAAGGGGCCTGTTTTACTAGAATTCCCAATTTCTCTTAGTTCGGCTGCCTCGGATGTCAAGACGGTATCACGTGGATCTTTTCTAGCCTTTCGGAAGCCTTGAAAGAGTCTTCGATGAAGTAAAAAGTACACAGCTACAGTGACGGATGAAAGGTCTACTAAGACAACAGCACCTTCGAGTGAAAAAATTAGTGGAATATATCGGATCCAGTTTCTGCAATACATTTGAAAAGTACTGCTTTTTTTCTTACTCTGAAACTCCCAATGCTGACTACAGCTTCAGCTTTGTCGAGCGGAAAGTATAAGCACACAATGGCTTTGAATTGGCAATCCATTTAAGTTGACGACGGAACAACTAAGAGAGCCTGTCTTCAAGGTATTCACCTAATGGGGAGATGACGGCAACACTATTTATTGGATGCTTGCCATTCGAGGCACATTTATTTCAGGAATATGATATGCTGTGCTGATGAACTGGTTACGTTTAGACTAAGAATTTGAACGTTTTCCACAACTATATGCATGTCGAAAAATAGTTACGAGTAGGAGCACTAACCCCTAACAGCCAAGATAGAGACGGAGGAACGGACAGAGAGCAGCACTATGGTAGACGTGACCAGTAGAAATGAACGAGCCAACAAGGTACTTAGAAGGCGAAGAAGAATTTGATTAAAAAACCTTTATTCAACTAAAATTTCGACATCTTTGCCTTCTTCAGAGCCGTATTGATCCGATTCGATTGTTTGTCCACAGTTGTCTCTCCGTCATGTCATCTCCGATGTGGATCTTGGTGATCATATCGAGTCCAATCCAGTGTAGCACCGTTCAAATGAAGTAATCTCACTTGGTAGTGCTCCCTTATACACTACGCCCTTCGATAATAGTTTGTTTTTCTCAAGACACGCCATCCTGGAGCATTCGGTACCATTACCAACTAACACACAACGTAATCAAACATCAGATCACGAACACCCACATTGGAAGAAGGAAGAACTGTGAACAACCGACCCGAATCAATCCGGGTATGAAGAAGGTAAGGGGGTCGAAAGGTCATCCGAATAAAATTTCTTTTAGCATTTTCTTGTTAATTTATCTTAAATAACAGGTACTCATTAGGCACGCCGAGGTTGAAAGAGTCTTGGTTTCTAAAATATTTAGAAAGAATTTCGTAGCAGGCCAAATGCTATCGATATCGTATTCCAAGAATGCCGACGACAAGCAAAAATCCCAAAGCAACATAGAAGCAGACTGTAGTGTTGTAACGAGATTTAATGTATTTTTTTTGAAAAGACCTGACGATTCGCTTTTGATGCAGCCTACGACCGGAGCTCCTAGTTCGGTACTTAGTGTGAAGTCCACAAAAGTAAAATCATTAACCAAACTACGCTTGAAAACGCTATACCAATGTGACAAATTTATTTAAAGAAGCAGTTTAATAGTGGACGGGCATGGAGGAGTGCTGAACAGCTATGACTTGCCCTTGTAATCATCAGGTGATAGACGAAAATTACAAAGCTTATTAAAGCTGCATAGTGAATTTCATTTTTTTTATTGGTGAGGAAAAAATTACTAAACTCTGGGCGTCTTTACCAACGCCATACACACCTACTTATTCTACCATGGTGAAATTCCCGACATGGAAGTCGTTGAAACTTCTTCAAACGGCTTTTCAGCGGCGACGTGCTTTCTCAGTAGTATTATCAACCATTCACACGGGAAAAACCAACCGAGAACTGGCTTCCACTCTTAACCATCCAAATAAGGCTCTCAGGAAGTGGCTACATAACAAAATAGTATCGCAAGCCAAGTAGTAAAAAATATAATAGCTCACTACCTCTCCTCTCATCCTTTACACATGAAAAAAGCACTCATCAAAAAGATGTACCGTACGGCTAAAAATGTGTGCACAGGAGAAGAGAAAAGGAAGGAATCGCTTAACCTGGCATGAAAACTAGCTGCTTCCAATGGCTACGAAGCAGAAGCCGCTCGGGTCAGAGTAAAACGAAGGGTAGTTCCTCAAAAATAATGCTTCGAGCGTAGGTAAGATTTAAGCTGCCCTTCATATCAAATGAAACAAGTTACTCCCATTAAGAGTTGCTTAAGAAAAAGTGGTCTTGAAAATTGTGTAGCAATTATCGACCTTTTACACAATGCCCTATGCCGTCAGCTAGTTCGCAATCGTCTCTATGATCGTTTGTGCAGCTCAGAAAACTGTACGAGCTGTCCTAATGGGAGAGCCGGGGATTGCATGAGATTTGGTACAATATGCTTGATCTCGTGTAAGGCATACGGTCAGGAATATATTGGGAAAACGGGTAGAACGCGTTGTGTCCGCATAAAAGAACGTCTAGATGGGAAAGTTAAACTTCGTCAAAGCACTCCTCTACGTACGCATAGGGCACAAAAGCACAATAGCAATGATTTTTGAAGTCATTGTCTGGATCCTAGCGCAGGAATCAAAAACATCAACGCGCAAGACTCTCGAGGCGTTTTGGATAAATTTCAAAAATCCAGAGATAGACCAGAAGGACGAATTCCTCACTATCACGCGTGACCTGGCGCCTTAATTCAAAATGATATTTTTGACCCCTGGGTGGGTCTCGCTCGCCATCCCACGTGATCAACACGCGAGCAGTACCACTCGTAAAAGCACGGTGAGCAGCCTTTTTGATCAATATGGCGTTTATTTGAAAGTGTGACCTTCAGTAGTACTATGAATATTTAGCCTAATGTAAAACTACTGTTACATTAAATACGTCTAGGCTCTGAGAAAGGCGAAATTGCCGAAACGTCAGCCATCGACCAACAACAACAACAGCAACGTCAACAACAACAAAAAACGAAGCACTATACCAACCTCATATCGGCTCAAAAAGATCAGTTTATAAGATCGCATAAATAAATATATCAACCATTACTCCACAATCTACTTGAAAAACATACGGCTAATTAACGAGCTTTTCTATGAATATGTTACGTGAAGTGGAGCTTCGTAACAGAATTCCTCCAAACTTCTCCTGAGTAGATGTCTGGTGGCGAGTGAAGGACAACGAAATAGACCAATGACAGCAACACACGAAGTATCCAGTGGGTTTTGTCCATCCTATTACAGTACCTCTTTATTGATGGTTTCATCAATAATCTTAGTAGAAAACCACATCTACCGGCCGCCAAGCGGTCAGCGTAGCCTTGAGCTTATAGAAATTTGGCTACGCGACTTCATTCTGCGCCTCACCGTTCTAAAACTGTCGTGAAGAGGGATGTTGGTTTTCGGATCAACCCTATTTGTTCTCCAACAAACTCAATCAAGGAATTAATAGTTTTTTGTTGTGGGAGAAGAAAACGAAAAACGGACTTCGCAGCAGCGATCTACTGGCATCCGTTTCCATCCTGCTTCTGAGCATTCAATTTCGCCCGAGGTTTTCGGTTTCGCTTGAGTTCCTATAATCTTAACCTTTTTATTTGCTGCCTACTTTTTAATTTTTTAACGGCATGGTATCATGTAAAAATACAACTAGGATGATTCTGAGATATTTGCAAAACTCCGGACCGCAGGTGTCTGCGGTGGGGAACGAACGCGCTATTGTCCTTTCCGTGGAATAACGCGTTCACCACCACACCATGCGGGTCCTTCGTTTCGCCTGTCTCTCAGCTAGTTTTGTTGATCTGCGCCATCAGCAACCCGTCAACGGGACTGATCTAGGGAACTCAAATCGGCAACGAACTTAGTTAAGCTGAGGCTGAATGTTTCTGGATCGTCTACGTACTGCACAGCCCAACAGAGCGTACGTGATGGAGTCCTTCAACGTTACCGTCCTTTACACAAAGGTGTCGAATGACTCCGCAATGCAAGCCATAGTCGAACTCCTTACACAACACGGAGGAGAAATAAACATGTATGGATTCAAGATAGAGCAGTTGATAACACTCTTGAAAGAATGCTTGGAGCTGGTCAACCTTCAGATGGTCTGGAAAGTACTATGCTCAAATGAGAGGGTTGGCAATGGGACAACGACTGGCACCAAGTCTTGCTATTGCGTTTATGTCTACGGTGGAAGCACCAGTGACCGATCTCTGGCCGTTACTCTACTGTAGATATTAGATGACTGTTTTTGTCCTTTGCTCAACACAAGAGGAAATGGACAAATGCTTCGAGTTGTTGAACGAACAGTCAGAGTATATAAAGCTTACCCGAGAGAAACCGAAAGAAAACTGGCTTCCATTCCTGAACGTCCAAATTAACCTGTGAGAAAATGGCTGCATTACAAAGTGGTACCGAAAGCCAAGTAGTAAAAAACATCTTGGTACATTACCTCTCCTCTCACCCTCTCCCACGAAAAGGGCGTTTGTAAGAAACATGTTTCGAACAGCAGCCAATATGTGCACGGGAAGAGAGCAGAGAGAGGAGTCCCGTAATTTGACGCGGCAAATAGCCATTTCTAATGGCTACGAAACTGTAGCTCGGGATAGGTGTATGGGATATTCTGCGCCCCAACGACAACTCTAGCGATAAAAAGCTCCCGTTTATTCTACCTTCATCTCAAATGATGTAGCGCAGCTATGAAACGCTGCTTAAGAAGCGCGGGTCTTGAGGATTCGCTAAACGTAGATGAAATACCACTGAGTACTCTTAGGCGCCAGCTGGTTCGTAACCGCCTATATGACCGTGTATGTGCAACGCAAAATTGCAGTTGCCCTAATGGTAGAGACGGTAATTGCATGAGCTCGGGTACAGTCCATCTGATCTCCTGTAAGGCGTGCGGAGACGAATACATTGGCGAAAACGGGTAGACGACTCTGTGTCCGCATAAAAGAACACCTATTCGGTGAACGTAAACCAAATACCCCACTAGGCACGCATAGGACCCAGAGACATAACGCGCAGGACTTTGAAGTGCAGGTCACGATCCTCGCACGGCAATCGCGAACAGAAGCGCGCAAAACTCTCGAGGCGTTCTGGATCAATTGCAGAAATCCGAAAATGAACCGCAGGGAAGAATGCCTCATTATCAGCGTGATATTGGGCAGTATATAAGGTTGTTATTTTGATGGGAGAGGGCGATATTACAGCTTCCATGTGAACTCTGTGCGGCTGGTCTCCACGCGACATACTCAGTGGAAGACTCATAGAAAGCGGTAGAGCGTGCAATGAAGCTATTTTCTTGTGTCTCGATGTGATTGAAATTTTGGTTTAGCGTTTTCTCTGCTTGGTTATGGAGGTGTTTGGCCGAATAGATTGCTGTCAGCTTCACCTTCCCAGGCTCTGAGGAAGACGAAATCCGCCGAAACGTCAGCCGGTAGTCGTAAAGAGAGAAACAAAAGAACACCTTGTGTTTGCTCAGCAAGAATACGAAGAATTACTTGATCAATGCCTGAGGTTAATAGAAAATCGGATGTGGGACAATCCATGTCCTTATTATCTTTCATGGCCAAGGTTTTACCTCAATCACGAAACATTTGACGTTAACAAAATGTCGTAGTATAGTTTCTAGAGCTCCCTAGGTCAAATAGAGCAAGACCAGAGTAATCTCAATGCATAATCCTCAAGCTGATTTTTCAGACACCTGAAATATGGTTTATCGAGCATTAGAACATTTCAGGAACCTCAAAACAGTGGAAATGAGCAAGAATTTCACTCTTATTACCTAGCGTATGTGTGATTTTTTATAAAACATGCTCTCACTTTAAAAAATGTTTGGAGGTGAAATATGAAGAAAAAGACAGAATGAAACACGTCTCGAGTAGAAAAGCGAAAATCAGGTTTGTGAGCTTCGAAGAAATAGAATTTCAAATTAATGGAAAGGTAGAACTCCTGTTTGTAGGCAAAGTGCGTATTTTTGGTTGTATTATTTGGCTAGTAGGGCCTAATATTAGCCGACATTTGCTGGGTTAATGTTGAATGCGTCCATTATTTTTCGCATTGTATTGACTGCGTTTCCATTATTTTCGCGTCCTTCTCAATGCGTTTGCTGTACTTTAAAGACGAAGCCACATTGTCACATTATTTTTAGAAAAGAATTAGTGTCGTAGAGCAAACGAATATATCCACTCTACCAAGCATTTCATGAATCAAAAGAAAAACTGTACTGGTGACTTCTACGACCTCCCACTCTCTACTACCAAGGGTTTACCGTATCATGGAGTCTGGAGGTATTCCGGTGTGCCAAAGTTCGATCATCGCAACGGTGTCCTTCTCACGAAAAAGGTATCCCAAGCTGGAGAATCAGTTTTGCGTTTTCATCCGGAAGTTCAGTCAAGTGTGAAAACCCACTCCGGTCCTAGCATTAAACTCGCCGCAGAAAAGTAAGTGGCACTGATCTAAAATAGCTGTTTATTAACTCTAGTGACGATTTAGAAAATCCATATCACGGCTGTCTTGAGACTTCAAGGTCGGAAAATCTTGTTCACATCCATTAAATTGCCAATCGAATAAAACTACTAGGCCTCAGGCATAAACAACATCTGCGCTTAGTTAACCTGTTCGAAGGTTAGATGGCAAAAAACAAAACACCTATAATATCTATCAATTAAATAGTAGGAATTGGGGAAAGTAGAAGTCAGAAATGAAGTAGGAGGTGTCAACTCACAAAGCAAGTAGATTAAGCTTTCTTACCGTCGTGCTGTTCTATGTCTCAGTGTTCAGACACGAAAAGTGAGGAGCTCTTGAGTGCTTCATTGAAGTCGAAAAAGTATTGCATGCAGCATACACAGTTGAGGTGAAGAAAAGTGACATTAGAGATCTGGTTTCGTGCATAAGGGCGTCAAATCATTAAAAAATAAAGTTGTTGATTCCTATTCCCTGAAGACCTTTCGTTGAAGTCTACCTAGTGTTAAAGGAGCTTGTTTCACCGTGGATAGTAACGCAATCACGAGGACGTAATAATAATATATAATATAATATAATAAAATGGCTACTGGCCTCTCGATTTGCTCACGCGAGTCTCCGACGTATAATTAAGCTGTAGAGATTTCTGCCGGACGCAAACGAGTACGTTCGTGGTACACTTGAGGCTGCCGAGTAAGTGCGGGACTCTACTCATCTATCGATTTAACTGCTCCGAAAATGAGAGGCGATCCATGAACGTAATCAAACTGCATCAATAGTTTTTCCGTCTTTCATGGCTTTCAGAAAGAGTCATCACCTGGTATGAAAGCCGTCTGCCGTTCAGAATTATGTGACACGTTATAAATACCACAATTGCTCTACTGAGTGATGTGTGAAGCTTACTGATCTTGGTGGAAATTCCTCGATTTCTGTCAATCAAGTGCTAACCTCCTGAGATGTTCTACCTGATATGCAGCCAGCCTTGGCAGCAACACAGACTCACACTGAAAAGGTGTGCGACGTATCACAGCGGATAGATCCTAACCAGCAAAGCAAAAAGTTGCTGATTCGATTATTTTACGAAAACCCGGGCAAAGTGAGAATCCACTCCGTCCATTGCAGGGCGTAGACCAAATAAAGCCATTCAGTAGAATAAAAACGTTGATTTGATAATCTGACTGGCCCCTAAGGCGTTATGCCAGTCCACACATATGCACTCAATCATTACGCAATGTCTGACGGCAGTAGTGAGGCATTGAGCATCACTCTATCCTTCCATATATTTCAAAGACTGCAGCTTATACAGTTGGATTTCATTCCTTTTCCTCAACCATCTCCTGTGGAAGAGGAGGAGGAGGGAGGCGCTTTCTCCGCATCCAGAACAACAGAAATTATTAACGTGCTGAAAAGAATTCTAGAATGATAGTTTCTATGTACAGCACCTTGCATTTTTACACTACTGAAATGTGCTTCCTTAAAGATGGATGATTTAAATGGTAGGCAGGTAGTAGAAATGAGGTGCACAGGCATATGAGATGCGATATGAGAGATGTCTATAAAAAGAAATGAGTTCCGAAAGAAACACAGCCAGCTGAGATAAAGGAACTCGATCAGCAGAGACTTATCGCCAATAAAGGCCACACTTCAAGCGGGCAGGACACACTCTATAGATTTGTGGATCTGCTTCCACAAAATTCATGAGCAAAGAAACTATTATAGTCGCGACAATCAAGCGCCGCTGTATATAAGTGATGCACCATATCCTATCTCCAACCTTACATGATGAAGCTAGTTTCCTCCAAAACTGACAAAATTTCTCGACACAGACCTTTGAAGTCAGAGCATTGTACCTTGCAGAAAAATTTTAGCTCTATAACAACTGGATCCAATGAATTTTATAAGTTTCCCACTGAATTCTAGCAGTATGGGCTTGAGCAGCAAAAGACTAGCAGTAAATTTTGATGTTTCTGGCTTGAAGCAGCGGTGCGAGAACATAAACGATAATGAACAAATAATTAGCATGATTCACTTACTTCTTTTTGAAATATAGGCCTCGAAAGAGACAAAATGGATGAAATATATATATACCCTTGCAGGCCAATACTTCCATCATGCAGCATAGAAACAAGAGCCTATTTACTTGTAGGTGAAGGAAACTTGGCAATTTGGAAGTTTTTCACGATGTAAATTACTTATTGTAAGTTGAATATATTGACTTCAATTCAATAGCCATAATTTTTGCATCGAATGGCCTCTACAGAAGTCGTCATCCTTCATATTAGTCAAATTTTAGCGCGGCAATATATGAAGTAGCAAAAGGCAGCACCTCATTTGTATAAACTATTACTTTAAAATGGCGCGTGTGGCGCAGTGGTGAAGCGCCCTGCAACACACACAGCAGAATCAATCCACGCGCCCATAGCCCACCAAGCCCTCCATCCCTCCAGGCTCAGTAAGTGGTACCAGACTTATCTGAGAAGATAGCAGCACTGGCTCGATAAATCAGCAGGCCATAGTCATTGTAAAAGGCCAGATATGCATTCAATCACCTCCAAACGATTCTTAATAAATGAGAAGGCTTTTATTGCTTTAACAGCTTCATTCCCACTTTTTAAACTTAGTAAACCTTTAAGATATCAGTATTAGAAGAGATTAAACAATTTCTCCCTTCTAAGGTACAGCGTCTCCCACATGCTCTGAGCCCATATTTGCACTCAAGTTTTTTTCCATCATCAAAAAAACGGATTTCATTGACCTGGAAAACTAGTATACCATATATTCACCCACGATTAATCATTGCTTGTGAATAGGTAGCTCCATCCAACGATAAACAATTTGTATTTGAAGCGTAAAACGCTCCAACACGACACCATCGCTACCCGGCAAGTCAGAGTGCAATAAGTATAATTGCACCAGACAAGTCAGGATATTGGACTTAGACAAGCTGAATTTGAATTGACGTAGAAATGTGTAATCCAGAACGGGTATCCCTTCCCTTTTGGCGGTTGATGAAGATATCGACAGATGATTTTTCTTCTTTTTCATCAGATGAATAACCCAAGACTCTCAATTTATTTCTCTACCTAAACGGCAAACTTGGTAGATTTATGCTCAATACCATTACTATGTAACTCCCTAGAAAATCCATAAAAATAAGCAGATCCTAAAAACTTTAGCTTTTTCCATTGAAAAGCTTTGATAGATCAGGCCCTTGCAGCACTACATTCCTGTTTACCTAGTTCATGATATTTCACTCATCTCACCATACGCAGCAGAAGCTGATTTGAACTAACTATAATGGGAATCTCGACTACCCAGGTAGCTAAAGAGTTCAGAACTTTATAGACTCAGAGAAATTGCTCTGTCTTCATTAATTGCAAATATGAATTTGTAATATAATTTATAGTATAATAAATTATAATATAGCATATATAATTATGTGATTTCAATATTCAAACTCAAGCTACTTTTGAATTAAAACTGCTCAAAAAACTAACAATGCATTTCAACTTTTTCAAAATTTCCATCAGAAGAAGTAGCAGCTGGAAAACTGGCTACACATTGCTCCAGACACCATGCGTCATACCAGATTAGAGATCCCGGCGGCGTATTCAACGTATTTTCGACAATGCAAACCTTGACAATGAGTGAAGGGTGGGAAGTGGCCGGAAAATTAGGAAAGGTGGAAAACATGGGGAATTTTGGCAGTGAGCGAAGAAAAATTTTTATCCAGCGAGCAAATTTAGTAAGAAAGTAAGCCTCTTTTTCTTTTACAAAATTCTCTTGGAGCTGGGGTAGGTTGGGAGATGGGATTAGGAAAGGGTAAAACGGACATCATTTTTTTCATCATGTAGATATAAGCATCCACTTGTCAATGGTGTCCACGAATATTGGTGCGAAACTGGTAATTTCAAATGAGAATCGCTACTTCATAAAGCCACATTTCTGACTTTTCTATAACTCACCTCCCCGTGCATCCATTGTCCTTGTTCAAAGTCCCAGCTTTGAAAACTTACAAAAATGATTTCATTTCGACCCAAATGCAATATCAGAATAAGAAGAAATTCCGCCTCCAAATTAGCCTCAATTCACATTGATACTTATTAATGATTTTACTTTGATAATGAAGAAATTTCTCACTAAATTGTGATTGACAATTTGGGGCTCAAGATAGAGTAGTCAATACTCAAAGTGATAAAACTTGGATATTTGAAGCTATACTATGTTTGGAAGATAATATATAAGTCACTGTTAACTTTTTTACAGGAAACTGAAGTCAAGATATCTTTGAGGTTTAGCTGCCACAGCAAGAAGTCGAAAACTGGCAAAGACCAAAAACAGATTCGAGAAACTGACGAAACTGACTTAGAGAGACAGAACACCATTGTTACTTGTGAGACAGTCTTTCAGTGCCATCTAACATAAGCAAGCAATACCAAGAAATTGATTCAGGTTCCATGTTTAATACAATTCAGAAGCACTGAAGTAGAGTCGAGAAACCAGCCCAGTTTTATTGTTGGTTGTAAAGCAAGAGGGTGGGCAGGTTGTCACCTTCTGCGGTGGCCCAGAATTACAACAAGTATGGCGGTAAGCCTGGCGTAGACCTAAGGAATTAAATGACCGAACTGGCTATTTTGTCAATTATGTAACTGCTCAAAGTAGCGTAAGATGTTACAATTCCTAAGTGTCTTTTTACAGAACATAGCATTCTCTTTCTTTCTTTTTTCTTCCACATAATCTTCATCTAAATTCCATTTCCTCAATTATTGGTGGCTTTTTCTATTATTGAAGCCTGCCCTCTCACAATAACACGCTCATTCTCAATTTACAGCGCAAATGGCAGCACAAAGATAACTTTGCACTCTGAGGTGTAATCTCTGAGGACGCATATGCGCTGGTACCAGCTTGGGCGATGGAGACGCACATCTGGGTATACGGTAACTAGCACATTGGCCTACGATATAACAAATCAATGCTACTATCCTCCTAAATAATTCTGCGGCAATGCCCTTATGGCGAAGCCTCGGAAGTGGGCATCAGCGGCGCGAGCGAGATCGTACATCGACCGATCTAAAGATTTTATGGCAACAGCTGCACATACCCTTACCAAAGCGGTGCTGAATATTTCATTGCTGACACCTTTCCTCCCACCCAAAAACTAACAAATTGTAAGAAGTGAGAAAAGCAGATTGAAATTTTTCAACGCTCACTCTACAAATCATTCTCACCCAATAAACTGTAGTTATTCATGAGACGAAAGAAGGAGTCATATTAGAGCACTGTATGAGGCACGTAGAGAGCATTTCCTAACTGTTATACAAAAGAAGCAAAGGAGCAATTTCATGGGGTGGTGCATATTTATCAGAGCCATGAATAATTTCGTATGAAGCTTTCTAAGGCTGATAGAGCTACAAGGCCAATAAATTACAGCCCGATACATATCCAGATTTTCAAGCTCATAAGCTGATACTGCCCAGCAAATATGCGCGCAGTCTACAGTCTCACACACCTTAAAGTAAATGATAAAAGAAAATGAGCAATTTTCAACAAAAATACTACCATTCAGCGTCACCAATAATCTAAGAATCACATGTTTCCGTAATCTTCACATAAGTGAGCGAGTAAGTAGCTAATATCAGTAATGTCCAAACACTCCATCTCTACTATTCTAAGACTCCAGGCAGAATCAAGTTTCACCGCAGCATTCAACGCTATATTCCACAGCGAAAATTGTAGTAGCAGCCCTTTTACCAAAGTTGGTGATGTTCTTAGATGATAGACGGTAGATGTAGATGATAGATGCAGGAAGGGAATCGAAAGGCAAGAAATAGCAGAATCACACATGGTGAGATGTGGATGATAGATGCGAGATGGAGGAATCATGTGCAAAGAAGGCTAGGACATTCACACAGTAGACGTGGATGATGGATGCGAAGGCGGAAAATCGAGGCAGAAATGCTGGAGATCACACAGTAGATGTGAATGATAGATACTGGAGCCAGTAGATGTAGATGATAGTAGTGATGAGAAGAAATCAGAAAGACATGAAAGCCATTGCAGAATCCACACAGTAGATATGGACGATAGATGTGGAGGCAGAAGTAGATGCGAGATGATAGACGCGAGGAAGGGAATGCAAAAGGCATGAAAAATGCAGGATCCACACAGTGGATGATGGACGAGTGGATGTGGGCAGAGTAGATGTGGATGATGGATGAGGTGATAGACAGAAGGCAAGAAATGCAGGATCCACACAGTGGATGTGATGATGATGTGCTGAGGATAGGAATCGAAGGCAAGAAATGCCAAATTCACATAGTAGATGTGAGATGAATGAGACGTGATGGATGAGCAAATGCAGAAAGGAATCGAAGGCAAGAAATGCTGGAATGCACATGGTAGCAGACGATGCATTGGTACGATGTGAAGGGAGGACATGAATAGAAATGCTGGAAATCACAGTGGATGGAGATGATGGATGTGGGCAGAGTGGATGTGGATGATAGATGCAGGAAGGAATCGAAGGAAAATGGTGGAATCCACACCGTGGATGTGGATGATGGATGAGGAGTGAAAGAATCAGAAGGCAAGAAATGCTGGGACACACACAGTGGATGTAGATGATGGATGTAGGGCAAGTGGATATGGATGATGGATGCAGGGAAGGTCAAGCAGAAATGCTGGAATTCCACAGTGGACGTATGTAATGGATGGTAGGAATGGGAGTGAAGGCAGAAAATGTGGAATACGTTGATGTGGATGATGGATGCGAGAAGGAATCGAAGAGTAAGAAATAGTGGAATCCACACAGTTGATGGATGATGGATGGAAACGAAGTGGATATGGATAATAGACTGAGAGTGATAGGAACGAAGCAAAAATACCAGGATCACACAGTGAGATGTAGATAATGGATACAGTAAAGGAATCGAAGGCAAGAAAATGTGGGATCCACATAGTAGAATGTAGATGATAGATAATGTAAGCAGAAGTAGATATGAGATGATAGATGAGATACGAATCAAAGCAGAAATGCTAGAAATTCACACAGTGGATGCAGATGATGGATGTGGGCAGCAAGTGGATGTAGATGATAGATGCGATGAGAATCGAAGGCATAGAAATGCTGAAATTCACATAGTGGACGTATGATAGTGATGCAGGGAAGGAATCGAAGGTAGAAATAGTTAGAATCCACACAGTGGATGATGGAGTGATGGATGAGGGATGGGAATCAGAAGGCAAGAAAGAGCTGGAATCACACAGAGATGTGGATGTGGAGGGATGAATGTATGAGCAGAAGTAGATGCTGGATCCACATGGATGAGGTGATGAGGAAGAAAGCAGAGTAAATGCAGGATCCACACAGTGGATGTGGATGATGGATGCAGGGAAAGAGGAATCGAAAGGCAGAAATGCTGGAATCCACACAGTTGATGTGGATGATGGATGCAGAAGGAGATCGAAGGTAGAAATGTTGGAATCCACGGTGTGATGTAGATGATAGATGTGAGCAGAGTGGATGTGGATGATAGATGAGGTGATGGGAACAGAAGGCAAGAAATGCCAGGATCCACACAGTGGATATGGATGATGGATGCAGTAAAAATCAAGGCAGTAGGATCCATGGTAGATCGTGGATGATAGATGTGGGCAGAGTGATGGATGAATGGAGGATGCGAAATCGAGGCTGAAAATGCTGGAATTCACACAGTGGATGTGGATGATAGATGTAGGCAGAAGTAGATGGATGATGGATGCAGGGAAAGGGAATCGAAGGCAAATGCTGAGAATTCACATAGTGGACGTATATAAAGATTGATGCGGGGAAAGGGAATCGAGTAAGAAAATGTTGGAATCACACAGTGGATGGGAGATGGATGAGGGATGAGAGTCAGAAAGGCTGAGAAATGCTGGGAATCCGCAGGGAGTGGATGTGGAGATGAAATGTGGGCAGGGAAGTAAATGTGGATGATGGATGAGTAATGGGAACAGAAGGCAAGAAATGCCAGGATCACAGTGGATGTGGATGATGGATGCAGTAAGAAATCCAAGGCAAAAGTACTGCTAGAGATCACATAGTGGATGTGGATGATGGATGTGGAGAGCAAGAAAGTGGAGTACGGATGATGGAGAGGATGCGAGATCCGAAGGCAAAAAGTACTGGAATTCACACAGTGGATGTGGATGATGGATATGGGCGAGTGGGTCTGGAGATGATGGAATTGGGGAGAGAATCAAGAAGAGAAATAGATGGAATCCCACACAGTAGATGTGAGATGATAGTTGCAGGATAGAATCGAAGGCAAGAAATGCCAGGGCCACACACAGTGAGATGTGGATGATAGATGCGAGAAGAGATGAGAATCAGACACTTGCAGAAAGTACTGGAATCCACACGATGGAGATATGGATGATGGATGTGAGCAGAAGTGGATGTGGATGATGAATTACGGAAGGAATCGAAGGCGTAAGTCTTAGGATCACACAGTAGATATAGACAATGGATATGGGCTTGGGAGTAAGATCTTGAATGATAGATGCAGAAAGATAAGTAAAAATGTTAGAATCACGAATTGATAGATGATAGATATAAACAAATAGATATAGATAGATAGGGTTGACGAACACAGAAAACCCAAAGCGCAGAGATCCCACACAAATAGATATAGATGATAGACTGCAAGAAGAGAATCGAAAAAATGAAAATGTTAGAATCCCACACGAATTGATGATATGGATGATAGATGTGAAATAAATGATATAGATGATAAATGAGGTGATAGGAACAGAAGGCAAAAATGCAGGATCACTGCCAAATGAATTATGGATGAAGTATAGATGCAGGAAAGAATCAGAAGGCAGGAAATGATGGAATCCACATGAATTATGGATATGATAGATGCGAGAATCGAAGGCGCCGAAATGAGATCCACACGGTGAATGCTGGACGATAGATATGGGCAAGTGGATATATATAGGTGATAGATGCAGAAGAGAATGAAAACAGAAGTAGTAGAATCACACCGTGGATATAGATGATAGATCGAGCGAAATGGATGTAGATGATAGATGCAGAAGGAATCATGAAAGGCATGAAATGCTGGGGATCCCACCACAGTAGATATAGACGATAGATGTAAACCGTAGGTATGGACTGATAGATGAGGTAGTAGAACAAGCAAAAATGCCAGGATCTGATGAATGTGTATAATCGTTGCAGTAAAAGAAATCCAAAAAGGCAAAAGAAATGTAAATTCACATAGTAGATGTAGATGATAGATGTATAGAAGCAGAAGTAGATGTAGATGATGATGATTTTGAGAAGGAATCAAGCCACGAAATGAGATCACCTGATGGGTATAGACGATAGATAACAGAAGCCAGAGTAAATGTAGATGGGTGTAAGTGATAGAACAGAAACAAAAATACCCAGGATCCACACAGTAGATATGAATGGAAGTGCAAGGAAGGGAAGTAAGAAGGCAAATGAGTAAATTCACACAGTAGATGTAGATGATGAGATGTGGGCTTAGGCTAGATGTAGATGATAGATGCAGAAAAGGAATCGAAGAGCAAAGAAATAGTAGAATCACACAGTAGATGAAAGATGATAGATATGGGCTTGAAAGTGAAATGTAGATGATAGATGAGAGCGAGAGAATCAGAAGGCATGAGAAATGCTAGGATCCACACAGTAGATGATGAACGATAGATGAAATAGGGCTTAGATGTAGATGTAGAATGATAGATGAGTGATAGGAACAGAAAGCAAAAAATGCAGGATCCACACAGTGGATGTGTATGATGGATGCAGTAAAAAATCAAGGCAAGAAATGCTGGGATCCCACATAGTGGATGTAGATGATAGATGTGAGCAGAGAATCAAATGATGAGAGAGGGATACGAATCGAAAGCAAAAATACTGGAAATTCACACAGTGAATGTAGATGATGGATGTGAGCAGAAGTAGATGTAGATGATGGATGCGAGAGGAAGAATCGAAGAGCAGAAATGGTAGAATCCACACAGTAGAATATATAATGGATGAGTAGAAGGGGATGAGGCAAGCAAATGTTGGGATCACACAGTGGATGTGGATGATGGATGCAGGAAGGGAATCGAAGGTAGAAATGTTGGAATCCACACAGTTGATATGGATGATAGATGTAAAAACAGAGATGGATGTGAGATGATAGATGAGAGTGATAGAGAACAAAGGCAAAAAATACAGAGATCCACACAGTGATAGATATTGATGTAGATGCGAATGTAAAAATCAAGGCAAAAATACTGAGATCCCCACAGTAGATGAATGATAGATATGAAAGCAGAAATGGAAATGTAGATGATGGAAGAGATGCAGAAATCGAAAAGCAAAAATACTGGAAATTCACACAGTGGATGTGATGATAGATGTGGAGCAGAAGTAGATGTAGATGATAGATGCAGAAGAATCGAAAAGCAAAAATGAGCTAGAATCCACACAGTAGATGATGAGACGATAGATGTGAAATGAAATCGCAAATAGTGAATGATAGATGAGAGTGAGTAGAACAGGCAAAAAATGCCAAGATCCTGATGGATGTGTATGATGGATGCAGTAAAAATCAAGGCAAAAACTGCAAATTCACATAGTGGATGATGGATGATAGATGTGAAGCAGAAGTAGATGTATGGATGATGGAGGAGGGATGCGATCGAAAGGCAGAAATGCGGAAATTCACACAGTGGATGTGGAAAGATGGATGTGGGCAGAGTGGATGTGGATGATGGATGCGAGAAGGAATCGAAGGCATGAAATGCTAGGATCCCACAGTGGATGGAACGATAGATGTAGGCTGAAGTAGATGTAGATGATGGATGAGCATGATAGAGAACAAGAAACAAAGAAATGCAGGATCCACACAGTAGATGATATGATAGATGCAATGAAAAATCAAAGCAAGAAATGCAAATTCCACATAGTAAGATGTGAGATGATAGATGTGGAGACAAAGTGGAGATATGAATGGTAGAGGGATACTGAAATCGAAAGGCACTGCAAATACTGAGGATCACGACAGTAGATGTGAGACGATAAGATGTAAGAAGCAGAAGTAGATGTAGATGATGGAGTGCAGAAGAATCAGAAGGCAGAAATAAATTGGGAGAATCCACACCGTAGAATGTGGATGATAGATGCGAGCAGAGTGGATGTAGATGATGGATGCGGGAAGGAGTCGAAGGCATGAAATGCTGAATCCACACAGTAGATATGAGACTGATAGATGTAGAAAGCTCGAAATGGATATGAGATGATGAATGATGAGTGAGTGAGGAACAGAAAGGCAAAGAAATGCCAGGAATCCACACAGTGAATGTGTATATGATGGATGCAGTAGAAATCCAAAGACGAAAATGCTGCAAATTCACATAGTAGATGTGGAATGATAAGGTGTATAGAGCAGAAGTGAGATGTAGATGATGAGATGCAGAAAGAGAATCGAGAAGCCACGAAAATGCTAGAATCCACGAGTAGATGTAGACGATAGATATGAAGCAGAAAGTGGAGATGTGGATGAGTAGATGAGAAGTGATGAGGAACAGAAAGGCAAAAATGCCGAGATCCCACACAGTGGATGTGGATGATAGGTGCAGAAGGGAATCGAAAAGCAGAAATGAGTGGGATTCCACACAGTAGATGTGATGATAGGATATGAGCAGAAGTAGATGTAGATGATAGATACGAGAAAATCAGAAAAGAGAAAAATAAGAAGTGATACAGTGAATACCTGGAAGGTAATGAATGCTGAGCAGGGAAGTAGATGCTGGAATGATAGATGCAAGGAAGAATCAGAAAACCATGAAATACAGGATCACACAGTAGATGTAGACGATAAGATGCCAAACGAAGCGATGCTGTAGATGATAGAGTAAGTAATGAGGGAAAAATGAGAACAGAAAACTAAAAGAAAATGCAGATCCACACAGTAAGATATATATATGATAGATGCAAATAAAGAAATCAAGGCAAGAAAATGTAAATTCACATAGCTGGAATTACAGATGATGGATATGGGCAAGTAGATGTAGATGATGGATGCAGGATGCGAATCAAGAAAGACGCAAGCAAATGCTGGAATCCCAGCACAGATAGCCATGGGCGATAGATGTGGAAACCTGAAGTAATGGAAATGTAGATGATAGATGAGCGATAGGAACGGAGAGCGAAATCTGCAGGAATCTGATGGATGTGCATGATGGATGCAGTGCAAAATATCAAGGCAATAGCTGGAGATTCTGATGAATGTGGATGGATAGTGAGCAGGCCAGAATGTGGATGATGGAGGATACGAATCGAAGGCAGAAAATGCTGGAGATCCCACAGTAGATGTGGACGATTGAATGTAGGCTAGAGTGGATGTGGATGCATAGATGCGGAAGGAATCGAAGCAGGCCAGTGGAATCCACCGTAGATGAATGGAATACGAGCAGCAGCAGATGAATGATAGATACGAGAAGAAATCAAGCATGAAATACTGAGATCCCACACAGTAAGATGAACGATAGATATGAAACCGTAGATGTAGATGATAGATGAGTGATGATAGGAACGAAGGCAAAAGAAATACGAGGATCCCCACAATGTGGATGTGTAATGATGGATGCAAATGTAAAATCCAAGGCAGAAATGCTGGGATTCACACAGTGGGTGTGGATGATGGATGTGCAGGGAGTGGATGTGGATGATGGATGCAGGGATAGGAATCAAGAGCAAGATACTGGATCACACAGTAGATGCAGACGACAGATATGAAGCAGAAATGGAATGTAGATGATGAGATGAAGTGATAGGAACAAAAACAAAAATGCCAGGATCCACAGTGGATATGGATGATAGGTGCAGGGAAGGAATCAAGCAGAAAATGAGTGAAATTCACAGTAGATGTAGACAATGAGATGCTCGACAGGAGAAATGGAGATGCAGTTGATGGATGCAGTAGTAGAGTCAGAGCAGAAATAGCAGGAATCACACAGTGGATATGGATGATAGATATGTAGGCAAGTGGATGTAGACGATAGATACAGAGAGAATCCAAAGAAGCATAGAAATGCATGGATCACACAGTGAGATGTGGAGACGATGGATGTGGAAAGCAGAAGTAGATATGGGAGATGATAGAATGCAGATTGATAGGCACATGCAAAGTGCAAAATGGCATGGATGACGACGAAGCGAGTGGATGTGGATGATGGGTCGCAGGAAGGAAATCGAAGGCATGAAATACTGCAGATTCACACAGTAGATGTATGAACGATAGATGTAGGCACGTAGATGGGTGATGATGGAGGAGGATGCAGATCGAAAAGCAAGAAATGCTGGAAATTCAGACAGTGTACAATGAGATGCCAGACGTGAGCAGAAGTGGATGTGGATGATAAGATGCAGGAGAAAGAATCAGAGGCTGAAAATGCACAAATTCCACATAGTGGACAATATATATATGTGATAGGTGGGTGGAAATTGAAGGCAGAAGTATTGGAATCCACACAGTGTGGAGGAAGATGGTATGAATGGATGCGCGAAGGAATCAGAAAGGTGAAATGTCGGAATCACACAGTTGGCGTGCTGAGATGATGCAGATGTGAAACGTAAGTGGAATGGACTGACCGATAGATGAAGTGATAGGACACAGAAGAAGAGCAAAGAAATGCCGGGATCCACTACAGTAGATGTTGATGATGGATACGGTAAAAATCAAGGCAAGAAATGCTGAGATCACACATAGTAGATGTGAATGATAGATAATAGGCAAGTAAAATGCAGATGGAGAGATGCGAATCGAAACGAAAATACTGGAAATTCACACTAGTAGAGATGAATGATAGATGTGAAGCAGGAGTGGATGTGGATGATAAGATGAAAGTGATAGGAAGGAACGAAGGCAAGAAATACCAGGATCCTGATAGATGGAAGTATGATAGATGCAGTAAAGAAATCCAAGGCAGAAATGCAAATTCACATAGTAAGATATGGATGATGGATGTAAACAGAGTAGATGGATGATGGAGAGGATACGAATCGAGAGGCGAGATACTGGAGATTCACACGAGGTAGATGTGAGATGATAGATGTGGACGCAGAAGTGAGATGTAGATGATAGATGCAGAGAGAATCGAAAACGAGGAAATGCTAAATTCCTAGTAGACGTAATATATAATAGATGGCGAAGGGGTGAAAACCTTAAGAAATGTAGAATCCCCCAATTGATAGATATTAGATGCAGGAAGAGAATCAGAAAAGTAAGAAATATTTAGAATCACAGTTGTCCTGGATGACTGAATTGAAGCAGAAGTGGATATATGGATAATGGAGTAATTGATAGAACAGAAGCAAAAGCCTCCAGGATCCACACAGTGGATGTTGATGATGGATGCAGCCCACAAGAAATCAGGCAAGAAATGAGATCCACATGCAGTAGATGGATGATAGATATGAGCAAGTAGATATAGATGATAGAGGAGAGATGCAGATCAGAAGGCAAATACTGGAATTCACACAGTGGATGTGGATAAGATGTAGGACAGAGTGGATGTGGATGATATAGATGCAGGGGAGAGAATCAAGGAAAGAAATGATAGAATCCACACAGTAGATGTGGAGGATGATAGATATGCAAACAGTAGATGTGGATGATAGATGCGAAGAATCAAAGCACATAGAAATACTAGAATCCACAGCAAAGTAGATATGAACGATAGATGTAGAAGCAGAGACCAAATATGGGTGCAATGAGATAAAGTGATAAGAAGAACAGAAAACATGCGAGATCCAGTGGATATATATATGATGGATGCAATAAAGAAATAAAGGCAAAAATGCCAAATTTGCCGTAGATGTAGATGATGGATGCCAGGCAGAGTGGTGCGGATGATATAGATGCAGGGAAGGGGAGTCGAAAATGGTAGAATCACAGTAGATGAATGATGGATATAAATAGTAGATGTAGTTTAGGATACAGGAAGAGAATCAGAAGAAAAATGGTAGAATCCACACAGTAGGATGTGAATGATAGATGTGACGAAGAGTAGATGGAGATGATAGATGCGAGGAAGAATCAGTAAGAAATGTTAGAATCAATTGATATAGATAAATAGATATGGCAAATGGAAATGGATGTAAATAGAAATGATGGAAAGCAAAAGTACCAAGATCCACATTAATTGTAGATATTAGATGCAGGGGAAAGAATCGAAGAGTAAGAAATGTTAGAATCACACAGTGATGAATGATAGATGAGCAAAAATGGAAATATAGATAATAAAATAAAGTGAGAAAATGACGAGATAGGAAAACCCAAGTACTGAGATCCACACAATGCCAGATGTGAATGATAGATGCAAGAGGAAGAGAATCAAGAAGAATAAGAAATGTTGGAATCCATACAGTTGAGTGGATGATGATGGTGCGATAGAAATCAGGCAAATGCTACAGGATCCACATAGTGGAATGTGGATGTCGTTAGAGAGAGAGAAAGTAATCAGAAATGAAATATTTTAAGTCCACACAGTGTGGCAATGGAGGAGGAGGGTAATGGATATGCAGGCAGAAATAGATATAGATGGCAATAAATGGCAAGGTAATGAACAGAGAGAGCCCAAGAAATGCAGAGATGATGGATGCTGGATGATGGATGCAGTAAGAAATCCAAGGCAAAAGTACAAGATTATAATGGAAGTATATAGATAATGTCGTCTATAAGCAGAAAACTAAATCATTCGATGATGATAGAGGATACAGGTCAAAAGGCAAGAAATGCAAATTCACACAATGGATATAGATGATAGATGTAGGCAGGAAGTGGATATGTAGATGATGGAGTGTTTGAGAAGGGAATCGAAGAAAGAAATGATAGAATCCACACAGTAGATATGAATGATAGATGTGAAACAAGTAGATGTAGATGATAGATGCAGGAAGGAATCGAAAACTTAAAAAGCTATAGAGATCACACAGTATATATGGACGATAGATGTGAGGCTTGAGTAGATATGGATGATGGATGAGAGTGATGAGAACAGAAGGCAAAAATGCCAGGATCCACTGATAGATATGTATATGATAGATGCAGTAAGAAATAAAGGCAAGAAATGCGGGTTTGATAAGTAGATATAGATGACCAGATGTGGCTTAAGTAGATATATAGATGATAGAGAGATGCAAATCAAGCAAAAATACCAAATTCACAGATGTAGATGATAGATATAAGAGAGGAAATAGATATGAATGATGATGCAGGGAAAGAGAATCGAAGGCAGAAATGCTGAAATTCACATAGTAGACGTATATAATAAATATGGATGGTAGGAAGGGTGAAGGCAAGAAATGTTGGAATCCACATAGTAGATGTAGATGATAGATGTAGGCAGAAGTAGATAAGATGGAGATCAGTAGAAGCAGAAATGCAAATTCACACAGTGAATGTAAGATGATAGATGTAGGCAAGTAGATGTAGATGATAGATGCAGAGAATCAGAAAGAGAAAGAAATATTAGAATGCACAGTAGATGTAGATGATAGATGTAGGCGAAGTAGATGTGGATGAATAGATGCAAGAAAAAAGAAATCAAGGAGTGTTTGGAATCCACAGTTGATATGTAGCAATTGGATGCATTACTCATCAAACAAGAAAATATAAATTCACACAAATGAATGAATGATAGATGTAAACCCAGAAATGGAGATATGAATGATGGAGGAGGGTACGAATCAGAAGGCAAGAAGTAAATTCACACAGTAGATGTAGATGATAGATGTGGGCTTAGAGTAGATGGAGGAGGGTGATAGATGTAGGGAGAAGGAGAATCAGAAGCATGAAATGAAGATCCACACAGTAAGATGAACGTAGATGTAAACAAATGATATAGATGATAAGATACAAGTAGTAGGAACAGAAACAAGAAGTGCAGGATCCACAAAGTGGATACGAGTATGATAGATGCAATACACATCCAAGGCAGAAATGCTAGAATTACATAGTAGATGTGGAGATGATGAATGCTTAAACCCAGAGTAGATGTAGATGATAGGATGAATCGAAAGCAAGAAATGCTGGAAATTCACGAGTGAATTTAGATGATAGATATGGCGGCAAAGTAGATGTGGATGATAGATGCAGAGAGAATCAAGGCAGAAATACAAATTCACATAGTAAGACATGTATAATACACTGGATGGTAGAAGGTAGAAGGCAAGAAATGCTTGGAATCCACACAGCAGTTGATGGATGATATCACCTGAATTAGGAAAGAATCAAGTAAGAAATATTGGAATCACACACAGTTGATATGGATGATGGATGTAAGACATTGGAAACGTGAATGATAGATAGAGTATAGAACAGAAAACCCAAGAAATGCCAGGATCCACACAGTGGATGTGTGATGATGGATGCAATGCTACCATCCAAGGCAAGAAGCTGCTGAGGATCATAAAGATATAGATGATAGATATAGGCAAGTAGATGGATGATAAATGCAGGGAGAGAATCAGAAAGAAATGAAGTAGAATCCACACAGTGATGGAGATGATGATGTATAGGCAGAGTGGATGGATGATGGATGCAGAGAGAATCAAGCGAAATCTAGATCACAGTAGATATGAACGTGGATATGGGCTTGGAAATGGAATGCCACAGACAATGGATATAGGGTATGAACAGAAGGCAAAAATGCCGAGATCCACACATTGGATATATGTATAAATAGATTACGTAAAAATCCAAGGCAAAATGGAATTCACATATATGTGGATGGATGATAGATGCAGGGAAAGGAATCGAAGGCCACATAAAGAAATGTTAGAATCCACAATTGTGATATGGATGATAGATTATGAGCGAAATGGAAATGGAGATGATAGATAGGGTGATACGGAAGGCAAGAATTGCTAGGATCACACACGAAAGTGGATATAGATGATGATGGATTTGCAGGGAAGGGTGATCAGAAGGTAAGAAGTATTTGGGTCCACCTCTTTTGTTCAGTAGCTTTCTGATGCATCTACATTATTAGTAGTATATATTATATTGTATGTATTGTTATGACAAACATTTTTTATTATTTTCTTCTTTTTTTTATTTTATTTTATTATTTTTTACTTATTTCAT